>CM008286.1:3312387-3912387 GCA_002319775.1 Fagopyrum tataricum
TGTATAGGCCTCATGATAACACAATAGAAGTGGTCCACCAGATGATGCATCAAAAACAGCATTTTCTTTTACCTTTTTTTATTTTACCCTTTGAGATTCTGAAGTTTCTTGAAATGGGCAAGTCGATCGACTGCAGTATGATAACATACTTAATTAAGAAGTAATATGAAACTGTTAACTTATGGTAAAAAGGGTAATAGTTTCACTTCTGCTGTATTTTACAGAGCAGTGAATAGACTCAATCTGGTAAGTTGGTTAAATCTTGCAACAATTCCTATCATTCCGACTGCAATAGATTTGGAATTTTGAAATATCTACTTAATAACCATATAAGTTTGGCTAATTACCCCAACTTTACTATTACTAACTTTTCGGTTATTTGTGGATTATTCTGCAATGTATAAAAACTCATCAAACTACACATTAAAACCAAAAATAATAGTATAACGTTTATCCCAATTATAAAATAGGATTTAAATTTTCACTCAAATCTTATCAAATCTTCAAATTGAATTTTAGATTTAAACCTTGATCAAATTTAACATTTGAGGATTTAAAATACATTGTATATTGTTTTAAGTATAATTTTTCAAAAAAATTCATTCAAGATATATCATATATGTCTAAAACACATCAGATATGTTCTAAAGTTGAGAAGGAAATTTTAACGTTTTTTTTTTTTTTTAATCTCATGTCAGTGGTCAATACGGTTAACAACAATTCACATTGAATGTTACTATTGATCGGTATTTATATTTTACGATAAATTTACGTAGAAGCTTTCACTTTGTTTAGTTTTTTGGTAAAAGCGAGAGGGGGTCTCTTCGCGCGTCGCGCTTATTAAAGAGAAACAAATTACAACCGAATCATCCGGAGAAAAGCAACACCCCGAATATCATTCGAAATAAGAAATAAAACGCAAGCAGGAGGAGTGTCTAAAAACATGCACCCCAAGATCCAGAGATAGTGCATAATTGGCAACAACATCCACAACCTTATTACCTCCCCGATAAGTGTGGCCGAGAGTCACAACCCACTCCCGGTGAATTAAGCCTTGGCACCTAAGCAAGTTAGCATCATCTTAGATCGAGTAGAAAATTTAACATTATCTTAGATCGAGTAGAAAATAAATTTTCTCCTACTAATATGTGTGATTGGAATAGAAAATTTAACGTTTAACCTAAAATTATAAACTTCATTTGAAAAATCTCAAAAAAGATTACCAACAATAACAAAGTTTGAAGAAAGGAAAATTGAAGTAACCATTGTACATTTTGTAAACATCACGTCGAGGACTTGTTCCATTTGCTTTTTGAATGTACTTTTAGTAAACAAATCGCGGATAAAAGTAATTGGACAATTTCAAACAAAATAAACAACATTAATCATGAAAATAAAAACAAATGATATCCTCCATGAAATAAGACTGGACTAAAGATGTTTTCATGCCTAGCAATAATATGGTGGAGCATTCGATTCTTTATGAACGAGATCATTTTCAACAACAAGTCAATCGGACCCCTCAATAGTACAATTGCGTTCATTAAAAAAAATCCATGATTGGAAAGATATCGTTATTGATGAGGACGATTATTACATCAAACCTCCACCAAAACAACAATAATATTCTCATCCGCAATAAATAAAAAATTTTGAGGAACAAGGTAAGTGACTCGATCACCGTGAAACAACGGTGAAACGTGAGGCCGCGAAAAAAAAAGCGGCAGACGGAGACAACCGAGGACAGTATAAGAAACGAAAAAGAGAAGAAAAGATCCGAAGGAGAACAACAACGGATAACCAGAGGTGGTGAAGGGATAACTCTATGAAGAGGAAGCAAGTGAGACAACGAGCCAAACACTGCCGAAGAAGCAATGTCGGAAGCATGTACAACAGGAAACGAACTTTTGGGGGGCGTGAAGACGAGACTCCAAGTAAACATTTTCCATCAAAAGGAGTTGTCGGAAAGCACACGATCACGACCGCGATACAAATACGACTCAAATCACTCACTAACATCGAAAGAAGAACATAGTACATAACCACGTGAGGTAGACCCAAAGCTCTGTTTGAAATACCAAAAAATGTAAAGGATCGTACGGCCATTGTTTGAGATACCTCCACAATGCTAGTTTCAAACATACGAAGAAAATGTATTGTTATAGTTGATTCTAAACCATCTTTTTTCATCTGCAGAGGCTAATTCTTTCCGGCATTTTGCTAGAGAGCTTATTTGTTCGAAAAACTACAATATTTGTACTTTCTTTTCTTCAATGGTTTGTTTGATGTTGTATTGTTTTCTTTGTATGTTGGCTCTTATTTACCTCATGGAAAACATAGAGTAAGAACAACAGAATCTAACATAGATGTTTGTATTGAAGATTTAATGTTTTTATATTGTTCTTCACCGGTTCTAGAGCACAAATGCTATTGTAATTGTCGGTTACTTTTCTCACAACCCTTAAGCTCTTGTTCATGCCTTTGGTTATGTGTTCAAATTCCTTGTATTCCTGGTCATAGTTGTTGTCATGACTTATTTGCTCCTGCAAAGAATGCAAAAGACATATCCAACACCGTATTGTAGAGAAAACACACCAGTAATGTGCACATGACAACAAACACTAAATATTCCAATGTTGGGCGATAGATAATAACCATTTTTCATGACCTTGTTTGAATGGGTAGCGAGTTTCAAAATCAAACTCAGAAGTTCATATAGAGGAAAAAAAGGATAGTGGACTAGTGTTTAAAGAGATTTATATTGTTAACAACGGAGAAGGATAGATTGGATTTAGATCTATCTTGCTCATGGTTCCCAAATTGACGAAGATTAAAAACAGACGAATCACCTAAAAGAATATGATTAAGGTACACCTGAAATTTGGTTTGAATGTATTGGATTTGTGTTCACGAGTTGATGTCGACCACGGGTCTGATTGATTTCACGTGGAAACACAACCACATTTATTCATACCTAACCAAACTGTTTTCCATTGTTTAAAAAATAAAAAGTATATACGAAAGTAGATTTTGGATGATTGATAAACTTTTATGGGTGAATATAGTACTGAGTCCAAAAGTTTATACTTGTGTATGTGTTAGCTCGTTCGATGAATAAGATCGGCGAAAATTTACATTTAAAATTGATTGACAATATAAGTATCAGATATTGAGCTTACACGTTAAGGATTTTGTAATCTTTATAATTGATGCAAAATCATTTCTAAAGCTCGCACCTCCAATCGTGACATGAAGCGCAATCCCTAAGTCGATTTCTTTTAATATCATGACAAATTTAAGTTTTGTTTTTCAATAATAGAATGAAAATAAATAATTAGACATGTCTAGTATATTGAAAAACCTTGAGAAATGACATACAAGTAGACTTGGAGAAGGGAAAAAAGGACCCAAAAAAACACACCCATAGATGAGATGAGAACTTGATCTTATCGAGCACGGGAATAAGCGTCATATAATCAACTCGAGAAAGAACAACGAGAACATTTCAGCCGAAACATTGCAAAAAGGATTCTATGTACCAACGATTTGATTGTTTGAATTTCAATTATCTAATCATGACATTTTCTTAGGTTTGTGCACTTTTGAACCGGACCAAGCCGGTTTTACAGTTCAGTCCACGGTTTAGTTGTAGGGTAATTTTTGGTTCCGGTTCAAGGCCGAAAAAAACCAGTGACTTGAAATAAACCGAAAAATTATAATTAAAAAAACTAAATAAATCTTTTAAGAAATAACGACCCATAATAGAGAAAAACAAAAAAAAGTTATCCTAGGTCTTTAATTCTGAAAACTGCGGTCTTCCGGTTTAACCGGATACGTAAAATACAGTCCGATCCACCTTGAGTGGTTAAACAACTCTACTTTTACTCCATTAAGAAGTGCTCCAACCAAACGAATCGCTAAAATTTAAAACAAAATTTTACTTATTTGAAGAAAAATAAGTGTTTTTGGATGATTCGGTGCAATTTGCATTTGAGATGGGTGAATTGACAAAATTTTATTTTCCGAAGGCAATATTGTGTAATTTTCCGTGGGAGGACGAGGGGGAAAACGGAATACGGAATCTTAGATGAATTTTGGACCGTCGATTACGTAGTGTCTAAGCACTGTAGCGAATGAACGGCTAATTAATGAAGAGTAGGGTAGTAAAGATGAGGGTGAGTGTAGAGGATATGGAAACAGGGCACGTGACTCTACGCAAAAATCTGCTGTGTCAGAAGCTAGTGGGGAAGGAGAGGTGACATCAGAGCAAAGGTAGAACGTGCTCCCCCATTTCGGGCTTTGCAGTTTTGTACTTTATTTATATTTATAACAAAATAAATAAATATGACCACTAATTTTGGATTAAATAAAATAACGAGTAAATTTTATGAAAGGTACATGACACTTTAAAATTTTGATAAAACAACAATTTATAATAGTAAAGTGAAAATTGGTATAACACGACACGTAAAAATTTTACTTCAAAATAATAATTTTTGTAGAATAATGAAGTTAGTCCACATACTAACTTCTATTTTTGTTGTATTTATAATATCCATCATAATTTAATAATCTATTATCGTGGTAATGTTTAAGAATTGTAATTTCAATGAACTTATTCCGTAAGGATGGATTATAAGAATTATGAGACTCATCGTTTATAAGTGTCATAGGTCTTATAAATTTCATAAATTAGGGTCATCGAACATACCCATACCTATAAAATGAGCGTGATAGATTAAGGACGTGTTTAATAGTCGGAGATTATTAAAGTTATTGGAGATTTATTTGAGAATATTATTTTGAATTTCTTTTTAATTCATCTCAATTTAAATTACCAGATTATCCGAGGTGAAAATTAAGAGAAACAATAAGCTATACACCCCAAAGGCCCAAAGTAGTAATAAAGTCGTCGTACAAATGCTTGCATTAGTTGCATAGTGGCATTAACCGTATTAATAACTGAACAAAAGTCCAATATCCGAATTTCGCTCCATCGCCATCAGTCTCTTCATACATCTCTCGTCCTACAGTCTTTCCAGTTTCTCTGTTCTTTTATTTCCCTCGTTACAGACTTTACAGTTACAAAAAAACTCAACGAGAAGAAAATAAGCGCAATAACAGTTTCCCATGCTTTCCAACTACCACGCAAAAGAAATCTATGGAAGACCTCGCACCTCCGAACACCATCGCCGCCACCGTCGTACCGACGCCCGGCCAAAACTCGCGCCTCGATATTCCGACAACTGATGCATACGACGAATCATACTACGTTGACAGCAACTCCTCCACTCCCTTCGTTAGCGCTCCGTCCAGTCCTGGCCGAGCATTCGATTTCGGCGCCGGAGGAGGTGGTGGATACTTCTACAGTGCTCCGGCGAGCCCTATGCATTTCATTCTCTCAACTGCCTCGTTGAGATCGTCTGGATTTTTGTCGTTATCTTCAGAGGCGTCGGAGGTTCGGGCGCCTGGTTCTGCATCGTTTGAGTTTGAGTTCTCGGCGAAATTCGCTGCGAGCTACACTGACTTAGCGGTGAAGGAGATCGGATCTATGTCGTCGGCTGATGAGCTCTTTCTTAATGGCCAAATCCGACCGTTGAAGCTCTCCACGCATCTTCAGAGGCCACAGGTTCTGGCTCCGTTGATGGATGAAGTGGAGTCAGACACTAATGGAGGTTTTGGTGAGGGAATGGGAGAAATGGAGAAGGATTTCAATCGGAATGGTGAAGATGTGTTTTTGAGGTCTAGGGATTTTAGAATGTGTAACAAGTCTCTACGGCGGAGGACCAGATCTCTCTCGCCTTTGAGGAACACTACGTCGTTTGATTGGTCGGAGCTAGTCGTTAAGGGAGAGGACGAAGGAGATGGACTAGTTCAACGAGCTAAGACGATGTTAAATTCTCAGAATAATCGCGATGGTGACAACAAGGGTTCCAGAACTTCCAGTTGTGAGAATGAGATGGTTTCCAACGAAACGACGCCGTCTGTGTCCGCGAGCTCTTCCAGGAGCTCATCTGCCGGTAGGAACTCAAAACGCTGGGTATTTCTGAAGGATTTTCTTAGGAGCAAGAGCGAAGGTAGAAGTAACCACAAATTCTGGACGAGCATCTCCTTTTCTCCGGCGAAGGAGAAGAAATCGTCAAAGTCGACACAACCTCAACCGGTCAGTAATTCCAAGAAGAATACGATCGGAAGTGATCCACTTCCGGAGACACCAAAGTCGTCGAAGAAATCCGGTAAGGAAAGGGTGAATAGATCTCCGGCAACGGCGGCCTGGAAGCCGGCGAACGGTATAGGAAAGAGGAGGATCCCACCATCGGCACACGAGATGCATTACACGGCTAACAGAGCACAAGCGGAGGAGATGAGGAAGAAGACATTCTTGCCTTACAGACAAGGGTTGCTTGGATGCTTAGGATTCAGTTCAAAGAGCTACGGCGCCATGAACGGATTGGCTAGAGCTCTGAATCCAGTTTCTTCTAGGTAAAATAAAATATACTCGTACTAGATCTTGTCTATAGAATTTTCTTAATCCAAACATTTGTTCCCTCCACTAGTAGTAGACTAGAAGTATTATCGCGTTGTGTTGCTATTGACTGTTGTAGACTTGTAGTGCTTGTGATCGTTTGGCTGAAGGAGAATGATGTTCATAGCTTCTGGTGAAATTTCCCTATGTTGATTCGTTGAGACATAATTTGGACCTACTCTTTATCTTTTAAAATGACTTCATTTTCCATGAACAAATATCAATTCTGGTAAAAAAAACAAAATTAAGCAAATAAGAAAAAGCAATACACATTTATAGTTTATAATAATTCGTCCAGTAATTACCACGTTCTTTGATAATATTAACCATAATATTGAAAGGCCGGATTGATCTTTAACTACAAGAAACACCCAACAACAAAAATAAACAAATAAAAAGTATCAACAAAGAGAGATATTCTACCGTCACAGCTCACTGTGAACTTTGCCACCGTCACTTGTTCCACCTGCTCTTTGAATGTCCTCGCACTAAACAAATTATCACAAATATCGATAGAACAATTATCACCGAACTAAACAAAATTAACCTCTAAAACAAAAAAGATCATGTCCGTATTAGACAAATTTTCAGAAAAATAAACTGTGTTGCTGATCGATTGACCTATCTGAAAAACTCGACCCCCAACACCAATTTTTCCTAGAAGACTCCGAACTTCGTGTTCCCATCCGAAATGATGCTTTAGATTGGACTAGCTCTAGGAGATAGTCCAACCTAGCCGCTTTCCATTTTAAAAAAAAAAGAGATACTCATCACCAAACACCGATTAAAGAAGAAACATACAAGGAAACAGGAAAGTCGAAACACAATCCAAAAAAGATAGACATACAAAGCGAGGGGAAACGGAACGAACTCGTTTGTCAAAGAAGCGTACATGATATCCATGATATCCATTGACCCTTAGTAAAGAATGGTAAACTGTGAACATACCGGTTTTTACATATTGTTACTCCGTTGGCCATAGTTTAGTTTTGGTTAAATGTTAATGAAAAATATACGTGCATAAATTGTTTGACATTAAGGTTGTGTTTGTTATGGTAAAAATACTAGTGATTTTAGTGTTTTTGAGTTTTCCCTGGTATTAGTTGTTTCTAGAAATTGGGATGTGTTTTTGAAACCGCAAATGAGACGAGGGTTTTGATTTTTTCACGAGTGTTTTTGAATAAAAGAAGACATGTTTACCCTTATTGTTTATCATATTTACAATCGTATCAGGTATATCTTCTACCCCCTTTCTCTCTCTTAATTTGTCAATTCGAAGGAAGTTCTGTTGCCGATTACAACATAAAACAACAGCCAAAAAGTTATATGTCAAACAAACAAAAAAAACACAATATTAAATGGGAAAAACCAAAACCCGACTTCTTTAAACTTAACTTTGATGGATCAAAACTTGATTCGGGAATCACATCTATTGGATATGCTATTCGGAACCACAATGGTGATATTGTTAGCCTCGACGCTAAAAAAAATAATTTCAATTCGGTCATTAAAGGCGAAACATTTGCCCTCAAAACTGGGTTACAAGAGGCAATCAGACTACAAATTAAAAAGATCGAAATCGAAGGTGATAACCTGTGTGTAATCAAGACACTCCAAGGTTTGTGGAGTTGTTCGTGGAGGTCGAGATGATTATATCCGGCTCCAGACTGGATCTTCGTTTCTTTGATGCGATCCGTGTTAGACATATTTTCAGAGAGATAAATCGTGTTGCTGACCGATTGATCCATCTGAAAATCTCGACCCCGAACACCAATTTTTCGGAAAATCTTGAACTTCGTGTTATCACCCGCAAGGATGTTTTAGGTTGGACTACTCCTAGAAAGTAGACTAATCTAACCGTTTTCCATCATTAAAAAAAAAATCATTTTTTTTGTTTTAATGAGAAAGATACGTTCGAAATTACAAGTCTCCCCGCCATTTACGATGCACAATTTGTCCGCCTATATTTGTTCTTCTTCTCCATCGAGACATTTTATCAAACAATTGTAAGCCAAAATGAGGAGTGCGAGCCGTGAGGTTGAACGGAGAATCCTTAGCTACCTCCATGGCGAAAAAACTCGAACCAAACTCGGCGAAATCCATGCCCACTTCCTTCGCCACAATCTTCATCAATCCAACCAAATCCTCTCCCATTTCATCTCCGTTTGCAGGGCTCTGGACAAAGTTCAATATGCAGAGCTAGTTTTTGAACAAGCCCGTCACCCGAACATCTTCCTTTATAACTCCATGATCAAGGGATACTCTCTTTGTGGTCCGTTTGATAAGTCTTTGGACCTCTTAAATCTCATGAAAAGTCGCGGAGTTTGGCCCGATGAGTACACTTTGGCTCCATTGTTTAAGTCCTGTAGCAATCTGTTCGATTTGGGACACGGGAAATGTTTTCATGGTGAAGCTATTAGACTTGGGTACGCGAGTTATGATTCAATTTGTATTGGGGCTGTTGATTTGTATGTGAACTGTGCAAGTATGGAAGATGCACAGAAGGTGTTTGATGAAATGCCTCACAGAGATATAGTAGTTTGGAACTTGATGATCAAGGGGTTTTGCAAGATTGGGGGTATTGACAAAGGATTGCATTTGTTTAGGCAAATGGATGATAGGAGTGTTGTATCATGGAACTCGATGATATCTTGGCTTGCTGGTAGCGGGAGGGATAAGGAAGCCTTGGACCTCTTCCATGAAATGCAACGCGATGGATTTGAACCTGATGAAGCTACTATAGTTACAATGCTCCCTCTATGTGCTCGTTTGGGTGCTTTAGATATTGGTAACCAGATACACTCTGATGCTCAATCAAGTAACCTTATCAAGGATTTTATCACAGTGGGTAATTCAATTGTCAATTTCTATTGCAAATCTGGGGATACAGATGCCGCTCTTCGTGTCTTCAAACAAATGTCTTGTAAAAATACGATTTCCTGGAATACTATCATCTCAGGCCTTGCATTCAACGGAAAAGGCGAGCTTGGCATTGAAATGTTCGAAGATATGATAAACAGCGGTGTGGAGCCTGATGATTCAAGCTTTGTTGCCGTCTTAAGTTGCTGTTCCCATACAAGGCTTGTAGAGAAAGGCCAATCATTATTTGCGTTGATGTCAGAAACGTACCAACTCCAGCCAAAACTCGAGCATTACGGGTGTATGGTGGACCTACTTGGACGAGTAGGATGTGTTCAGGAAGCATTTGACATGATCAAAATCATGCCTATGAAACCAAATGCAGCTTTGTGGGGATCTTTGCTTAGCGCCTCTCGTACACATGGTAACGTTCAAGTTGCAGAATGTGCTATCAAAGAGCTTATTGATCTCGAGCCATGGAATTCAGGTAATTACGTGTTGCTGTCAAATATTTATGCTGAAGGTGGGAGATGGGACGAGGTTGAGAGGCTAAGGATGTTAATGCTTATGAGAAGCGTAAAGAAATCTGCAGGGCATAGTAGGGTTAATGATGGCTCTACAAGTAGTATAGAGAATAAACATCTGGTTTTGTCATCATTGAGTATGATATTAAAATGATACAATTATGGTTCAGTCTAAAAAAACCTGCTTAAGCTGAGATCAGAATAACTAACAGTCCATGGAAGAGCTTTCTCAAAATGAAGGGTTATTTTCCTCGTCTACAAAGACACCATCTCGCGGCTGCAACCGGTGAAATTGCTTAGCAGGACAGTGACTTCAGATACATTTTTCAAGTATATGCAATTACAGCAAGTCAGGTTCTTTAGAAATACCCATTTTAACAACAATAACTTATATACATGTTTTTCTTCTATATGCAAGTCTATATAGTTTTTAAGTTTTAGCTTGAGATGTTGGACGAGCAGTATTAAACATATCTTCAACTACTTTGTAGTTTGTACTGAAATTCTTTATGAAGAAGAAAGTTTGCTTAGGTTGAGTTGTGTCCAATTGCAATTATCTTCCATTTAAGGCACAGAAATCAGACACTATATGGCAAAACTGCAAGAAAATGGAAAAGAAGATTGGAGATGCGGGGTATCGATCCCCGTACCTCTCGCATGCTAAGCGAGCGCTCTACCATCTGAGCTACATCCCCATTTGCTAAAATTCTAGACTTGAAAAATGAGATAAAACAGATCAAATGTGGTGTTTCGTACGACCCATCTACTATCATCCAATTTTCCATGCCATTAAATTGGATGAGTAATACAGACAGACGAGCTTGTTGGTTTATGATAAGAAGTGCAATTTATATGTTAATATTATACTAAATATTTGTAGTAAATTTGTCGTCTTTTAATGCGGATGCGTGAAACCGAAGTTAGTAAACGATTGATAGTCAATATGATAATGTGTACAAGAGATTATTCATTCACACATACATAAAGAATTCCTAGTATTTGAGTAATTGATAGCCAATATGATAATGTACAAACACGATTATTCAACACTCGATGGATTCTTCATCCTCAAATTATATTCTCTTATTTTGTAATGCGTTTGGTTTGCAGGTGAGGACTATGTGAAGAGCTTTACCATTTAAAAAGTTAAAAGTTAAAGTTAAAATATATAAAGTTAACAGCCTACTATATGATTATGGATAATATAAGGTGGCCCATCTATATGATTATGGATAGGTTGTTACAGCTACCATTTAAAAAGTTAAAAGTTTGTGCTCGAGGTTGGAAAAGTAATACGTCTAGTAGGAAAATCTTCACGTTTTTTTATTGGTAATGTATAATATATAAAGTTAACAGCCTACTACAAAGTGGACCCTTCACGCTTGTGTTGGACTTTAAAGTACAAAAAAGTTAAATAATGTACTCAGAATTTTATGCCAATTTGAACTGTAATTTGTAAGCATTCTTCACGTGGTGCAGTGGTGGTAATGACTGATAAAATAGCATGAAGTGGGGATTAAGTAAAAGAGCACACCAATTCATAATTTCAAGATCTGATTCACAAAAATGTGTTCTTTTCTGTGTGCATGGTGCACACCTCAGTAAAGTAAAATGATAGGCATAGAAAACAATCAGTCACATACTAACTTTTACTTGGACGTCTCTTCTCCACTACCCACGACCCTAACAACTAAACATTAAAATAACTAAATGAAAATTGGTTCTTAAGTGACTGAATGAAACGTTGATGATCTGTCTGCCAATCCTCCAGCTCAAAGTTCATCCTGCAGATGCCACACAAGCAATCAGTACAAACAAAAAAACAAGATGAAAGGGGAAGAGATCAAGTAAATCCAGGTTAAAGAGAGGAACTCACATGTTCATCGACATCGTCCTCTGCCTTTGAAGCTGTGGCGTGGATGTCGCTGCTGTCTTCTTCGTCATCTTCTTTGTCATCTTCGTCGTCTGACTCTGGTTCGTCCTTCGATTCCTGAAAGGGAAAAGATGAAACACGTCAGCTACAGAAATCTTGCAAGACTACCCAGTAATAGAACTTAAACTGAAATTACCTCCTCTTCTTTCTTCTTTTCTAGCTCCTCAAAAGCAGCCTTCTCAGCCTGTGAGTAAGAAACATATTGTTAGCAGCAGTTGGTACTGAAGATATTTTTTTCAAAGAGAGTACAAGATTGCATACATCTTTTTGCTTGCCCCATGTCTCTTCGGCCAATTGCTTGGCATACTCGGGATCATCACTGATCAATACATTGTCAAATAGAGTTCCAGATTTCACCTGAAAGCAATTGAACATCTCAATAAGTCTGCAGTTATCACAAGGAAGTTTAGGTAGAATATCAAACTTTTCATTATCAATATGATTTACCTGCCATAGCTCAACACCTACATACTTCAACTTGGGGTAAACATAGAGCTCTGTGTTATCCTTAAATTCTGCACATGACAACAGAATTTGAACTAGAGTCAGTAAAGTAATCACAGAAATGTTCGAAAGTAGAACTGAGATTGCTAATGGCGAACCTGGGTTGTCAATCAAGGGTGCCTTCCACTTGCCCTTGAAGTTGGGGTTCTTGATTTTCTGCAGGACATTGCAAGTTTATAGATACATTCAAAATGTTGAACAAGTTGTCAATCAAAATAGTGTGAAAACGCATACCTTTGCCTTCCATGGGCCCTTGTACTCAGGGTTAGGGATGGTTGGGGCAACCCACTCACCATCTTCCTCATCATCCCAGTCCTCGGGCTATATTTCAATTCAGTAGCCCATAAATTAGAAAATGAAGTTGAGATCAGAAATGTAGCTAGTTCAAAATAAAATACCTTCTTAGCATCAGTATCAGTAATCTCCTTGGGAATGTCATCATATCCCTCTGGCTTCTTGTCTTCGGGATCAGAAATGTACTCCTTGTCATCCCAGTCTTCAGGCTACATAACAATACCACAACCTCATTATTGAACGATTTGAAAAACTCAAAACCATTTTTTAAAAAAACACTGCTAATATATAATCCAAATCATTTTTTACCTTCTTTGCTTCAGGATCCTTTATCTTCTTTGGAGGAAGGATGTCCCAGTCCTCATACAAGCTACCAGTTTGTTTCTCCACGTTGTCAATAAGAATGCTGTATGTAGAATCAGGGCGGAGAATGAAGGTGTAAACATGAGACAACTGATCAGTCTCACATGGGACATCCTTCTTGATCAAGTGGTTGGTCTCATTGTGAGTCAAAATAGCATGGACCTTTTTAGTGGTGTAGCCACAAATGTCAGGTCCAAACATAATGCTGCAAGAGAAGAACACACGAATCAGTATATCATAGGGCAAATAACATTCAAGAAAAACTGAAACAGTAGAAATTGATCATACCTGTATGGGGTGTCACCACCGAATTTCTTCTGATCAACATCACCACTGAGCAACTTCATGTAGCCACCACCACAGTCAAGCTTCTGTTCATGCTTAACAGAAAACTGGAAGACTAGAGTCTTATCCTTGTTGCTGAATTCTGGGAATTCAGCAGATATGGCGTAAAACCTATAATCCTCGCTGGTCTGGATACCTGAAAGCGAGTAATTCAAGTTAAAACTCAACCAATTTAGAATGTGTCAATTATCCTCCTCAAAAAATGTATCATTGTTATTACTTGAAACCAAGGAATGGATTTCAAGCAAGAAAATTCGTGTATAATGCTACTGTAGGAGATCAAAATACCTTTGTCATTAGCATCGCCATTCCATTTGCCAGAAGTGTAGTTCCATTCTCCAGCCATGTTCTCATCTTTTTTCCAGTCAGATTTAACCCATCGGTTTTCCCATCCCTCTGAAAAGATAAGGCAAAACATGAGATCAAATGCAACAAATTCATAGCATCAGAAATGCAAAACAACCTTAGCCCCAGCGGACTGGATTGGAATCAGTTCGACGTTCCGGGAAGTCGAAGTAACATCATCAGAGTCATAGCATCAAAAGTGCAATAGTAATCAAAACATCAGATAACCAGCACCACACAACAAAAAGACTGCACCGCAATGTAAATCCGTGGTTGATAAGTTCCATACAGGGTCATTACACATGAAATACAGCGAAGTTACATAGCAAACGCAATGAGAATCAATTCATAATAGAACATCGTGGATAGACAATCGAAGATCAGTCACAATCAACGAGATTAAAGATGCGCAAGACCAAATCAACTACAGGAAAACAATAAAATAAATATACCATATCGATCTGCAGTTCCGCTTTAGACTGAAAACGCTCACTAAGACTAAAATTCAATTCACAAAACGGATCAGATCCCGTTGTTTAACGATATCGTATACGATATAGATCCAAAAAACAGATCCACGACGAAAAAAGACTGTAATCACAACAATGAGCACCAACTTTATGTGAATCGATCCAAACACATCAAACTCCAAATGTTTGAATGTCGCGCACCAACATTATGTATACAAATGTAATCGATATGGAAACATCAGAATTTGACTAAAAACTCGATCTACTTCAAAATCAAATGAACGAGTAGACAACTATAAACATCGTAATATTTGTAAATTCAAGTAAAATTAGCGATCCAGATAGAAAACAAATAACGCGAGACGGATTCTGATTGCGTTTACCTTCGAAGCGTTCTTCAAAGAAGACCTTAGCAGAAGAGATGGCGAAAAGAGATAGGAGAATGAGAGCAAGAGCACTGGGGTTTCGACTCCTGAGATCCATCGTTAAACCAGAGACGAAGTGAGAAGTGAGAGCGTGATACAAGAAGATCCAGCAGCTGCTTAATATAAAGGATACGCTTGATAATTATCTTTTGAACGATCTAACCTTTTGGATTCATAGTTTAGCTTACCTGTCAGTATTGCGTCCACATGTACCACTCACGTATTGCCACGTGGCATTTGTATGTCATTGGAATGATGTGGCATTCTTCTATTGGGCAACCCACAAACTAATGTGTCACACTCTCAATTTTAGATTACAAAACTGTACACTGAATAAATAACTATTTACTATATTGCCATTTTTTATTTTCCGCAGTTCTTTGAGCGGAATATTCTCCCATATTTCCTCCGTTTTAGCTTCTGATTTTTTGTAACAGTACAATTTTATTCTAATATCAATCCTTCTAACTTATATTTTTTTAATAAGAGGAGGAAATAGAATAAATTACACTATATCTTTGTATCTATAAAACAATTGTATCGAAAATCATGTGATAATACTATATACAATACATATACAGTTGAGAATAACTTACTCAACACAATATTCATTCAACGAAAATTAAATATATTGGTACAATATCAGGATGATATTGGTATAACATGATCAATCATAACTTTAAAATTACTTTAGGCAACTAATACACATTTTTATAACATGATAAATCACAACTATCGAGAGTTATGTAACAATACATTATTTAAAATACTAGTCAAAAACGATTTTCACTCTTTAAGATGCATACTCTCCCGATCCTTTTCCATTAACATGAAATTTTCACATCTCCTTTGTTTTGAGAAAGACCCTCTCGATTTTTCAAGCTTTTCGATTCTCTTTCTAAGGCTTCGACATTTTCGTCTAGCTTTGCCATCATCATCTGGATTAGCCTTCTTTCTCAATTTCGTTGTCACCAGCGTCGGTTTTGGATCATGTAGAGTTGGTTTAACTACCAACGATTGGCTTCGCCATCATTGTTGTGTCTATGGGATAACAAGGAAGCATCATTTTACAAATAATCAGTGGAAGAGAAGTAGAAGGTTGAGGGAAAATCCCTAACCACCATGAATACTCCCATAAACATCAACAAGTGTTTCTTCTACTCCTTTGAAAGGAGTCGAATAACCCCCAATTTCAAATATACATATTCTATTTTTCTATAGGCATGAGATCTCCCTCGGTTGGACACCCTCTTTCATCCCAACTCTAAAAATCAAAATCATATTTTCACAAAATCGAAATCCGCTATCTCCATCTCTTGTTAGTGGACTTGGATCTCAGTGTCGGCACCCTCGTGCGAATTTGGGTCTCAATCCTTTTGGGATGAGTAAAAACAAGAATGCAACATTTATTTGCCTTAATGTTTTGTTATCATCCTTTCGTGTTTCTTACATCGTAACTAGTGTTAACAGGGATGGGTATTTGTATTTTTTGATTTGTTGTTCCTACGTCTTTTTGCTTATGTTTGATTTTCAGTTCTTGTTCTTTCTTTTCAATAATACACTAGTTTTTTAGAATTTAACATAATAGCAGCTTTGAGAAAAACACGAGGACAACATAGAAATGTTCTCGCTTGAACTAACACCCATAAACTTTAGTGAATTGTTAGTGCTACTTTTTTATGACCACTACTGCACAAATTAACAAAAACTTTCACCTTAACAACAAAAACTCTTCTCACTCAAACAGGACAACAAACTAAAAAAATAAAAAATATTTAAAAGTATATCAAATATCTCAAACAAAAATTCTTTTAACAATGTATTTAAAACTTTTATGAACAATTTCATACTTTTAAACCTATGTCCTTTAACAATCAAAGTTACACAAGTTTATATATCAAGATCCCATGTTTTGTAAGGTCGTCCACTTAGTTTGATGGTGTATTAGGTAGCATCTTAAGTGATTTGTCTAGAAGAGGGCGTGAATTTGTGATCGATTCCTGAAAGCTATGTTGCAAGCTCAAATATGATGTATCCACAAGTGTTCCCCAAGCTCCCTACATGTGCTCCCTCTTCGAAAACGAACTTTGTGCTCACCGCTTCCATTTGTCTGGATCATCTTACTTTCCTCAAAGATTTCTTTATTGTCGGGTTTTCTCGATGTATTTTTATGTCTTTCTTTTTCTTTTGATATTGTTTTTCATGACGGTTAGTCCGCCTACCGATATTTTCGGCCTTTCGACCCACCAGACGGCGTGTCATCTAGTGTTTCAAACAACTTTCCTTTATAAAAAAAATACATTATTTAAAGTTAAGAACATAAATGTATCTAATACTTACTCGGAATTTAGAAATTTAGGATACCAAAAGTACGTGATTTAGGTACATTGTCAATGTGAACATCTAAAATAAGCCGTGTTCTTTTAAATTTTGTTATTTAGCTTTGACACATATTTTTTCCCTTTACATAATACTTACTCAGAATTTATAAAGTTTAATGGTTGTCCATCATTCTTTACTCTTTTTTGAACGAAAAGAGTGGAAACTTTCATAATCAATAAGGATATTGTCATGAATAAACTTATTAGTCACAAAAGCTCCTTGAAGAGGATGGATGAGTTTAGGCATGATGAGTTCCATTCTTTTTGTTAATATTTTAGCCGTGATTTTGTAAATTGTCGAGCAAAGGCTTATATGTCTAAAGTGGTTAGTTGATGTGGGATTATCGGTTGCAGGGATCATAGTTATAAAAGTATGGTTGATTTATTTTAGTGTTTTTCCAATTCTGAAAAAACCTTTCAATGCTTTGGACACATTCACTCACCCACTATGCTAGTATATTTGATAAAAGTCAGCCGACATACCATCTGGTCCGGGAGATTTATCACATCAAATATCGAAAGTTGCATTTCTAATTTCGTCATTATTTGAAAGTTTTGTTAGGAGTAGGTTTTCCTCAAGGCTAACTTTATCTTTGATGAGTTGTAGTTTCTCGTTGAGAAGAGATTGATCTATTGGAGTTTTAGAAAATTTACTTTGGAATTTCTTTTTGACTTCAACTCGTAACTCAGTTTCAGACGTTATAATTGATCTCATTCTGGTTGTGAATTCTTTTAGATGTTTTCGATTTCTTTTTCTAGTAGTAATAAGGTGGAAGTATTTGGAAGTTGTGTCCATATTTTTTAAATGGTTGTTTTTTTCTCTTTGTCTCCAATATCGTTGGTGAAATGAAAGAAGTCGATTTTGTTTAGTAAGGAGATTGTTTTGGATTGTTTCGCGGTTTTGATTCAACATGTTTTTTGGGTTACTTTGAATTTCTTGTATATTCGATTCAACATCTTTCAATTGCTTGAAAATATTGCCGAAATTAGTTTTGCTCTATTCTTTTGATTTCTTTTAAAGTAGTTTTTTTTTGTAAGGTCATACATATCATTTCCAACAAAAGAGGATCGCCAAGTTTGTTTCACAATATTCTTAAAGTATTTTTGTTTAGTCCACATCTTTTCGAATTTAAACGAATGTGGAATAAATATCCCCAAACCTGCTAATTTTACAAAGTTGTCGTTCGGACCATCTCGTCTTTTCCTCATAGTTAAGTTATTACTAGTAGTTTGAATGTCTTCACTTTTAAAATGTACATTGTTCTAACTTCTAACCGATTATTCTCCATTTTTCTCCATTTTGATTTTTTACTTTTTTAAATGTCAAATCTCCTAAAATATATGTATATATAAATAGTATGGTATATATATATTATAGAGCTTTTAAAATTAATTTAGGGAACTAAACACATTTTTATAACATGATAAATCACACATAACGAGTTATATAACAACAAATTATTTGAAGCAAATAGCATAAATTGTATCTTAAACTCAATTTTGACTTTATAATTTAGATGAAAAAATTTTCAAATGTAGAAATGCAGGTGAAGTGTATATATATACTTCACGAATATATGATTTGATCTTAGATATATTGTCAATACCGATATCTAAAATAAGTCGTGAACTTATTAAAATTGTTTTGCTTGGAGGTATATTTTTGCACTTGATATAATAACAACTCGTGCACGTCAACACTCACGTCCGAAAATGGGTGTTGCCCGGTGGGCACACGACAACATTGGCTACCCAACGAACAATTGTGGACGTGTGGGAAGTGTTTGGCACTTATGGACATGGGTGTTGGTATACACAAGGACCACGAGGTGCAACAATGTAGTGGAGACACTTGTCGAGAAAAATAACAAATTTGACAAAGTAGCGGCTTGTCTTACCTTAGGTGTTGATGGTGACTAGGGGTGTAATACAAGCCGAACGAACCGAGCATTAACATATTCAAGCTCGACTCGTTTAAAAACGAGTCAAATCTAAAGTTTATACGAACTTTAAAATGTGTTCATATTTGGCTCCTTTTAGAAAATAAATGAGCTCGAGCCGAGCTTTTGACGAGTCGAATGCAAACCGAGCCTGATCAGTAGCTTGCCTCAATTACAACCCTAATGTTGAGAATACGTTTAGGATCACGTCTGTATATAATTCTATATCACTTAGTATATCACTATCGAAGAGTACGAACTCTTGAAATATTTCTGGTAGGATAAAATCACACTTTTATTAATATTATGATAATCTTTATATATGGTTTACAAGAGAATAAACTAGTGATAAATTAGAAAGTAAATAACAAAGAGATTTTCACGATCTTGATATTAACAAGATCTCGATCTTATCACGATTACGATCTCCATCTTATCATGCCTCCTCAAGTCGGTGGTGGGTGACTCACAACATCGAGCTTGGACTTGAGAAATTGATACTCGGACCTAAAGTCTTTGTAAACAAATCCATCAATTGATCGGCGGAACGTGTAAAGCTAGTACAAGTCATGTGTTTTTATGACGCTTTCTTTTACTTGCATTTGAATATATTTTATTCAATTTGAAGCAATGACTCTTGAGTGAAAGTGGCTGAGGTTGCGGTTTGTTTTGTTTGGCGACAATAGGATGCCGGCTTATTGGTGGCCCTAGAACACCGATAGGTTTAGGGTCGCTGCTCTAATAGACTGATACCATGAAATATTTATGGTGGGACAAAATCACACTTATGTTGATATTATGATAATCTTTATATATGTTTTACAAGAGAATAAACTAGTGATAGATTGGAAAGTAAATAACAAAGAGATTATCATGATCCTTATATTATCAAGATCTCGATCTTATCATGATTACGATCTCGATCTTATCAGTTCTCTTGATATATATTTTTTTTATTTCTCTAGATCGATAACTTTCACGTTGTTCCCGAGTTGTCTTCTAGTCTGATCGTTCTCACTTTAAGTTCCCAATAAGTTCATTTTTCGTTGTCAAATGTTAACTTATCATTGATTTCATGTCTTAAGTTTGTTATCGAAGGTGATGTTGTCAAACATCAACAAGTTATGTGGTAAAGGGTGAAAAATTGAATAACGGTCAATGTATTATGCTCTTGTTGCATAGATCCGTCGTGACAACGATCGTGAATCTAGAGTTCAAATGAACGGTAAAATTGGTGCTTCAAAGTAGAATATACTCCTCCTGGTACAACCATAGGAACCTAAGGTCAACAAAACGAGACAATATTCCACAACGACATTTATCTTAGGGCGGTTGTAGCCGAACGAAAAGAGACGTTACTAAAATTTTTGTTTGTAATCATAGGAAAAGAGAGGTTTATATGGTAATAAATCGCAACATACTAAAAGTTAAAGTCTTAACATAACATTTACCACAATTACAAAAAAAATAAATTATTATTATTATTCTTCTTTAATTTTCTCTATTTTCGTATATCATCATAAATATCAAATTTTCAATTCGTGTTTTCAGAATTAGGATATAGGTTTAACTTTGAAATTTCCAAATTAATTATCTAGTGTTGTTTTTTATGAACGAAATATCGAATAGTGTTAAAAATGCATAAGCCAATGTTATTTAACAAGTTTAGACAAAAAATATATTAAAACTATGGAACAAATACATAACAATTATCAAGTATATATGAGTGAATATTATTAAAAGTTGCAACTTACATTATTAATTTGAAAGAATTATGTCGTGATATTCGTTTTTCAATGTATTGCTACCGAAGTTTTGTAAATTTGTGATTTTAAAATAGAATATGTATAAAAAAAATCAAATAGTTCAGGTGTATCGGATCGGGCGATGATAAACTAAGAAGGACCCTCACCCAGCCACCCATCGTCCGACTTTTTCGGGTTTCCACCCGACTTTTCCGTGCATCTCGAACCGGGTTTTCTCCCATTTTTTAATAGAACAAAAAAAAAACATGACAGTCAGGCCGACCGCCAGGAAGCCAGCAAATAGCAACCCGGAATCTAGTTTAGAACCATAAGAACGCGTATCAGGATTCTCCCATTGTCAACGATAACGACCAACCGACATTTCTATATTCTCGTCTTCCTCCCCTCCTTCGTCTTCTCCCTTCTTTGCTTATTGTTTCTCTTTATCCAACCAGACTGATACGAGAGAGTGAGGTGCAATCAAAGCTTTTATCACATGTTTACTGTCGAGATTCTTACTTCTTGCTGCAACTTTGTTGTCCTCGTTTCAAATCTTGTCTAATTCGTCTCAGTCTTCTGATTTGAACTCATCCGAAGAGATCGGAGACGCGGTCATCTGGTTTTGTCGGCATGGATTTCGATCTGGAGAAGAAGAGATTACATGTTTTGTTGTTCATTGTTGGGATCATTGCTCTCGGAATTACCGGTATGTCCAACTTCTTGCTTGTTTTTTATTCATTCCAAGTACTATGATCCAGTTTAGGGCTTCAATTATCATCGGTTTGAGATTTGCTTAGGGTTTGGAATTTCATCTGATAACATGTGGGATAGAAATTCTTTCGATTGTCTTTAAATTTGGCTCGTTTACTGCTATTGTTTATGGTTAAAATTCAAGCGAATGTTAGTTTGGAGACAGTTCATTATTCTAGAGTATTGGTAGATAAGTCGTTATTCCAATTCACATCAAAGCGGAAGAACAAATTGTTTACCTGTTGCCACAGATCGATTCGGAGTAGAACATACATATTTCCTCATGCCAACGGTTGGGTATTTCTAGTGCTTGGGTCTTTGTTGCTGTTTTGCAACAATTGATTTGTGATTGCAATTTTTATTCTAGGGTAAATTTATCCTAGGATGACATTGTTTTCTCCAAATTTCTATTGTTTCTATACCCTTCAGTCAATTTTTCGCCTGGCCTTTGGTGACAAGATTAATGCACCTCCCTGATATATAGCTTTGATCTTAGCTGCTGAGTTCGGGGAATAGAAGTTCTTGATGAGAACTGAGAAATTAGGAGTTTGTCCTTAATGGTTTATATTTCTCTGTTTAAAGGGCTAGCAACCTATCACTAAACAACAGGTTTCGCTCTTACCTGTTTCTTCCTGAATTTTTGTTTGAAAATATTGTTGCCAGTTATTGTATCATATGTTATCTGTTCTATGCCATGTATTCAATGGAAGATTGCTTGATCAATGAATAGAAGTTGCCACTTATAGATAAATATTTCCCTTGCAGAGCTGTATCTTTTTGAAAAATCCCCACTTAGATACGTTGTTCTGTTGTACAATTTTGAAATGTTCATAACAGTCAAAGTCTAGTAGGAGTACATTGATGCCATTGAGGTGGCTGGTAAGTAGTAATCATAGACCATTTTCCTCTTCTTGGCATTCTTTACCAACTGTTACTGATCCGAAAACTTCATCTGCCACCAGAACCACTAGGGGTAATGACATAAACCCAAGTTTTAAATTTTATCAGTCATAATTATGATGTCCATTTTCCCATTTTCTAGTTTCCTTCAGTTGACCACATTCCCTCTTCTTAGTTAACATGCACTGAACCACTAATCCACTTTTCATAGGAAGTTACATGCACTTCTCTACTTCGGTACAAGGGTCTCATATGCTAAAAATGAGCTTATTAGTACTCTTTCATCATAAATAGATGTTATTTGTGCCGAAAAATACTCATAAACTTTTTATAACATGTAAGAAGTTTGCATTAATCTAAGTGTAAGTCAACGAAGTTATGTTACTTATTTATTATAAAAGGAGGAGCTACATCTTGTGCCTTAACAGCGAACATTCCTGCTTGTTTCATCTACTACCAGAAGTTCCACAACCATTAATGGCATATGCATCAGATGCAATGAAGGATAAAATTGAGGAAAATGACCTACAATAACAAATAGGATCAGGTTTAGGAGTAGTAGCAAAAATTCCTGCGTGTTTTGGGTAAATGGTTGCAGAATCGGTTGGAGGTGAACTGCAAAGTTTATGTTCATTTGTGGTCTGTTAGTAATGAAATACCAGCCTTGCTGGTTTCTGATATATGGACTTATAGTGTAGGGTCTTTAGTTTGTACTACTAGTCCTACTTTTTCACTGGGATCCTTGATTCATTTGTAGCTTATAGAAAGTATAATCAGGAAATCACTCAAACACTAATTTCGCGCACAAGAACACTAGGAAAAACCAAGGTATGCAAAGAATCTTCTGAGGTCTAAATTCCATTAAGCCACCAAAAGAAGCAACCTCTCTGGCCAGGCAAAAGCCTCACAACTATAATCTTTTGAGGCCTACATGTGACTTTAGCAAATCTTCCTCACAGCAATAACAGCCCAATCTAGACTGTACTAGTCAGCAATTAACCCATCCAAAATAATTATGTAACAATTTTACATCAGTTACAGTGACCAGGAATTCAGAAGATTAAGATGCTGCCATCAATTATTAGATGTACAGTTCATTATTGTAGTCATGAAACTGATCATACGTTTTGTAATCACATGTTATGCTTTTGATGAATTGTGGTCACAAATATCCTGAAATTTCATTCCTAGGAACATGCTGTAACAGCCTCTTCGGATTCAATCTATGATCAGTCCATGTCTGTTAAAATGTGTCCTATAACCAGTCTTGCTTAGAAGTTGGCTAAAGAATGAAGACTCATTTGTCATCCCTAGAATTCAATAGTCAACAATATATATTAGGGCTGTTAATTTGTTCCGGTTCCTAAAGGAAACGCTATAAAACGGTTTGGTTTGGTTTGGTTCGGTTCCTTAGAATAAAAATAGATAGGAACCGTTTGTATTTTTCAGATAAATTAGTGAAAATAAAATAACATAATCTATAAATAAAATAAAAGGTTAAAAAAAAGTTTTGGTCTCTTTCTTTGATACGATGAGTCTAATATTTTCTCATGTTCATTTCTATCATTCATTCGTTCCTCACTAAATCCGGCTTATCTAGTTCCTCAACTTCTTCGTTAACTAGGTTTGTCTTCAATCTGGAATTCCTTTCTCTACAACCCTTTTGTTATTAGTTTCTTTAATTTAGACTGTAAAAAATTCAATTCTCGTGCTTATAGGACAATGGGTGTAATTCGTTGTTTTGCTTTCGACATGGCTTGAGGTTTCAATTTTATCTTCCATTGTATCAATGCTTAATTACTTATTTTAAGACATACTTGATAACACATGCTTAAGTTATCGATAATTAAAGAGGATTAAGACAAACCTTTAAAAATTAAAACCATCATATAATTAACAAAATTAAAGTATTTGCAAATGAAAGTGGCTAAATAGTTCTAGGTCGGTTCAAAACGGTTTCATTGTGATTCAGTTTCAAACGGTTCCACTCATTTAAGATACATGAACCAAACCGTATACCTAAAATGGTTCGGTTCCAAACGATTCCACCTCTTAAAAGTACAGGAACTGAACCGTTTTAGGTATGCAGTTCGGTTCTTGGTTCCTAAAAAAATCATTATTTAGGAACCGTTTTAATACCCCTAATATATACTTAAAATGATCATGATCAATTTTTGTTTATATTGCAGCTGAGAAATGCAGGCATTTGGTTGGGGAAGAGTCATCCTCCAAGAGTGGACAGTTCACACTCTTAAACTGCTTTGATATGAACACCGGAACTCTAGCTTGCGCAGTAAAGGAAGTTGTGAAGCTTTATGCTAACAACATCAGAGCTTCCCATGTCGAACTTGCCCGAAGCATGGCAATTGAAGCTTCTATTGCAGATGCAGTATCACAAGGACTAGCTGCAAAAGACGCAGCCAAGCAGGCTCAGATAGAAGGTAAGAAAGCAGCAAAACTAGCCACTCGCCAAGCCAAACGCATCATAGGTCCAGTTGTATCTTCTGGTTGGGATTTCTTTGAAGCTGTATACTACGGTGGGACAATGACAGAAGGGTTTCTTAGAGGAAGTGGGACCCTGGTGGGGACCTACACTATCGGGTTCCTTGGAGAACAACGGCTTGGTAGATTCGGTTATCTTGTCGGAAGCCATCTTGGCAGTTGGGTAGGAGGAAGAATAGGGTTGATGGTATATGATGTCTTTAATGGTGTTCATTATTTGCTCAGTCTGTCTTCTGAAACTTCAAATTCAGCTGAAGACTCGAATGCTTATGATCAATCAGAAGAGCCAAAATCATCAGAAGACTCGTATTCTTATGATGGGTCACAAAATTCGGAATCATCAGAAGACTCATATTCATATGATCTATCGCGAGATTCAGAAGCATCAAAGGACTCATATTCTTATGATCAATCAGAAGACCCACAGTGAATTATAATCACATGCTCCTTCATGTTCGATAAACACGTACTCAAACCCAACATGTGCGCCACAGTTTCGCGAACGAGCTCGGCCATCTTGTTGAGTGTCTTATGACTATTTGATAGCGGTTTGAGTAGCCATTGCAGTTGTATAAATGAAGATCGGGATACGTTGCTTACAAATCATGAACTAGTGCTTGTTGCATTATCAATTCTGAGATGTAAAAATTTGCTGTTGCAGTGGGCTTTCTCGAAAGCAATCTCACCACATGTTATTCTAGCTTGTATTATGATTACTAATTTAAATGTTAAATCCAATTTCTAAATTTAAATCTATCATTGCATAAATAGGAAATAATCGTATAGCTTAGGAACGATTATCATATGAATATCAAATTTATCCCACCTGAAGATTTTGGATGATGGCACCAATCACCAATCCGATAAACCTCAGCCCGATAAACCTGAAACATTTAGAATTTTGTATATATAGAGTATTAATCACAAAGTTAGTGAACTTTGATAGTTGATATTCGAGTTTTTATAGAATAAACCACCTTTTAAACATGTATTTTTTTTAACAAAATCATATTTTATAATTTTTTAAGTAAAATCTTCTTATATAATATTAAGTATAAAAAATGATTATTTTTCAGTGAAATATTATGTTATTTAACCAAAATATTATTAGTTATAAAATAAAAATGATTATTTTTGCCATTATTTTTAAAATATATTATTATTATAATTCATTTTCGTAAATAGTTTTACAAAAAAAAATTATTTGTATAAATACAACATTTTAAAATTTGGTGATTTATAATGTATTTTTTTTAATGAATAAAAAAACCTTTTAGGTATTTTAACAGAAAAATAAGACATTTTATTATTTATCAAATATACTTTGACTATATTTAAAATTCTTTTATAATAGGTGCGTTTTTTAAAAAATGATTTAAATATATAATCACTAATTAATAAATTTTCAAATAAATTAATTAACTAACTAACAATTGACATTTGAGCCATCTAATTAATATATATATATATATATATATATATATATATATATATATATATATATAAAATGGTTATTGATGATAAAATTTAGTGAAATATATTTCTAAGGTGGTTTTTATTTAAAACAATTTAAGCGATGATTTATTAAAGAGATGAAGGTATTTTTCCCGAAAAATCCTTCACATTATAATAATGCATTATGAACAATTTTGATAACTCATTATTCATATCTTTTCTAAAAATATAATTATGTTCTTTATTTATGAAAGCACTTTTAAAATATATTATACATTAATAATATTCATAGTTTCTAATAATCCGTGGATACACCCGTTACACTCGACGAATTACTGATAAATACACCCGATAAAAGTCAAAATTAGAATATAAAGATGATTCTTTCGCCTGTCACACAACTCATTGTTATTACTATTCCAAATTTATTGATAATTGAATGAAAATGAGACTTCTACGTGAGGCAAAAACAAGTGTAGGAGCACTCACTTTGTATATGATAAATACGTCTCATCAATGAACATTAGCAAAAGATAATGTTGGCAAGTTGTCTTGAATTCGTGTGGCTTCCACAAGACCATTGATTGATCCGTCAATATCAAATAGCTAGCTAGTGGATCAAAAAAACCGAATCGGGTAGAAATTCGACCTGAGACAACTAAGAAGACAAAGCAAAGAGTTTTCTTGTTTGCACGACATTTGTTTTACTAATTGTACAACTAAATGTTTATCGAATGCGTTGAGAAATCAACTTCAAGCATTTCCACTGCGTCGGGAAAAAAATCAACGCAATCGGCCTTATTAAACTTGAAACTTTAGCTCATCGAACGACGCTGATAATTTAAACTTCAAATAAGACGGAAAATTTTTAAAAAGTTATTTTGCGTTGGAGTTGGGATTTTCTTTTTTAATTTCAAAGTAGGTCGACTTCTTACATAATATTTTCTTTTTATTTGGAGCATAACCGGTTACGCTGCACTTTTTAATATGTAAAACAAACACCACGCACATATCTTTTCGGCAAAACAAAATAGGTTGAAATGCTCAAATAACATTATTAAGAATTTGACTTGTAACCCGAAGGCTAATAATGAACAAAAAAACTATTTTGGTAGACCCTCTTTTGTTATAAGACGACCATTTATGACTTTGGATAACCGAAATGTCATGATCCTATCTTTACTATAGAATATGAAAAGAAAAGATAATTGGTCTTAAAAATGGTCAAAAGTGGACACATTCTTCATCTCTTGATTCTCTTCCACAAAGTATATGTCTTAAAGCTTGAATGGGATACATTATTCCGGTTGAAAATTTGAAAGGTATCAGCAATTGGAAGCATATTCATAATAGGTTGATTTGGACTTTTAGAGCTAAAAATGCCATATTATTGGAATAGGAAAATAATTAAAAAGAATAGCCTAAAACTTATTATGAAGTATTACAATTCGATCTTTGTGTTGATTTTGCACACCAATAAAACTTGTTGGAAGTATTCTATAGGTATAGACTTGATCTAGGATGAGCTACAAAATTCCTACGAAAATAGAGTGTATCCCAAAAAAAATATACATCTCGAAAATAATACATAGAATCTTCATCTTTAGTTTATGTATAAATGATCAAAGGTTTAAGAAATTTATTTAGATTTTTTCGTAAACTTTATTATTGAATTTGACGGACACGAAAATTGGTGTTTCTGACCATTCATACATTTGTTGAATGAAAAATAAATAGTGACTACTTGAGATAGTAGTCCGACCTCTTACAAAGTATAAAAGATTGACTATTTTTGTAGGAGTCAAACAATACTTAAGTATTGTACAAGCGAAAACGAATTTTAGTTAAGCAGTCTATGATATAATTCTTCTTACTGAAGACATGATAAAATCAGATGTTATAGACTTTTTTGATAATGTATTGGCATCTGACCATTATACTCGAAAGGGTGATGATAAAGTTGAATATTTGTGTTCAATAACATTGTTACCAACCGTAAATACTGAATAATGGGTATCGGAATTGATGTAGAACATGACCTAATTCATACTATTCATGCTAAATCAATCATATACTATCCTAAAATCAATAACAACAAGAATACCACATACTCCTATATACCAGCTCAATCTCATTATACAATTGATGTAGAAGATGGCCGGTAGCCCGGTACAATGATTGTGGATATCCAATGCTGAAACGACTTGATTATGTGATTAAATTAAACATAACAAAAACTTTAATGATTAACTAGACGATAAATATATTGTACCATTCTAAAATCAATCGATGACAAGAATAATCCATCACATACTCTTATATACCAACTCGATCTCATTTTACAATCAACGTGGAATATTCCCAACATCTCACTAATCAACTTGTACCAAAGATATAAAGAACAAGCAAAAGAATA
Organism: Fagopyrum tataricum; assembly: GCA_002319775.1. Taxonomy (NCBI): domain Eukaryota; kingdom Viridiplantae; phylum Streptophyta; class Magnoliopsida; order Caryophyllales; family Polygonaceae; genus Fagopyrum; species Fagopyrum tataricum. Next base: position 3,341,065 of record CM008286.1, read on the forward strand.
CCGTCTCTAATCTTATATTTGTCTTCATGAATATTTTTTGGAGATAAAGGTTTTTTCTATGACTCTATACCCACCATTATACAGAAATGCATGTTTTTAGGCAAGACAAAAAGGTATTCTACCCTCCTTTCTTATGATTATGCTCGACCCATTAGTAGTACATTCAAAATCTCCTAAATTTTCAATATAAAAAAGCGAGAAAGTTCGGATTTAGGGTAGGTCGTATATATACAAATGTTATGTGTGTTAGATTTAAATATAACAAATAAATTTAGTAAAGTTCTATCCAAATCAATTTATAATATAAAGGTAACAAATCTAGTTGACACTTGAACATGTTAAGATCGATGGTCCGACTAAAACCTAACCGCTCTACACCAAGTGAAAGTTCATATGACTGCGGATAGGAATTGTGTACATACAAACGTACATGCACATTAAGTGTAAAATTAACTTATAAACTCAATAAAATTCATCATAAAACCAATTGACAATAAGGCATGAATTTACTAGATGTTATACAGTAACTTCGAAAAATCTAATTTTATTTTAACTTATCCCAACAAAAAGTGATAGAATAATGGTTAAATATAAGACAAAAAGAAAAAGGTAATGAAAAGGAGAATAACATGGAGGAATAGTATGGCAACAAGTCTCAATCACACAGTCGAGAAGTCGCACCATCAACGAGAGACCAAATTGTGCGATTATGCTTAAAGCATATAACCTTCCACTCATATATTTGTTCTCATAAAAGGCAAGAGAATTGGGATTGTTTGAAAATTCAATCAATATAAAGGATTTTTTTTTATTGCATTAAGCGGTTATATACTATTATTTTACAGATAAGAATATAAAGTTCATTATCATCGGATTAATTGTTACAGATAGTCGAGTGTCTCAGATTGTTAAGATGTGTCAACTATACGTGTAATTTTTTGAAAATATGTTTGATAAGAACTTTGTCAAGCATCAAAGATTTAACAAGAATCGGGTAAAAACATATCGACTTTTTATTGACAACTCAAACGATTTTGGAGGGCCGAAACACATGCAAGGGTCCGTTAGAATCTACCGAGTGTATATACTTTTTAAAAAAATTAAAAAAAATTAAAATGAATGTTATTTAATATGAATATATAGTTTTTAATCTTTTTAAATATAGAGAACTTTACTGCTATATTAATTTAATTCTTAAATCTCAAATGATGATAGTTGTACAAACTATTAACAAGTCGTAGGGATGAATACTTGAACTTGGGCGAAAGCAAAAGGCGATTAATCATTTTGGCCCTCCAAACCATGCAAAAGGCATCCAACACAAAGTTACAAATATGTTAATGAGGTATTTTTCATTTTTTTAGTAAAAGATAGTTTCCATTCATCTAAAAAAACAAAGAATCAAATCTTGAAATGGTAACATATGTAAAAAATTTAGTGTGGGATTTGTCACACATTTTACTGCACATTAAAAGGAATAATTTATCAACATTTTATCCTCTAAAATATTGAACCCTTTCATATTTGAATGTTTTGTTTCCCATAACTACTATAAATGAAGTCAAGAAAACAATATAAAAAAATTTAATAAGAAGATTCGAAGAGAGATATACTTATTATAATTTAATGGTCCATAAACTCGATGCATGTCTGGAAAAAGATTTTTGTTTATAGAAAAAAGCCGAGAGTTAGTTCGAAAAAGCCTGATCGATTCAGATAATTTGTTATTCATGAACCGGTTTTATTTTTGGAAGATATATTGTTATGTTATTCACGTGAATAGGATGAATCCAATTTAATTAGCTCGACACTACGTATTGTTAGGTTTTCTTTGTGAAAAATGAGTAATTTTATTTTGACAAATCTAATGCAAAGCAAATGATGTTTGTATAATTTGTAACTTATCAAGAAACAAGATTGAAAACGTCATCCATGAGATGAAAACAACTTGTAAAAAAAAAAAAATTTATGGCAATTTCAATCTAAAAGGAACGTTAAGAGTCGAATTATTCAACACTTTCCCGAGCTCGTTGGATACTAACACTCAACTAAAGTAGGATTGATACCACGAACTGGACGTAATATTACATTTGGATTGGATTGGGCCGAACCGTTACGAGTTGTGACGATCCTGTCTGTAATTCGGACCTTATTAGACCGGATTTAATTTTACATATTTAAAATCAATATACTGGTCAAAATAGTCTGGTCCAAACTTGAAGAATGTACCATATTTCGAAAATCACATAAATTCATCACTCCAAAATAGATAATATATACTAACCTTGTGATATTTTGTTTTAACATGTTTTTTTTAAACTATTTTATTTATTGCTTAGTGTTTTTTATACTAATAGTGTGAACATTCAATTGAGTTAGTGTGTGTATAAATTTCATAAAATTAGGGCCGATGATATTGGATCTTTTTTTTTTTTTTTAAAATCATAAAGTATCATCATTTTTTAAAATACTTTCCTTTGCTAAAATTATCAAGCATTCCATTTAGATTTCTTAAAAAATAAAATATACGTAGATCCGGGTGGTAAATAACATATGTTTAGGGATTATAATGGGGATTATTAGACGTACCAGCGAAAATCACTATTTGTCATCGTAACTACGCACTTCGCGTGCGTAGTTGTAGCCAACTACGCATATGGGGTGCGTAGTTGGAGTCCGAGAAAAAATTTAAAAAATTGAAAATTTAAACTACGTACTTAGCGTGCGTAGTAGAAGTAAGGAGGAAATTTTATTTTATTTTATTTTTTTAAAATATTAACTGTTACTACGCACCCCAAATGCGTAGTTACGGTGTTAAATAACAATTTTCACCGGTACGTTTAGAAACCACAATTATAATTATTCTGCAATTAATAATACCAAACAATATCTCATTTTATTCTTAAAAGAACATTGTTAAAATAATTAAAATAGTCATTAAATTTGATATTTTCATAATAGTTTTTGAATCAACCTCGTGATTCAAGCTTTATCGAACGGATCATATAGAAGTTCCCTTTTCCAATAGAAGCACATACAAAAAATATGTGTTTCACACAGTTGTTCCCCAGGCTTCTTACCTATGTACTCTCTTCGAAGATGATTTTTTTGTTCACCGCTGCCGTTGGACTGAATCTTCCTACTTTCCCTCGAAGACTTCTTTGTTGTCGGGATTTCATGATGTATTTTTTGTGTTTTCTTTTTCTTTTGATGTTGTTCCTCATGACGGTTAGTCCGTCTGTCGATCTTTTTCGGCCTTTCGAACCACTAGACGGTGTGTCGTCTAGTGTTTCGAACCGCTTTCCTTTAACAAAAAATAAATAAAAAAATACGTGTGAACACAAGTGTAAAAGAATATATGATAGTTTGGTCAACTTTATATGCATGTAATATAAGTGTACGTGTACACTACTACGTATGATGTACGATCAAATTTACGTCTTGTTTAATCATTTGAACGTCTTGGAACACGCCTCTTCTTGCGCATAGCACGGTTCTTAATATTAATGTACATATCAATGACTAAGTGAATTTATTATTGGACAAATATTATCATAGAAATCATTTAAATAAATTATTTAAAAAAAAAGAAAAGATTGTGATACATAAACTTAGTAATTTATTAATTATTGTCAATTATTTTTTATAATACATGATCGCATATTAATTTTATAAATTTATTGAATGTTAGATTTACAAAAATATTACTCTAAAAAACGTGATGATCGAAATTATATTATGATTTATACTGTCATTGTATTAGAGATGATATGATGATTAAGCTTTCGGTTTCTATTAAAGGGTTTTCATAATTATAATACTATATCTTTGAATTGTAACCGATTTGCTTCACAAAAAGGCATGATCCATGCAAGTGTGATATAATCAAAATAATTAGTAAGATTATATTGCATATATTATGGCTTAATTAACTTCGATGGAACCAAACTCTTGTGAATCTCTCCACTTATCACTCGACAACTTCTACATATGCAACAACACTATTGCGTTACAAAGTATTTTTTATTTTTGCACTAAGTAAAAGCATCTTCGTATATATATATATATATATTTGATCATCGATCATACGTAAAATATAAGCAGATTATTTTACACAAATATTCGAATAAAAAAGTGGAAATTCTTGTAACTTATGACCTTGGAGATGAAGTTTGAGCCGAGGAATCAAATTAATTATCTAATGGTTAGATCAAAATATCTTTAACATATGAAAAAATGGCGGATTCTATTCTAAATTTTCAAAATTGCACAAAATATGTTAATATTTAAAATATACTACCGATAGCATCCTTAATCTATCAAGAATGACGTGTCGTGTTTTAAGGGTATGTTCACAACATATCTAAGATTTTAGTATTTTTTGTGAAAATTGATTACTTTAGGGCAAAACCCGTAACCATACTGAAGTCTATGATATTTAAGCAATTAACCATATTTAGGGGGAACAAAGCTTAAAGATAGATTATTAATGATTTGCAATTGCTTTCCTTTGTGAATCGGAACCTACTGAGTAGAGACAGTTTTTTCTTTATGAACTTATCTCCCATAAAAGTGAAGATGTAATGTCGACACCAACATCTTACTATGTCAAATCAGTACTCGTTTCCATATTTCAAGTTTCAAATATGATACGTTTGATTGTAAATTCGAAAATAGAAACGAACATTTTCGTAAAAAATTCTAGTTCATAAATATTTTTATTCATGAAATTTTTTGAAACTATTTTTCTGAGTTCAAGTAATTGGAATCGAGAGACGAAGATATTTTGCATTGAGAAAAATAAAGTATATATAATAATTAATTTTATGGATGAATAATTTTGGCATGTAAGCGGAATAATTTCGTTTATATTCTGTTACCGAAGTTACAACCAAACGGTTCTTAAAATCATAGATCCTTTAGTTGTCAGTATTAGGATACAAAATTATTTACTAGAATTTCGGGTTTAAATATATATATATATATATATATATATATATATATATATATATATATATATATATATATATATATATATATAAATTATAAATAGATACATAATATTATATGCATAGTATTCAATATTATTTAATATAATCAATTATATTTTATAATATATGACATTTAACATAATTATATTTTTTAAAATATTAATCCGGATTGGACTTCTGGTGTTGTCTGGATCTAGCACTAGTCGGGTAGACGGGTCGGGCCTTTCGATCCAGTCATGCTTTGCATATTGTCTAAGCCCGTCCATTTTCCTGGCGGGTGGATCAGGCCAGGTTTGATCAACTTTACAGTATTCCGATAATATTATCTACATGTGCTAATAATATAATTTTAAAATTATTATAATATATGATTTTATTTACACTTACAATTTATTACAAAACAAACAAACTGAGCATTACGAAGGCAAACCCAAACGCACCACCGATATGGCTCCCACTCGCAGTGCGAGTGCGTCCAGGGACTTGTAAACCTTATAAAAAGCTTCTGATGCGGAAGCTCAATGCACTTGAAAAAAATATGAAAAACAGTAGTGAGAGGGCGGCGGCGATTTTCGGGAAAACACACACTCAAGATTTTGCAAGTTCTTTCATTATGAGATATGAATCGGGAGAAAATGTTGTAGATCCATGACGGGAAGTAACAAATCAGCCGAGAAAGCGTTTGCGAGTTTTTTTTTTTTTACGTTTTCTTTATTCATTTATATGATTTATATGTTTACTAGATTGAAATTAGTTGAATTAGGTTTGGATGAAACCAAATCGATGGGAATAGAATGAAATTAACGTTTGTGTTTTTTCTTTTTTGGTATGATAACAATTGTCTGATGAGTTATGACATATAACTTCCATGATTATTCTTGCTTTATTAGCTAGGTATCTCTGCTTATTTGCAACATGACATTCATTCATCTTCTATATTATTATTTTTCTTAAATTAAAAATTCCTTGTCATGGGCCCCACACTGGCCAATAAATAACAAGACCCTCTCCTCTCAAACATCACACAAGTAGAGCTTTCAAAATTCTACTCTCCAAAAACACAAACTTAAATAATAACAACAAACACTCTCTACCCTCATTGTATCTTCATGGCTTGCCAAGAAGAGCCTGTGGTAGCCACAATCCTTGAGCTCTATGAGCAAATCTCAACCCTAGAGAGCCTCAACCCCTCTAAGGACGTCAACACGCTCTTTACGCTTCTCGTCACCGCATGTATCCCTCCATATCCCAACCTTGATGTCACAAAACTATGTGACAAAATCCAAGAGAAAAGATCTAAGCTCATTGAGCTTTGTGGTTTAGCTGAAGGCTGTCTCGAAAGTCATTACTCGAAAATCCTAGGCTCATACTCGAAACCACTTGATCATCTAACAATTTTCCCTTACTTCAATAACTACATCAAACTGAGTCAACTCGAGTTCACTCTCCTCACCCAACACATAACCCATGTTCCTAACCGGGTTGCCTTTGTCGGGTCGGGTCCACTTCCTCTCACCTCAATTTGTCTCGCTTTGTTTCATCTCACCACAACTTCATTCCACAACTATGACATTGATCCATCAGCCAACTCTCTTGCTTCTTCTCTGATCAAGTCTGATCCAGAACTATCCGGAAGGATGTTTTTCAACACAGTCGATATCCTGAACGTTGAAGACGAACTCAAAGCATACGATGTCGTTTTCTTAGCTGCACTTGTTGGGATGAACAAAGCCGACAAGGCTCGAGTTATCAATCACTTGTCGAAGAATATGGCACCAGGAGCGACGCTGATGCTCAGGAGTGCTCATGGAGCTCGGGCTTTTCTTTACCCGGTTATTGAGCCTTCTGATCTTAATGGTTTCGAAATCCTTTCGGTTTTTCATCCAATGGACGAGGTTATCAATTCAGTTGTTGTGGCGAAACGGATTACTAATATGGTTGATTCAATCTGCTCAGCTCATCAGGATAATATTGCCCCTATTGTCCTTCCTAGCTGCAAATGTTCAGACTACCAGGTTTTCAATCCTCTTAACCATGGCAACAGAATTGAAGAATTGGCTATCAGTGAGGAGCAGTGCTAAGTGATAACTGCTTATGAGTTAAGATCCATCCTTACATCATTCTATGGCTTTTAATAAAAAAGAATTCATCATCTGTTTTGTAATTTTGCTATTTATAAAGGAACTGTGTTTTATCACCTATTATATGTCCCTGATATGTAAGCAATTTGAAACCCAAACCCATATTGTTCTTTCTTATTGTTTATTGACAGCAAGAAAGTAGATTTGGGTGTTAAAATTGCTTACAAAACATAAATAAATAGGTGATTAAGTGTAATTTTGTTTATAAGAAGTTATTTTTGAAAATAGCTTATATAATGGGTGGTTTTATGTAATTTACCCTTAATACTTTGCCCTCAAGTTAGATTTCTGTCTTAAACATGTTTCCTTGTGTTGTTAGTCCCTAGTCCTTACAAGTTTCCTGCAATAAATGATACTCCTGTGGCTCAAGTTCTTACCTATGGAGTATGGACTACCAGCTTGGTATGCATTTTGTAGCTTCTTCATGCTCTGCGTCAAGGTATTCGTACACCAGAAAGCGTAAAGCAAATGAAGTCTCCTCTACGTTGTCTCACTCTTCGTTCCAGTTTCCGCCATGAGAACTGAGAAGATACTGGCGGAAGTTTACGTGTTATATCTAAACTTATTGTTCAAATTGTTTTTGATGTTATGGATATCAATGTTCTTCTTGAATATAGCATTAAGCATTGCTGGTAACTTACGATGGCTTTTGCTAAGGATTTATAATATTTGTTACTGTGATTGTAATCAAATTTAAGTGTCCATTTAAATTTTCTATTACCTTTTAACTACTTGATAACAACTTTACATGAAAGACATTCCAGCCAAAAAATAGAAAGAAAGATAGAAACAACAGCAGTAGACAATAGTGTCAATGGGATGGGGAATGTCTTAAGGTAACAGGATTGGCGGTGTCAATGGAACGGGGAATTACTGAAGGTAACGGGAACAGGGGCGAGACAGAAGAAAAAACATTTGTGTAGATTTGGATTAAACCAAAAGGGTCCGAGTTGGGGGCGTTGCCCAAACTGTTTTCGTCTGCTAAATGGGGACGGGATGGAGTTCTATATTGCTTAAACCAAATCTACACAAATGATCCAAATAGTCATGAAAACCATCAAATGTAAAATTTGCAAATCACTGATTCTCATTCACTGTAATGGAAAAATACAAACTGATGGGTTCACTCTTAGCAGCATGAGAATTTGAACACAAACATTGAACATTGAATTAGATCTAGATACAGCTTCAGCACGTCTGAACTACAGAAAGAAAAATCTTTCTATAAAGACGTACCAGTCATTTGCTACTCAATGATATCGGTTCTGATGGTATTAGACATGAACATGGAACATTTTTTATGGTAGTTCAAAGTACATGCATTGAGATCACTTACTTAGGTCGCTTAGCTCCAAGGGGAAAAGAAACTTGTTGAGGAGTCAGCACTGGAGGTTGATCAGTAGTTTTTTGTGGTTCTTGGGAAGAACTAGGAGCAGCAGCCTCTTCCTCCTCTTCTCGTTCTTCTTGTGATGTTTGCTTTGTCGGTATTACTAGTTGGTAATTAGGACTGATAAGTGTATCCTCTTCTGGTGGGAGCAGGATTCCAGAGCCTCCTAAGTTACTGGGTAGCGGTATCTTGTTTCTGGTTTTTGCCAGTTCAAGTAGGACCTGAATGAGTTAATCAAGTTAGAAGCCTGAAACTTCAATAACAAATAACAGGAAAAATAACAGAAAAGAAAATTGGCACGACAGGAAAGTGAAGAGTTGACAGAAAGACAGGACTCAAACTCTTAACCCGGTGTTGTAAAGGTATCCTTGGTCATTACTTATAATGAAAATGTTCTTATAAATCCATTCACAATGACAATGAAATTGTGCAATTGTGCTTGAGAAGGAAAATACTATTCTCAAACAAGTATGTATTTATGGCTGAGCTAAAAGGGCAATTGTCTGCTATAAGATTGTCAGAAAAATGAAATTTTCAATTTGCAAAGTAGTTACATGTTGCCATTCAGTGAAACCATGTCTAAAACTCAATTAAAGACACCAACATCAATGACAGGATGGTGCCTCTGCCTTCTTTTTTTTATTTCTTCTAGAGCATCATATCACCAAGCTCACACCAAAAATCACAGATAAAAATCGTACATAAAGAATACAAAACAAAACATGAGTACCATGTTCATAAAATAATTGCAGCAAAGAAGATGCAGTGAGATTACCTCTCGAGGTGGAGGTTGTGAGAAACTAAAATTGACTTTAGATTGGATTGCCAACTGAACATCATCACAGTCAATTGCAGTCTTACCAGCATGTTCCGAGTAGACTTGTGCATCCGTCAAGACATCAGCAGCATATCGATACCACAGTTCCAAAAACTGGTGGATGACACGAGGTTCATAATCCTCCACACCCATTGAGTTTAATATCGATTTCACAATTTTTGCATCTCTTGGTAAATCTTCATCTCCATCTGCCATCGCTCCCCTTCTTTCAAGTGTAACTGCCATTCCAAAAACACTCTAGGATTAATTTACCTTTCGTTTTAAGTATCAATTTCAACATAATATCAAGGGAACTATTAATTTCCACCCAGTCTCTATATTCACATTTGACAAGTTGGATTTCTAGCTCAAATCAGCCAAGCAACTAAAGCAAAGAATACCAGAAGCAGCTTGGCGATCATGTGAACATATGGTGAGACTACAATACATAATAGACGGATAGTACAAGTTTAACAGGGAAAAAAAAAGAAGAAAAAAAAGCTTGTTGGATTGTGACCATAGAGCTTGAACCCACCAGGACCTGCGTAATGTCTCGTTTAAAGAGGACACTCATCAATACTGCAAAATTTATCTATAAGCTTACGGCAGGAATTTATACAACACATTTATTTTCACTTCTAATTGAAGCTTTATGCTTCGAACATCATTCAGTTTCCATGACACTCAGCAATACTGCAAGAAAGATTCAGATCTCATTCTCGCAATTTGGAAGAAATTTGATTGCACAAAATCACCAAGCCCTAAAAAGCTTTATGGGCAAGAAGAAAAGTTTCTTCGATTGCACAAAATCACGAAACCACAAAACCTATAACAAATGCAAAACTACTTAACGAGAGGAGTTGCTTCGATTGCAAAATCACAAAATCAGAAAACCTAGAACTAATGCATAATCACTTACCTGGAAGAGTTGATTCGACTCAACAGTTGAATTTTGAATCCCTAACAGAATGCTGGCGTTCGAGTTCGTTTAGCCAAGTTAGGCGTGGAATACGAATGGAATCGAAGAGAGTGAACAACCGGTCAGAGGAGTATGCAAACGGACCGCTTGGAACTTGGAAGTCTAGGTTCTTCTATATATTACGGGATGAAGGTCCAAGCTCTTCATTTTCAATTTCTCCTCAATCTTTTTTTTTCCTCCAATTTATTCAATTTTATGCTTTCTTTCCTCTAAATATGTCCTATTTTTTTAAAAAAATTTTGGCATATTATTATGATCAAAAATTATAATTACAGGATCAAATAAAGTATAAAAATTTCAAAATTAAATGAAACAAGTATTTAAAAAAATACAAAAGGCTAACAAAATATCATTTTTATCAACAATTTATTTTAAAAATCAGAATTATGGTCATGTATTATTTACCAACCAGTTATTTTTATAAGCATTTAGTTCAATTATAATAATTTCATACCGAAAGAAGCTGATTTACATAAATAATTTTCATTATTTTATGGGAGTTTTGTGAAAAAGTTACTCCCGTTTAGTCGTAACTCCGGAAACGAAAACGGAATGGAAATAAATATAATTCACATTGGTACCTTGTTCATGGAATTATTTCATGTGGTTTCATACAAAATACACTTACTTACCCCATTTTGTTACCCTATAGGTATCAAAACTAATCAATTTCTACTACAATTACTTCAAACCACAAAGAATGATTCTCAAAAACTTCATGAAATTGGATATACGTATGGACTAGATACGTTTCCATTCCGTTTCCGTTTCCGTTTCCGGAGTTCAAACCAAACGGGCCCTTAATATATTAGTTCAATTATAATAGTTTCTTTTTTTTGAATAAATTCTTCATCGTGGATTCGTGGTGGGTAGTTTTTTTTTTTTTTTTTTTGAAAATGGAAAGCGGTTAGATTGAACTATCTCTTCGAGGTAGTCCAACCTAAAACATCATTGCGGATGAGAACACGGGGTCTTCAGAAAAATTGGTGTTGGGGTCGAGTTTCCCAGATGGGTCAATCGGTCAGCAACACGGTTTATTTCCCTGAAAATATGTCTAATACGGACCTCGTCAAAGAAATGAAGATCCAGTTTGGAGTCGGATATAATCATCTCGATCTCCCACGGACATCTCCACAAACCTTAGAGTGCCTTGATTACACACAAGTTATCACCTTCGATTTCGATCTTTTTAATTTGTAGTCTAATCGCCTCTTGTAACCCGGTTTTGAGGGCAAAGGCTTCGGTCATTGAAACTTAGTTGGAGAACCTTGATAGAGTCATTGAAACTTAGCATATGGAAAGTTTGATCCTGACTCAGGATGAATGCGGGTGAGTAATTTGTAAGAATTTGTCCGATAGGTTGAGGAGCAAAGCTCCTAATCTGTCGAAAGACTCGAGAAGGGACACGTGTCCAATTAACTAGCTCTTGAGTCAATAGTCTATTACAACAATAATGAATAGCTGGTCTGAGAGTATGGTCAGCCATACTGGACCTATACTCTTACGGAGGCTGTAAAAGCCTATAATGGAGAATTCAAGGTTGTGTGTGTAGTAGTTGAGGAAAGCTTTTCCCGCAGCTCTTGTGCCCTTTTCTTTTCCTCTTGTTTATGTTTACTTTGATCTTCGCTCTATTACTCATTTTGAATATTATGATGAAAAACTAAAAAAGTAACTTATAAACCGCACAGTTCTTAGTTGTTACCAGATTGGAACCTCAAACATATTTGAAGGTAATTGATGCAGTTCACAAACTAAACATTAAAACACCAAATGGATTCACTATCTGTTCCTATATCAACAGAATTGAGTAACAGTGAAGCCAAAAGCAACTTGAACGAAGTAGAATTTTAGAACAATCGCAATTATCAGTCGTCGGTGAGTGATCCAGTGTATAGAGAAATGAGAGTGAAAAACTGAACATAAAGAGTAACAAACAAATACAGAGAGGAAAGCACTCGATCAGATTTTCGTAGCATTGATAACGAGAACGAGTGGTGTGCCGCTTACAATTCCCCGCTGCGAATTGCGAAAGACAGTGCGATTCTTATAAGAAAATTCAATTCCAGCTCCAGAAGAGAACAATAAACGGTTCGATCACGTTAATAAAAGGTAAAAAAGACCGTGGAGTTGAAAGGTGGTTAGGCGACGGGACGGTAATGAATCACTTCATCCGCGTGATCGCGATCGATGACGACGATTGCGTAGAGAGCGTAGATGATGCCAGGGATGTAACCGAGGATCGTCAACAACACGCACAACCAAAACTCACACTGCAAACAATTTCAACAAGAACAAATCAGATCGAAACAGATCAGTCAGATCAAAACACTACTTATTAATGGAAATTTTCGGAGAGAGAATTATACGCTGCAGCATCCATGGCGAAAGAAAACACCGAGAGGAGGTAGTAGAATGGCAAGTAGAACTTCACAGAAGAGCTCGCACCTCGTCGCCATTTCGGTTTGGGGGGAGAGGAAGCGGGAGGAGTAGACAGGGAAGTAACCGAGTGGAAAAGGGAAGGCACTCCCACTAAGGAACGATAACAAGGCGAGATTTTGTTCAACTCCGACCCGATTGATACTGCTTTATATGGCCTACTTATCTTTCAGTTATGGGCTGGACCTTTTCTTTCAAATATTAGTTGGCCTTCCGAATTGATGGCAGCATAAAAAGTTCGAACAGGATATAGCAATGTGTGTCGTTGGTTTTTAAAGTTTTTTTATATATCGAAAGATATTCAATATAATAGGTATATCCACTGTCGAGCTTACTGAAATGTTATAAGAAATGGCATGTGGATAGATTGTTAATAAAGAGAAAAATAAACAAGCAAAATGAGGAATAACATCGAGAACATGTCAACTGAAAGAATGTGGAGAAAAACTCAGGAACCATCGGTGAAAACATCACATGTGAAACGCAAGTATGTCAAGTTTGTCAAAAAAATCATTTCAATAAATTTGATGGACGATGAAAAATTGAAAAGGTGTTTATAAACAACGCCAATGGTAGATTCGAAGGACCACCGTATCCTCCTTTCTCTGCTTGAAAACATTACATTTGTGTTTTGTTTTTTCCTTCTCTTTTTACCTTCATCTTATTGGGATATTCTTTTTGATTCCTTTAAATTGTTCAAACACCGGCATTTGTTAAAAGACAATTTTACTCCGACAAACTTGTGTTTAAGTCTTAAACGCTCAAAAAGTCATTTCCTCAAATTGTTTCTTTGTTTAAGAGACGAGACGAGCCACGCATTAAGATCGATATGACTTAGGACTGACCGAAATAAAAATAAATAAGAAATGACATGCATTTTTATTTATTTGTGTATTGCTGAAATAGGGTAGTGAAAAATAATCCTTCATCCCCCTAATTCACATGACCTACCAAGGCTACCATCCCCTCAATTCCCATGACCTACCAACAGAGTTACAGAGGGTTGGAAATATTGGGATCCTGCTTACATCACATCAGTAAGTATAGCAAAAAATTGTGTCTTCAAAGTGAAACTCATAAATTCTTATTTTCAAGGAGCATTGCTCCTAATCCTGGTGAATAGAGCACAAAAAAACATACATCTATGGAAACAGGATTCGGAAAGGATTACTCCTACTACTCTTCAGCAACAACGCTGATCTGACCCTTATCCAGCATGTCATAAAATGCTCGGACCTTCCTTTGCTCATTCCAGTGATGCATTTTCCATAGAGTACCAGCTGCCAAGCCAAGAGCTGTAGCAATCACTAACTCCTTCACAACGCTTGGGCCTTTCAATGTCACATGAGCAACCCTACCGCCAGCCATATCGAACTGAGAACAAAATACAACTTGTTGGTGAGCACTGGAACCATGTTAAAATAAAAAAACTTGCATGGTTAATGCTTGATATTCTATCACGAGGGATTCGTCAAATGATGCATACATAACCTAATGCTGTATAGGATGATTAAAAATATGAATCTATAACCTGAAATAAACCTAAATTTCTGCTGATATTCCTAATGAAACCTACAATAGACCGAAACCACAAGTGATCAAGATTTCAATATGTCAATCAGTCTGAGACATGGATTTTAGGGTTGGTCAAGCACTAGCTCAGCACTCATCTGAAACAATCCTACCATAAGAGCCTCAAATTTTATGGCTGCCAAACTAGAGCAGATTATCTGACCTGACTTGGCAGGTAAATTGTATCTCTATCTATCACATACCTAATCAATATCCCGAAACTTGCTCCAGACGATTCTCCGACAAACTATTGCTTAATGGCAATTTTCTTATTGGGTTAAACATATCGGCAAGTATACCTACTAAGGAACTATTGATCAGAACGCTTTAATTCGAGTTTTCCCAACACACAATACAAGATAAATGAAAACAAAGCTAAAACCACAAAAGAAACATGTTCTCCAAATTGATGATAATTCGTGTCCTTCGTGTCCATATTACTGACAATACGTGTGTGAGCTTTAATCTGAAAGTCCAGTAGCAATTACAATTTATAAATCTCGTTGCAATCGCAAACACAACCACATCATCGGAACATATTGAACAAGACTAAAACAGGTTCAACCATAACAAAACTTCAATTTTTGAGATTCAAATCAGCAAGAACAATCGTCATCAAGCAAAAAAAAAATCAAACAGAGGGAGAGGAGCAGAACGCTCAGATCTAGCAATTGCGAATAAGTAAACTATGAAGGAAATTTAGATCTACGGTTTCTCTTCGAAAAAAGACATAGCCAGAGAGACAAAAAGCTCACCAAAAATATAGTAGGCGAATCCGGAGTTCAAGAGGGGAGAAGATTGCGGAGTCGCGATGAAAATAATGAACAAAGAATGGGGAAAGACAGCTTGAAGAACGGAAGAAGACCAACTCTTGTAAACGACGACCAGTTGTGCAAGAGAAACATCGGCCAGAAGTTTTAGGGATGTGTGTAGCTTATTGGGCCAAGTCAGCCCAATTTATGCTGAGCTGATTTGGCCCAAATACAAATGAGAAAATTTCAGTAAAAAACGCTTTCTTTGATTAATTGCGAAAAATAACATAAATTTTTAAAGTTACAAAAACTAGTTTCAGTTGTGGGGTGGGTACCGGGTTGGGGTACTAGCTCAAACATTGTCAATTTTCCCTGGGCGAGATTTTTATACATTGATGGTAGTCGAGTTTAAAATTAATGCTACTTCTAATTGATCTTTGAATATCATAAATAAAAATGGATTAATAAAAATATATTCTTCGATTGTGCTTACTCTAATAACCATTTCGGTATTAGACGGTAGGCCCGAGCGACCTATCACCCTTTTTTTACGAATAAATTGGATTTAGGGTGACAAGTGTATGAACGATCACAAGATGGAGGATGCAAAGGTCCATGAATATGGAAGTCTTGTTTCTAATGCGTGTATCCTTGTTATACACATTATTTATATATAAACATATTTGAATTAACGGTAATTGAAATTTTATTAATTACCAATCTAAAACATAATTATAAATGAGTCAATTTGCTGGAGATGTCATGTAAAAAACTTAAATCTGATTAGTTTAACTTGTTCTATAATTTTTAAAAATAATTTTTAGTCCACTTCCTCAGCCTTCACAAATAACAATTGAGTATAGATGTCAATTACCAAAACTTGGGGCTATATTTTGCAAATTTGGCCAATCATTCTTTTGACGCATCGGATATCCAAATCCAGAAGGCCGCTCCGGCGCTGACTCAGTCTGAGAGTCTTCGAAAGTCGGACTCCTACCGCTTAGCTCACATCCAAAATCACTCTCGCCGGTGAGTTATTGCTCCCCTCTCATTGTTCTCTCCCCCAATTTAAGTTTCCATTTCTCGATCTCGGTTACTCCTTTCTCCCAAATCTTGTACGCCTTGGGGAATTTTCCAGCTTTGTACACTTTGATCGCGAAGCTAAAATTGAATTTTCAAATTTTAGCTGTACGGTTTGCATCTTACTGTCAGTTCGAAAATGGGGATTTTAAATTGCCGTTTGTGGATTAGGGCTTGTTTGTGATCTTTACGAGGTGAATATTTTTGCAATGCTATGGTAACTTCAACGAGGAGTTCATTACTCTCGTGTTGATAACTTCAGCTCAAGATTCTCCACATATATCATCTTGTGACTGGGAGTTCTTCACTCCAGGCTTCAGGATGCACAGCATGACTACATGCCGCTATGATTACCTATCTATCTATCTATCTATCTACTCTATCTACATATATCTACATATAAAAAGGGAGGGTTGCCAAATGAATAGTTAATTTCCAATTTAACCCTCTATGGACTATGCTCATTGCGCTTCTCTGCCAGTTGGCTGATCTTCGTCTGTGTATTTTGGTTTTACGCTTCTCCAGTTCTGCATCGCCACCCTCAGAGTCTCGACGCTGCAGGCAAACAACAGATATCAGCTCATATTAAGAGCCTCAGGTCCATCTATCGAGGTTCTATTGTACGTTTCTATCGACATCTACACTGCTGGATTTCTGGCCTGTCAACGATCGGCTCCAGCTACATTCCTCCTCTGCACAAGGTATTATAATTCGTTCAACTCTTGATTTATCATCGAACCCAGTGATTGCTCTACGTTGGTTTCGGTGAACCTATTAGAACACTGTTGAACCAACGCTCTTCAATTTGTATAGATAAGCTTCGATTGTAAGATGCACCCCAGGTGTTTGACAAAATGGCTAATAGGGAAACAACGGTTTTTATGGATTCTGCTCTCTTTCCTGCTTCATTCTTTTACAGTCTACTTAGCTTTATTAGTAGTGTTTATCATAAAATGGATGATATTAAGTATATGAGGTTGATCCACAAAGAAATATTATGTGCTTTTACTCAAATCAAGTGTTTTACCTGACCTTCACGACCAAATCAGCTTCTCTGAAGTAAAATATCCATTAGACCATTTAAAGGGATGCTTTGTTGGTCCTATAAGGACACCTTTTTAAGCAAAAAAACATTTAGTTTACACATTTTGTGCTTGCTTTAAATCTTGCTGCAAACTTGTATGCATTTTCTCCCTTCTTTATGCATTAGTATTTGATGATAGTTTGCTTCCTTGTTGGACCATTTCAATGAAATTATTAGGACTCACACCAATCCATTGATAATCAAATTTGTTGGTTGACAGAGGACTAGAAAGAGTTGTTACGAAACACTCATCTATTTGTATTGTCAAATTTTGATGTGCACATATGCTATTTTATACCAAGTTGCCACTTTTCTATAACACATTGATTTGATGAAGTATATATGCATTATTTGCATTCGTTTAATCAGTTCTTCATTAGAGAATTGATGCCAAGTGGCATATTCATTGCCTGTATGGAACATGATGATGTTACAGTATGTGTCGATGACTACCGTTTGAAGGTTTTCATGTGTTACTGATGTTGTAGTTGTTGCTTCTCCTATTGTGCCCGGAACTAACACATGGTAGAATTACGTCTAAAGATGGACCTTAGTTACCTGCTTTGAGATTGATGATTGTTGATGTAGTTGTTGATTTTGTTGTTGTGTTTGGTGCTAATACAAAATGACATTTGAAGAAAGATAAGTACTTGTTTTCAGATCTTCAAGTTGGTGTGATCATATGAGTGTATAGTTAGGGTGCTTGGACTCATCGAGTTGTTATGAACCCTTTCCTTGGCTACAAATTACATCTCATCCACACAAGTTGCAGGGTCATTTGGTAGTGAGAACAAAATCAATTACCTTTATCAAAAGTATCAACAATGCTTAGCTTGTTCCCTGCATGAATAGGCCACATTCGAGCAGCTAAGCAGCGAATGGGGCTTGACAGTTTATAATATTGGTGCCAACTTGAATATCATTGTTGGCTTGAAATGATTAGTGTTCCTGTTTTGGGGTTTTGATGCATTATGTAGGCATTATTTACATAAATCTCTTTACACGACAAGTTATATGGTGTTGGCATCTTTGTATTTTCATGTCATTGTTTTTGTTTTGCAGGTTCTTTTTGAATCTATTGTAGACCTTACACCTTATACAGTTTTACATTTCTTTCCTCTTTGTTACTTTTCGAATCAGTAATATTCCCCATCTTCGTGTGTTATTGAATCAGCTTTGATTGCGGTTAGTTCTTGGCTTTAGCACTAATGCTTTATGAAACCTTACGAGAGCTCAAAGTATGAGAGACACTCATTGGTTTGTAGGGTGCCAAGGAACTCTCCAAGACGATTGAGGTGGACCCGTTAACAATATTCATTTCGAACTCTAAAATTACGAGTCCACTTGTTAATACAAATTCTGGTTGTCTTCCAAATTATACTGTGTAATGTTTTTCATATTCATGCTATCTTTTGTGGTTGTACTCGTACATTTACTGTTGTAACCGCGCGCACGCGGAATGCGACTAGTAATTAAAAAAAAAAAGGTTTGTCTATTTTCCACAACCATCCCAAAGATGTGATCATTTACTGCAATTTCCCCTTTGTCAAAGATAAACAAATAAAAATCCTCTTCTCTGTCTCTCTCTTTCATTCGTTCGACATTCCTTCAAAGTTCAAACTATCTCTGGGGCCATTGTAGTTGAAGTTGAGATTCACCACGTGGGAAGAACTTTACCTCCGTATAAGTGAGAGATTACCCTACGGGTCAGTTTGTTCTGATCTAGGTTGTTTACACATAAATCTGGGAAAGAGCTTGATGCGATTTTGTGGTTATGAATTTGGTTTTGAGGACGAAAAAAGGAGTTTCTGATCGAATTTGAACCTCTCCTGTGATTTTAGTTTGTGGTAGGGCGCGTTAGGTTGATTGTGAAAGTAGGCGCAGAAATGTCGACAGGAAGTGACACTTCATGGGTGGGGAAGAAGCCACTGAGACGCGTTGGAGGAATGTCTGATGCTCTCGCTATCGCCTCTGATTTAGGATTCCACGTATCTCTTCCTCCTTCTCAGGTTCGTAACTTTCATCTATCTCTCTCATTTTGTATGGATTTTCATGTTAGTTTTCAAAAAATTTGAGGTGTAGATCTCAACTGCCTGCTTGCGTTGTCTAAATGATCTTTTGGCTCTCCTGTGTGCATTTCTTAACAATTTGATGGAAATGCGAATCTATGTAATCTTATTGACCAGAAATTAGTGTGTAGAAAACGCTGTGAAGTTTCTATTTGAAGAATTTAGGCGTCTGTGAATTATGAGTATTCTGGAAGGGTTTTTTAGGTTCTTGGTTAAATTTTCATTTAGGCCTTATATGAATGTTGAATTGATAGGGATCAACAATGTGAAGCAACTTCCCTAGCAGCTAGTTGGCACTCTTCCATGAATAGAACCATACAGTCTTGAATTTGACAGTAGGTCATGAAAAATAAAGGTTATGACAACTAGAGCTGACGATATTTATGTTCAAGTCCAATTCCAAGGAAAGGGAATAACTCACAAGTCACGGCATCCTTTTGAGGCTAAAACACCTCTTCTTTTCTTCTTGTGAAAGCGTAATAGGATTTGGTTGTATTTGTGCTGCAACCGAATTTGACGGTAGTGTCACCATGCTTCTAGGAGGAGGCGCACATCAAGGGTTAAGAGTGTTAAACCGTCAAACATTCTGGCATTTGACTTCTAGAACTGTTCTTGTTAGCTCTTCTGTAGAATTATACCCATTCAAGATCTTACCCTGTCCTTAGCAATGCAAGCTATAGGCGAATCATGAGTCTATATGTTCATCCTTTCTTACATTGTTAAATGTATATGAGATTTGGAAGTTGAGAAACTACTGATTTCTTCTATGCAGGAAGAACTGCAAAATTCAGTTTCTGCTACTGCGGTAAAAGATGATGATTTGGTAAGAGTTCTGAGGGAACTCACTGCAGTTCAAAGAAAAATAGCTGATTTAGAAGTGGAGCTTCGAGGCAGAAAGGTATTTTCCTCCCAGCATTTAATTTCTTCTGCATCTTTTTTTCTTCTTTTTCTACAATTTTGTTTGGATAACTTGGTTATGTTTCAAAATGTACTTCGAATTTGCCTTAGAATCTATGTGTTTGGTGTACTATTACAGTGTGCGTGATCAGTTAGGTTGTTGACAGACTTCAGGAAACTATACCTACAAAGTTTAGATTGATACTTCAGATAGATTAATGAATGTAAAACATAAATCTAAAGAATTATAAAAGAAGGGGTAAAAAGAAGAATAGGGTGGCATTTCCTCTTTTTGGTTTTTCATACTTGAACAATTTCAGCATTATGAATGGATCTTTTGAAATTTCAATCCAATTGGTTGCTATTAGGAAAAAAAATTCCCAACAACTGAATTTTGTAAGGCACTGGGTTATGGAACTTTGAGCTGACTATTTGTTTATTTGTTATGCCTAGGATGATAAGAATGTGGCCCATTTGACCCATGTGTCTGAAATGGAAAAGAAGTGTGAAACTCTGGCAAGAATTACCACAATTTTGAAAGATGTCATTCAAAATAAGGTACATACTTTCTCCTTTTCTTTTCTTACTATTACAATTTCACTACTCAATGTGCTTCTGTTTTGTTTTTGTTCAAAGGAGGTTCTTCTGACTGTGTCTTTAAATTTACCTTTATTTACCATGTGCCTGTTTGTTCCAATAATTCGGGATTGTTTAAAGGCCTCAGTGTTCTGGTTTAGCTTGGAACTACTTTGAGGCGTTAAAGCATTTTAATTAAAGTAACACCTTGTCCCACAGATCATAGCCGTTCAATTGAATTGATAGAGCTTTGAAAGAAAGCGTTTTTCTCGATGAATTTGTATTTTAGTTTATTGCTTGTTTGTCGTATATAAACATTATAGAGAACTACAAAATAGATTGTGTTGAACTTGTCCCGGATAGTTTTCTGTAGTAGTAGATTTCATTTTGCTAACAGTGGTGTTATTAACTTCCTTAAAAGTTGGATTTAAAGCTGTTGCATTTGTTCTTATTCAGGACCGCATCATTGCTCGCCTTCAGCAACCTTATTCACTAGATTGCATCCCTGTTGAGGCTGAATTCCAGGTTGGTTCATTTAACATCTGCTGAGATGCATGCTCTCTATGTCCGTTTTTGTTGCTTATAGTTCAACCATGATTAAACCCTACTATGTGTTTAATATGAAATTATGAGAGGTCGCCACAATGCAAATGCATCAGGAAATACACAAGTTGGTTATAACAAATCCAATGATCAAGAATGAGCATGGATTTTAATCAAAATCAGGAAAGTAACAGTGTTCAACTCTCTTAATTTTGAGATTCAGCCAGAATCCATGAAAATCTTTTAATTGTTTTGTATAATGTACCATGGCACAAGCTGAGAGATCTGATTAATGGTAAAAATAAGCATATATCTTAATCAAGTTATGTTTCCAGGCTTAGAAAATTGTTGTCCTGGTGGTAATTCAGAGATTTGATCTGATTTAATACTCAAAACTTCCGGATTGAATTGGATACTGCTTCCTGAGTCCTTTCTAGCTTGAAATAACATCCTTCACACCTTGACCCTTGGCCTTGACTTTTCCCTTTTCACAGAAACAATTTTCAGAATTGCTAATGAAAGCGGCAAGTGATTATGGAGCCTTGACTGCATCAGTTTCAGATTTCCAGTGGACCCAAAACTTCAAGGAGCCACCTTCCGTGTGGGCGGTATGTCTTCAAAACTCCATTATCACATGTCAGTTTCAAGGCTGATATTCATCCTCACAGTTTTTTCATAATTCATCTGAACTTCAAAATGTTCTATCCAATCATTGATATACTTCCAGATAACGTACGAGGATGTTATTTTGAAGTGACCAACAGCTTATTCAACAGAACCGATAGCTTTACCCAGTTTTTGGCTCTATAACCTTCAATTTTTCACTTCCTAAACTTTTTGCTATTTTACTTATCCTTTCCTATATGTCTAGGAGATGCTTCGACCAATCCCAGTTGCTCTGGCATCATGCACACGGTACTTTGAGGCCATGTCAGCAATGCGAGAATCATTCGTCACTTTACAAAAACTAAGAGTAGGACATTCAACTCCTCTATCCTCCCTGCCTTCTACACCCGCATCCGCCAGAGATCCATCAGGAAGATTTATTGGAGCAGATTCAGACTGTGTGACCCCACCGGCTTGCAGAAACGAACAGTGCTCATTCGATAACTTAATTCTCACGAACTCAAGGCAGGCGGAAGCTGAGCAGCAGCAAGGAGGAAATGGCTATCCTGAGGGGCTCAAGGGTGACGGGTTCAGTCAAAGGAGACTCTCATGGCCTCCTCAAGTTAAGAAGAATGGTGTGTAGTAGATGTTCAGTGTTGATATAATCACCTTTTGTTGCTTCTGATTGATTTGTTTGTTTAAATGGGTTTTCTATATTGGCTCAACTGTGTAGTCTAGCTTTGTGTGTGATATCATAAGGTCCTCTGCTTAATTCACGGTTTTTAAAGAAACAGAATTTTTTTTACACCTAAATTCTGATATGGTGAAAAATTATATAATATTTCGTTCATATTAAACGACTTTAAATATTTAAACTTATGTTGATTAAAAATTATATTAGCATTCAGGACATTTTTTCAATATTGACGGATTTTTATTTGTACAATTGCCATCCATTTTATTTAGTTAAAGATTTCCAAAATGATTAGAGAAAACCAAACATGTCATTCTAATGAATCAGAACTCTCTATAAATCTTAGCAACCCGGCCACAACCTTGCAAATTGCCATGAGTAATGAAGTTGTACGATAGAAAATTCTGCTTTTAGTGTTGAAAGTTTTGGGATAAATTGATTACAGGGAAATTCCTCGCGGTTCACATAATAATTGTAATTATATATTTGGTAACCAGTGTTTTAGAAATTTTCATATGGTGTCCATAAAATTTAGTTTAATTAGTATTCATAAGTAATTTTTTATTTTTCATGTTGAGTTATAGAATTAAGTTTAAATGAGTTCTAATAAACTAAGTAAAAAAATAAATTTATTGTTAAAATAAATTAAAGTCATTTAATCTAATTAATACGGTTTTTAGTGGAAATTTTAAACTGACTATGTAAATAATTTAACAACTTCAAGAAAATAATTAATAAGTAACTTAATTTAAATATTTATAATGATCAATGAAATAATAAAAAGCATACTTAATAAAAAAAACATTTAGTCATTAAATACGTCAACTCCAAAAGGATAAATTGTGTTGGAATCGACTAAAATTTAAATGTACAAATTATATGTTGTACATTTGGCTACGTGTTTTTGTATACTAATTAATTAATGTGTTAATAATAGATATAATAAATGTTAAATTTTGATATTTAACAACATATCATTTATACATTTAAATTTCTAGATTTAATAATTTTGGGTTGATTTATATATATATATATATATATACACGTCCAATTTAAAATTTTCGATAAAATGCATATTAATTAAATTAAATAATTTTGAGTTGTTTTAAAAATAAAATTATTTTTAACTTAATTTATAAAAACTAATTTAAACTCAATTCTATATCTAAACAACATCAAAAGTTAACAAAAAGAAATTACAATCCTTATGGGCACAATGGTTGTTCACTTGATTTTGTGTACTCCCGACCTCTGCTTTGATTTTATTGTTCAAAACTTCTAATTTGAATCAATGTATATAAAAGTTTCGATTTCTAGGATCAAGATTCTATTGTTTATAACGTTGCTCAGTTTTGAAACGAGATTATGTATTCATGACAGCTAGCATTGATTCTGTTGTTCAGTTTTAAGTCGAGAATCAAGATTGTACATTCTTGAAGTTGGCTTTGATTTCATTGTTCAAATGAGTCGAGTTTATGTATTCATGACAGCTTCATTGATTGTTTTTCAGCTTTGAGTCGAGATTGTGAATTCTTGAAAAGGATAACAAACACTATACTGTTAATTTCCATACGTAAAAACAACTCAATGTAATTTTAGCTTCTATTTCATAATACCTGGAATACAACCATTCATAATTAATAGCTAGAAAGAAAAAAAAATCAGACCTAAAAAACAAACAACGATTTGCCTTAACAAAATTCGAATTGAATTAACCACATAGTGATTTCCAATTGCTAGGCTTCGAATTCTTGTTTAAGCGCCAAAAGTGCCACAAAGGAGAACGTGTTATAAATATACAATCATCCAAATACTTATAATATTGTTCAACGATAACCAAATTTGACTTTCAAATTCGCTTATCTCAAGCTCTTAAGCTCAATATGATTCAAAACTTAAATTTTTAACAGAAATTTATTATTTGCAATTACTTGAAGCCTCAAAAAGAAATTGTCGTCAAAGTACATCAGACGGTAATTCCAATATTGTATCTTAAAAATCATCATTGGCTTCAACTATGGAGTGACAATATAGTTATGTAGTCAGAGCCGTCTTATTACAAGGGTATCACATAAAGAACAGGAGAGAATTCTTGAAATAATAAGGAAAATAAATTGATGATTTGAAAAAGAAATCATACGAAGCCTCAGTAAGAGAGTCAAATTTGGCATCAAATTACATTTCAGCCGGTAATTCCAACTTTTAATTTGAATCCTCATTGGCTTCAATCGTAGATAATCAGTTCTAAATTGAGAGAATGTAATCGCACGAAACGGCACCATAGATCGAAATAAAAACAAGATCCACGGTTTCCTATCAAAAATGCGAAGCAAGAAATCGATATTGGTTCAATCATAGCATCGCCGGTCATCGCTATTGAGCTACCGGCGACGTGGCATCGAACCTTCAACACGTTACACATCAAAAAACTAATTTCAACCAATTACACGAAGAAGTGAAACAAAATCGTTAAGTAAATTGAGATAAAAAATACTCATTGGCTTAAATCGTAGATAATCAATTCTAAATAGAGAATGTAATCGCACGAAACGGCACCATTGATCGAAATAAAAACTAGATCCACGGTTTCCTATCAAAAATGCGAAGCAAGAAATCGATATTGGTTCAATCATAGCATCGCCGGTCATCGCTATTGAGCTACCGGCGACGTGGCATCGAACCTTCAACACAGCAACAAAAAAAACTAGTTTCAATCAACTACATGAAGAAGTGAAACAAAATCGATAAGTAAATTGAGATAAAACCCTCAGAGACCCGTATAAAATCACACACACAGCCAGAAGGAAAATACAAGACTCACTATAATGTCGCGACGAAATCCCCGACCGATCAGAGAGAATCGAAGAGAAAGGAATCCGGTGAGGAAGATCCGATCAGCTAAGAAACGTGACCGGGGGATGGAGAAATCGCTAAGACACGAGCAAATCGAGAATCTTCGAACCAGAACTGCTTTTTAGAGTGTCATACGGCACTTCCTATCTTTTTATGGGAATTCTTCCTCATGGGGCTTGAACAACAAAATTTTAAACTAAAAATTGAACCTAAAACCGCTCTCACCCAGTTGCAATGGAGAAGATGATGAGGTAAGATAGTATTATATAGCCAGAAGATGGACGGAAACCCTAACTTGACATTGGCGGCTGGGTTGAAGAGGCTTATCATTTCAAATTGGGCTTTTTAATGGGCCGATAAGAAGATGTTTGGTGTAGGACCGACAAGGACTTACGTGTTTCATAAAACAAGATGTTTTTTTTAAGGATGGAAATTGGGATAACTTACGTTTGGGTCGTAGTTCATCTTAAAATATCTTTACAAATGAAAAACTCTAAAAATATCAAACGGTATAGGAAGGTGTTCTATTTGAACAAGTGTGTCAACTATTCCGTTTATTTCTCTAAAAATATGAGCAAAATGAACTGATTTAAATTTCTTCAGTTCAAGAAGGAGGTCAACGATTATCATTTCAACTTCTCAAGGCCAATGACAAGAGCCTTTAAGGGCATTAACGACAACAAAATTGTCTCCTACAATAATGATTTTATCAATTTTGAGTCTAATTGCTTCCTGAATTCCATGATAGAGGTCAAGAGTTTCTACATCGACAATAGTTTTATTACAGGATTTTCCGGCACCGATGGAAATGATATCACCTAGGTGGTTTCTAAGAACAAAACCAAAAGATGTGTCACCGGAATTGAGCTTTGATCCGTCAAAGTGAGTTTGATAAAGATGTTTTGGGGTTTTTCTCATCTAATATTCTTTTTTTTTTCTTGGAGGATTTATGTTTTTCTTTTTAGAATCTTTAACTAATATATGGTAGTAGTTTTGCCTATTATTCCACGTTTGCATTTGGTATTTAATAAATTCCGAGGTATTAAGACTGCTTCCGCCTGTTTCATTTTGAAATATAATTTTATATCTTGCAAACCAAATACCCCATTAGATGTTAGTCACAATGGTGAATTTCTAGTGACTTAAATTTTGTTTGAAGTTTTAATAAGTACTAGCTTTGGTGATATTATAATTTTGTGAGTTTAGTGTTTAAGTAATTTTGGGTTTATGTTGTTGATCACTTATTTTGTAAAAATGACATTTGAAGAGAATGTGATAATGTCTTCGGTATGATGATTGTAGAATTTGCAATGCATTATAACAGCAATGCGTTGCACATCCAATTGTTGTTTTACGTGAAGATTGTTTAGAGCAATTTTCAACATAAAGTTTTTATTTTAGGGATGGTGTCAAGCTTCCAAATCCAGTCACATGGGAGGCCACAATGTAGATGATTTTTGTTTTCATTGAGAAGATTAAGAACAAAGTTAGTGGAGAACCAACCTTTCTTACTATTCTTCCAATATAATTTGTCTTGAATTTGGTTTTTGGGGATAATCATGATCATTATAGATTTCTCAATGTTATCATTATTAAGGACATTAAGCTCTTCATTTAGTTTATCGATATCCTAAAATGTATTATCTTTGATAAATTGGTTGACTATTTTAGATCGTGGTATCTTTGGATTTTCTTAGTCCATAACCACCGAGCCTCTTATGTTTACAAACATCATTCTTGTTAATCAAAGGTTTATGGTTTTTACCTTTGTTCTAGAAGAAATCCCTGCAGGACTTATCAAGTTGATCATGTACCGTATTAGGGAGTAAGAAACTTTGCATAATGTATATTGGTTTTGTTGTAAAAAATTTGCTTTGATCAAAGTGTTTCTTCCTTCATGGGAGAGAAGATTGTCTTTCCATTTAGATAATTTTGTTTGTATTGCACGTTAGGTATTTAAAAGTGTTCTTATTGACTCTTCCATTAATTATTGGGCAGCCAAGATAGTTATCAAGGTAATCAGACCGGTTCATATTAAGGATGTTTTGGAGGTGGTTATTTGTCTCACTACAACGTTTTTAGTAGTTTGGAATTCTGATTTGTGGAGATTAACTTTTTGACCGGATATATATATATTGTTTTAGCCGCCACCGAAGGTGACGCTTTTGCAAAGATAATTGTGTCGTTAGCGAAAGAAAGAAATGGAATAGACGTACTATTTTTAATTGAGGTATCCATAAAACAAGATGTTTGGACGGTTTTCTATCTATATTTAAAAGTTTTGAGGTTTTTTGAAAATGTAATGAAAAAAAATAAGTAGGTTTTTTTACGGAAATTTCAAACGAACCCGTATTTTACCTCTAAGGATCACCTTAATTCCGCACCTGAAGCGAAAATTAGTGTACAATTAACTTCGTATTTGGGATGTGAAACCGAAATTGAGCTTAATTAATTTTCAAACTTAGAGTGGTAAATTGAAATTGAGTTTAATTAATTTTATACTTGGAGGTGAAACTGAAATTGGGCTCAATCAATTTCAAACTCGAGGCTGAAACTGAAATTAAATAAATAAATAATTTATCAACTTTTTTTTGTAAAGGTAAATTCATAGATAAAAAAGAGATAAACATAAATAGGCTCGTTAAGATATAGTTATATTAACTTATATGTGTTCATATAACATTGATTTTTATTTTTTTTATAACGAAAAGCGGTTAGATCAACTTATTTATAGTGGTAATTCAATCTTAAACACCTTTGCGGATGAGAACAACTTGAGTGCCTTAATTAGGTCAAACGGCCAACAACTATGTTAAATCTCTACGAAAATATATTGGTTTGGATGTCGGCAAAAAGGGAAGAACAACATGAAGTCGAAAATATTCATCTCGATGTCCCAAGAAAAACTCCAACGACCATAAAGTTCTTGAATGACACACAAATTATCACCATCAATTCCAATATCGTGAATTTGCAATTTAACAGCCTCTTACACTAATCAAAAATTTTTAACAGCCACTTACAAAACCATTTTTAAGGATATACGGAATGTTCGAGACATGGGTTGATTTGGGTTGCCAAGGTTAATTGAGGTTATAAAAATTTTAAAAATATTTCAACAAAAATTATGGGATGAAGGAGAATGAAATGAAAATTATCATTATACTAGTAAACACCGAACGGGCTCAAATGCTTCTACTTTTATCACAAAATTTAAATTCATTTTTGTGCATGTTCATGGCAAACCATTTTTTCATTGTTTTTATTGAATTATGCAATAATAGAGGTCTCTTTGATCAAGTTTGTAAACATCAAAGTTAAATTTGTGATTATTTCCATTTGATATTGTTTTCCATTCGTTTGGGATGACGGTTTTATTATGTTTTGGGCTGATGTAGGTATATGATACTATTTATTTTAAGGTTTTATAATAAAATAACTAATATTTAAACTTTTAAAAATTGTTATATTATACATAAATATCGGTTCATAAGCCTCAAATCTCTATTTGAATAATATATTACATAAATTAATTTAGTTATAGTATAATATAGAAAAAAGATAAGTATTTGTATGATTCTTTTCTTTGATAAACAAAAAAAACAAAGGTATGCTGTTGTCATTTTGAAAGGATTAAAGATCAAGAATGTATAAACCTAATGATTCAAAGAAAAGAGATTCCGAAATAAGAAAAGGCTCCTTTCATTATTCATTGTATCAACAATCGGGATTAGAATGCAGAATTCCAATAGAGGTTTAAATAAGCCAAACAAAGGTGGGTTAGAGACCACTCAATAAATAAAATGTTTATTTTTAGCTATTTGAGGATCAGGTGTTTTCACGTCTCACCGTTAGGACGGTTTATTTTCCGGTTCGGTCCGGATTTTGGACCGGACCGGAACAAACAGGTCCGGTCTTCGGTCCAAGCAATCTGGTCCATAATCGGTCCGGTCCGGATCGATATTTTTTATAAAAAAAACATCGAAAAAAAGTTAAATTAATTAAATTTTAGTGAAAAAAAAATATTAAAACTAAATAATTAACACTCGTCCCGGTCCGGTCCGCAATAGGCTTGGTGCGAAAAAATGAAAAAAAAACACACACACATTTTTCGGTCCTGGACCGATTTTTCGGTCCATTTTCAGTTCTCTCTGTTCAGGTCCGGACCTGTGAACGCCCTACTCACCGAGTCACCGTAGTGCCCGCCCTTTTGGTGTGGTTGGAGCGCTTTAGTTACCGCTTTTTTTTGAATCGGCCTCCGGCTCAATAAGGTGACCATTCGGAACAACTATTTGTAAATAAATTTTATTCAATAAACATAAATTTTAGCATAAAAAAATAAAATAAAGTAATAAATAATATATTTAATCCTTGTCAATGGAAGATAGGCCAGAAAATCGTAAAATAAATAATATTTGGATTTAGATGGTGAAAGATAAAGCAGAAACTAAAATCTCTCAAAATTTGACGAAAACAATCCATAAAACTTTTTTAAGACTTCTTCAAAATCTGAAAATTAGTCAAAAAAAATTACCCACCAACTCAACAAGTCTTGGTTTCTCCACCGTTTCATTATTCTCAGCCTTGTCTTCGTGTGCTCCATCTTTTCCAAGCCATGGCGGCGACACCAGGAAGAGGCGAAATTCTTTCTCTCCTACGCTCGTTCATGAGGATCGCACGTCAATTCTCGGATTACAACATCAGGGAGTACACAAAGCGCAGAGTAATAGACGGTTTTCGCGAGAACAAGACGCTCACCGACGCTTCCTCAATCTCCGCCGCTTTCGCCGACGGCACATCGCAGTTCGAGGTCGCTAGGCGCCAGGCGCTGGTTTCCTTGTTGTATCCAACCAATGTTAAGAGCATCATGGATGTGAAGAAGACGCATAACAAAATCTGAGTTTTGGATTACTGTATTGTGCTGTTTTTGTTCTTCGTCCTGGAATTGAGTATAGTTTATGTAGTTTACTTATAGTCAATAAATAAAACAAGTTTTCCGAACAAGCTTACCGGTTATCACGCAGAAGCTTCTTTCTTCAAATCTAGGTTTCAGCCTAAACCCTAACCTAAAACTCTTCTGCTGTTGATCTTGTTAGTTTGTGTTATCTTATTTTGCATATAGTTTACCCTTTTATTATATGTTTACAATAGTCAATAAAAAAAACAAGTTTTTCGGTTATGATTCTCTGCAGTTTCAGACTTTGATCAATCACGCATCAACTTCAAATTTCCCTTATCTACGCCTTTTGGTAGCAATTTTGTTTTCCTGGTTTGGATTGCTGTTAGAATTCATATTTTGGTGCATATTATGTACACTACCTTCCCCATTGTAATCAAATAAAGTACAATTTTTCTGGGAAAAAATCGGGATGTGTATTATATTTATGGGAATTGGGAACGAATATATTTATAAAAGATGTGGCTTTACATTCACAGGTGCGCGCACGTATATTGATTGCGTACATAAGTGTTTATCATGCAACTTTGCATTACATGAAAGTGTCAATGTGCACAAATTAGCTTCATTGATGAAGGCAAATCGCCCATTGTATGTCATCTTTCCATGGCTTTCTATATTCAGTATTGTCTTATGATTTAATGGTGTAGTGACACTCCACATCATTCTGTATTTTGTTGGGATCTGTTCATAGGAGAAGAAATTAGAATAAGTCAGCTAAACAACTCGAATCAGTGTGAAAGGAGGCAAATGACCCATGAATCCGATTTGACAATGGAGACAGTGAAGGGTTTGTTTAAAGACACTAAATATGAAGCTCACTCTGAATTGAATCGACTGTCGAAAGAGAAAAGCTTCCTTTGTTCATCTGTTGGATTTAACAACCATCGACAGAATACGGCAGCTGCACCAACAACGGATACTAGCGACAGTGAGGCTAGGAATCCGAAATGAGACACATCATTTGCAACTATCGCGACGCCCAGCATAAGAAACTCTGCTAAACTTGCAATAGAAATCTCTGTTGTTCCAATAAGATTAGCTTTGGATGGTGGGATCCCTGTTTGAAGAATTTGAGAACCCACCACATCATATGACATATGCCCCAATCTTGATAATACCTGAAAAATGGGCAGATTAAGCAAGCAAATCACCACAACCTCAACTGCGATTCACTAGCAACACAGAAGCCCGATGGCAAACCTAATAGTAAAAATTCTGAGTTGGTTACGCTTAATGGCACGTTACTCGTTGGAAACGAGATTATTTGGTAATTAAATCATGCCATGTAGTACAATTACCCCAAAAGTGTGTTATGTTGGGTTTTGCATCAATCAACCCTAAACCTTGTGTAGTTTTATGCAATTTTCATGTAAACATAATGCTAAGGATAGAAAGAAATATTTTAGAAAACAAGATAAAGAGGGAGTGCAATGGGTATAGCCTTCTTGACATCAGCTTAGGAATAGGAATTAATATTTATCTTCTCTCTGGAAACAAAAAAAAAATCATATAAATGAAAACAGGACTTACAATTAAGCACAAGAAGAAGAGAAGGGCTTTCTTTTGAGCAAGAAACCCACTCCAGTACACTGCAACAGCTAGGGTAAGAAGTGATGCCTGGAGGATCAATCCGACTGCTCCAGCCTGCAACACTCGGTTTCTTAATAGTATGCTCTGATTAGCATATCACGGAACAGCAACTAGTAAATAAAAAAAAGGCTTTATGCACACAGAAGCAAAAACCTTTAAGATGCCGATTTCCCTGACCAAGGCAGCAGATAGAAATGTTGCTGCTACACCCATGAAAGCACACAATCCACTAAAGCCTCCAATTATTGATGAATTGAGACCTGATGAAATCCCAACACTTAAATCATAAAGATGTTACGAAAAGGCATCGGTAGACGATGGACTGCAATGTATTCATGCTTACACAAGTTGATTAGAAAAAGGCCATCAATGAAACGTAACACAGCCATAAAAGGTTATATGCTTTCCATCAAAGAAAATTCATGACTATTATGCTTAATACACACTAGATCCATGCAAAGTTGCTGGAAGATATTTCATCTCAATAATTAATATATGGGTTCAAGAGAGGGCTGGAAACTCAAAAAACTAATTCAGTAACCAAGAAACAAATAAAGGTGTAGAGCAGAAAAATTACCACGCTGCACGAGAAATGCTGTCATCAATCCACTAGGTGCAAGAACAACATTGAAATAGAGGAGTACATAAGCTATACTTGCAGGAAGAACAGGCTGCTGCAAGTATTCAATCCAGCCATGCTTGATAGAGTCCAAACCTATATCCACTGATCCAACAGGCAGGGAACTTCAAGTTGTATTTTTACTCCTAAATTTTAGGAATTCATGTTTCCAAATTCAATATTGATTCTTAAGAAGTACATATATGCTTGAAATTTTTACCTGTATTTTCAGCATCAGTTTGAGACGCAGAAGTTTGCTGACACTTGACACGATCCAGAACTCCAGCAGAAAGATTGTTTGTCAACCAAGTAAGAGAAACCTATCCATGGAGTCATAATTCATAAACGGATCAAATAATGAAAAAATGAACAACTAGCCTAAAGGTGAAGCAGAACAGTACCACAACTGGTAACGACCATATCATCAGACCAGCAGCAAGCTTCAAGCAGGTAACTGGATCATATTTTGAGAGAAGGGCACCAAAAACGGATGCTCCTAGGATCTGCTCTAAGATGAAAATTCAAAAATTAGCATGTATAACTTTTTATGTGAAACCACAAATGTCGCAGAAAATACAGGAACTTCTGAATAAAAGATCCACATTTTCATAATCCATCTAAACTGTCAGTCATGTATCAAGCAAATGCGATCTGTGGAAAATCCTTAGTGAGCTTCAAACAACTAAATGTGTACCTCACAGAGAAGATCAATTCTACTGATTACTGCATTTGCTTGGGCAAGTGCGATGGGCCGGTTACTCCCAGCTAACTACAAAATACAAATTGGGGGTTTTCCTTATAAGGGCAGAGGGGGAAAAAAACACCGGGTTTACAGGAATACAAGAGGTATGTGCATTACCAACACAACCCAGTCACGCTCCATGGCAACACCCAATGCCAA
Source organism: Fagopyrum tataricum (assembly GCA_002319775.1). Classification (NCBI taxonomy): domain Eukaryota; kingdom Viridiplantae; phylum Streptophyta; class Magnoliopsida; order Caryophyllales; family Polygonaceae; genus Fagopyrum; species Fagopyrum tataricum. The sequence goes on from CM008286.1 coordinate 3,374,612, forward strand.
TCCTGTCAGCCTCTCAACAGCCCCAGCCAACACAAGTGTGAGAAACCATGGGCGGAGAAGAAAGCATGAGATTGTAGAGGACGGCAGAGAATGGCCGTGAATTATCATTGCTACAGATAACAATTGAGCTGATACCTGAATTTATAGCAAATAATAGAATTCGGAGATTTGTGATCTCATCATGTACACGAGAAAGAGAAAGGTTCACGTTGTATTCTACAGAGGTAGATGGAGATTACCTGAATAAGACTCAAACAGTTGTAGCAAGGCACCCTGGGCATAAAATCCATAAACTTCCCAACCATTGGGCCTCCAATAATCACAATAAGCTGTTTTTTGCATCAAGCTGTATATAAGAGCCAATTGTCTAATTTTTCTGCTAATGAACTGAAAGAAAATGTCAAACCTTAGTGAAGAAACTCATGACAGCCACGGGTAGAAGACTTGGACGAATCAATGCAATAGCAGCAGGCCAAGCAAAGTTCCAAAGTTGTTCCACTAAATTTCCAGCCAAGCAATTTGCATAAAGAGCTGAAAAGTGCATAAAAATATGTCAAAAAACATTGTCTTTTAAGATATCATCTTCAGATCAGTACAGGACTTCTAATACCTCAATGTTGATGATGCATGCGAACGACTTGAGATAAATCATCCCAAAGAGAATAACTAAGAATAATTATGACAGATCACTGTCTTTATTGAATGCTAACACTTTACAAGTGAAATAACAGAAGTATATAACTTAGGTTTTTTATAGCTTTCCAAAATAACTAGCCCCCCAAAAGCCACCACTTGGGTTTGTGAAAAGTACCTCACAAATATGCTTATACTGTTCACCAAATCAATGAAATTGACTATTGTAACATTATGCTTTCAAAATAGAGCAGCACAAACCATATAAACCAGCAGGATGGGCTGGAGTTGCAGCAAGTGTGTTCTGTTCTTCCTCGGTTAGTACCTGAAACAAATCATCTAATATGAAAAAACATCTATATTAAGTGCAAAATATAACACAACATCAGATGGGGAGATGATCAATTGACATTTGAACACATACTGGCAATGATGTCAAAACTCTATCTACACAACTTCTCTCTGATAACAAATTCAAAGGATTGGCTTCAAGAATATCAGATTTTAGATGAATGATAGAGCTGGAACAGGCAGAAATAGAATATGATGCTCCTCCCTCCTCGTCATGGGAAGAGACATCAGTGATCTGTAAATCAGCATCGGATATTGAACATTTCCAACAGCTAACATCAACCCTGCAGTAAATATAAGACAAGCCAATGAGCATATCTCTTGTGATTATGGATGAATATACAAGTTCGGGACTAAGAACCAAATTCCAACTTCAGAGAGTGAATCATGCACACTGTATTGCTCGTTTTTCTGACATTGCTCTCTATAGTGTATGCCCTTCGGGAAGGCAACTAGAATATATAGTTATCGTTCCACAAACAAACCGTTGATCTAAACTCCTTGCCCATGTTGACATTAAATAAGAAAGACTCAACCAGAAATCCACAATTAACCATGGCCAGAGAAGCAATATACAAATATCGCGAAGGAAAGATAAAATTGGCAAGAAACAAAAACGACGCCGATTGTAAAGTTCAGAAATTCAACTGAAATAATATGCACGGTTCCAAACATTCCAATAAATCCAATAATCCAGATTTCTTCCTATCAGGGTCTCACTCTATGAGGAATTCGACCAATCATGAAACAAATTGATTTAGCAGAGAGAGTATTGCCTGGTAGGGGGAGTTAGTAGTGAAAATTTCAAGCATCTGCTAGAAGGGAAGCGATAGCGTGTTCCAGAAGAAGACAGCGACGAAGGAAAACCTTGGCAGCGTTGTTGAAGAGAAAGAACCGGAGAGTATTGTAGTGGGGAAGGCAGTGAAATCTGAGAGATGGCAATTCCCCGAGCTGCGACCATGGAAGCTTCAACTCCAAGTAGCACGGTAACTTGAAGTGGTAACAGCCGTCCACCGAACTACTCATGCAGTCGAAATTCCAGCTAATTGAATATTTTCGTGTCAATTCAAACAATAAACAATGAAATCCCTAAATTCTCTAGGTCACAATTCACAATAGATTGAAGTTTCGTCAAATTCTAAAGAAAAGTGAGGAATACGGTGCCTGAGTTTGCAGTTGATTTGAAGTGTTGCAATGGCGGGTGGGAGATTGGTGGCTCTGGTGGGAAAGAAGTTGGATTTGGATTTCCTTATCTGACCGTAATCCGCTCCAAATAGCTGCGCAGTTTAGCTATGTCTGACTTCCCTCTTCCAAAATTTGACCGTCGTCTTTGCTTTGGGCCTTTTGGACTTTGGGCCGTTTGGGCCATAACTTTCTCTTTTTAATTATTGGGGTTTTCGCCTGGTACCCTCAATTTATGTTAATTTCACATGTGTCCTTTATTTTAACTGAAATTGTTAAGTCCTTTTATGTGGTATCACTAACATTTTAACTGAAATTGTTATGCGACCATTCGTTACTTCAACATGCAAAACGTTAAGTCCTTTTACTAATTATAATGAATCAATTAATTAAGTCCACAATCTTAATAACCCCATGAATGAAACAAGCATCCTACGATTTCATAGTCGATAACCTTAAACCATCAAATTTCGGAGACTTGACATGAGAAGGTGTTGTTGACGGTGCTCCGAAACTCGTCTTGGTGGGGGTGGTGTTCGAGGCTCGTCGGGGTGGTGGTGTTCAATAGTGACGAACGTTGTATTTGGTGGCTTAGTTGCTGGATTTGAATGTATTTATATTGGTTGTTATCCAATTCAACAATAGTCTTGTTGTTGGCCCAAGTTTAGTATCGATTGCGCTCGCCGGATGTTGTGTCAAGTAAATAGAAAAACTTCTTAAGAACTTCGAAATCCGAAAAAGATCAAGAAACGTCTTCGTTTTTGGCCCATGAGCTAGAAAAGGTACAAAGACCGGAGATCGATTTTTTTTTTGTCAATATCTTTCTACGATGTTAGAAATCCTCAAAGTAAAAGGTATGATTCAATCCCTTTAACCAAGTATTTTTCAATATACCCAATAAAAACAACATCGTTTGCGGCGCAAGTCCTATTATCTAAATCAATTATAGACGTCATTTCTTTCGAAAGTAAATAAAAGGTGAAAACGAAAAGCTTTGAAAATAAGTAATATCACAATCTCAATTCACAAACATGTATGCAATAATAAATCAAACAATTATAGGGATCATTTAATCCTTAGATCAAGATAGAGATTAGTCACACATGATCAAATATACAACAAGGTCAATATATGAAATCGAAAATGACATAAACTCTCAAGTGTTCGGTTCCAACACAATGAGGCAAACCTTTAATTCTAAAGCTACTTGACGGCTAGGGGAATAAGACAAGAGAGTAAGATAGCGAGATATCTAACCCTAAGGCTGACATATGCTTATATAGGGGAAAATCTCGGAATCCAGTGTTACATAAAATATATCTTTTTCCAAACATAAGATCGAAAGATGTGATTTTCATCCTCTACGTAGATGATACGGAGCAAAAACGGTATAGAAGATAGCTTGGGAAGTTGTCTAGCACCGTCTGGGGATTCCGTTTTGCGTTTGGGCTTGGACCAACTTTAGGCTTAAAGACATCCACTATAGTGATGATTGAAGGTCCAAACGGCATATGAAGCCGTATTGCTTGTGTTGTGGCTCTAATCTTGGACCTTGGCATATGGGTGTCTTTGGGGGACTTCGTGTTGCAGTTCCTCAGTCATTTAAGGTCTTATCTTTAGTTCTGACTTCAGGGGGATGTACTTCGGACACAATTGACGCCGAAAATAACTTATAAACACATAAAGGCCAAGGTAGATACTAAAATATGGAAAGGAAATGCTTTCTATACAAATAGTGATGTATGAGAGCGAAATAGATGTATGAAATGCATTATTCTAAATCCTATATGATGTTAAATTTGGTACTCATCAATACCTTGTCTTCATGAAGTGAAAACTATCGCTCATGCGGGCCGCACATTTGTGGAAACATATGTCGATATCTTTTGGTGTTAGTTTCATTGGTTCGATGATGCGGATAATGAACCGAATAATTCATGATATGTGGACATGAATGAGGTAGCCGTGGATGACCTCTAAGAAGTCACCCGATGTGGTGATTTAACAAATCACGAGATTATGCAAATTGGCGAACACTTAGAGACCCGGGAAACCATAAAGCTAAAAGCGCTAGATACCAACCCAAACCCGAAGGGAAGGCCAAAAAAGGGCGCAAATGAACGTAGATGATCGAGTTCTGAATACACTCACGAAGCCATGGACAAAGCAAGGGAGCAAATTGAAAGGAAGATAACAACATAGGTGACAGAGGAGGAGTAAGAAGAATAAGAAGTGGCGGGAAAATAAAACAGTTGGGGAAGTAGTGGATGATGACGATGATGTGGTAGAGGAAGTGAGATCAAGTGAAACACCAGTCATTACCTCCTTGCCGGTTGTCATAGGGAAGTATGAGTTATGCTCCAACAATTTTTGGAAACTTCATGGTTCTTTATGTTGAATAACTAACAGATGTTCAGGGCGACGAAATTTGTGAATTTTGAGCACTTGTTGTATTGATTGGTCGCATGGAGGATAAATGGTCTCAAATTAGAAGAAGTATGATGAAGAAGCTTCGTAATCACCCGAATTGATATGAAAACTTATCTTGACGATGAAGGGGTCAATCATAAACAAATGATGGCGAAGCTCAAAAGGTTCTGCCAAAAAGTGGTGGCACCATCCAAACACTTATTGGGGATGCCCATATGCGGTGCATTGTTCGCCACGATCTGTCAATGCGGCTCTTACAACCCATCCATTAACTAAACAAAAGCCTAAAAGGGTTCCCCCCGGATCTATTAGATTCGTTGTCCAAGACACGATTTATCACCATTATGTTACGGTGAGTGTTATATATTTTATGAAGTTAAGGCATTAACTAGAGTTATTGTTAGATGAATTTTATCTTCTAATTGACCTTAAATTTTGTACATCTAAAATGTACGGCGTATTGTCCAATGTCGTCCTTCTTGCATATTCACATATGGCTCACGACCAAAGTGTGAAAGGATTGGACAATATATACGTATACGAAACACATATTCAAATGTTTAGAAGGCTGAGAGTTGGACCGGTGTCCAATGTAGAGATTAAGGAGGCACTTTGGTCTATTGGTGATATGAAGGCCCTGGGCCAGATGAATTCTCATATAAGTTTTTCAAGGCGACTTAGGAAACTACGGGGAGTTAAGTATGTGCCGTGACTAAGGAGTTCTTTGCCAACGGGAAGCTACCGGGGCATGTGAACCATACTACGGTTTCACTCATTGTCAAGTAGATGCACCTTCCCGTATGGAGCATTTTAGGCCAATATGTTGCTGCAATGTGGTCTATAAAATCATCACCAAGCTGATGGCGAAAAGATTGGGTCCGTGTCTTAGGTACCTCATTGACCCGACACAATATGCTTTTGTCTCGGAAAGGTTGATGTCAGATAATGTGTTCCTCGTCCAAGAGCTTTTGAGAACATCAATGTACGACACGAAAACAGAAAATGCTTCATGAAGATCGACCTTGCCAATGTCTATGACATGATCTCTTGGAAGTTCTTACGCTTTGTTATGTTGGAGTTGCAATTCTCAACCAGGTTCATTGACTAGGTGATGTAGTACGTCACCACGACGTCATACTTAATCCGGGCTAACAAAAGTTCGTATAAGTTCTTCCAAGGACATCGGGGGTTGAGACAGAGGTGCCCACTATCACCATTCTTATTTGTGATATGCATGGAGTTCCCATCAATGATGATACAGGAAGAGACTTCTAGGCTATGGTTTCCATAAGCAATGTGAGGAGCTTATGATATATGATCTAATGGTCGGTGATGATGTGGTGATTTTTTTGTTGGGGTGAAATAGTGTCTATTGATACTCTACTAGAGTATCTACGTACATAGATTTGAGAGGATTTCGGGATTGATTCCCAAGTCTTCTATCTTCTTAGCATCTATGTCGGAAAGAGGAGGCTTATGAGATGACCTAGTTATCGGGATTTACGACAAGAGGTTTTCTTTAAGATATCTGGGTTCTCATCTCTCCTAAAATTCTTCGACCTGGAGATTACTCTCCGCTTATTGATAGGATTAGGAAACACCTTTCGTCATGGAACAAGCGACACATGTCGTTTGTCGGACGATTGAAGTTGATCAGGGCAATGTTGTAGGGAATAGAGAGCTTATGTTATCACTTCTTCCTATTGTAGTTTCGGTGCTTGACATAATTACCAGCCTCTACATGTAGTTTCTATGTAGTTGGACACGAGAATTGTACGATCTAGAGTTTGCTTGCCAAATACGGAGGGAGATCTAGAGCTATTTGATCTTATGTCTTGACACGTAGCATTTACGTGTAAGTACAATTGACACGTTCATTTTCAACGGGACAACCTTTGGATCAGATGGATTCACCATATGTACCTTTATACCATTGAGCCCGAGCATTGGATTGTCACACCTTGAGACTCGCCTTCGGTGAAGGCACTTCTTAGAGATATAGATGAGATGGTTGCCTTTACAAACGAGGAGACACCTTTGAGTGAGATACTTGATTCATGTTGTCGAGGGGGGAGATTCCGAGTGGTCGAGGTTTATGAGATGCTCAAACCGCGGGGGTGAAGAGGTGGACTGGTTCAGAGTTGTTTGGGATCCAAACAACACGTCAAATCATTGTTTTATCCTATGGATGACGATTATTGGCCCGTTATCTACCAAAGATAGGGTACAGTTCCTTGATAATGATCTTATTGGCAGTTAGTGTACGAGTGAGAGTGAGTTCTATGACGACTTGATTTTGGCTGCACATATGCACGTGATGTTTGGAGATAGGTTGATGATGCGGATATTAGGATTCCGGAAGATATCACCACCGTATCAGAAGTACTGGACTAGCTAATTCATATTTTACATGGCAAGAGTCGGACGAGCAAATCGAGGATATACGTGTTTTCTGCTACGGTATATTACCTTTAGTATTCTAGGTATGTCTTGGCATTCCATAAATGCCTTGGTACTTGAGCAAAACAGATACCGATTAATATCCTTGTGATATTTATCAAGACCAACGTTTATACATTGTTGCACGAGGCATCCCACAAAAGTGAGAGAGGATTATATATCCGTAGTTGGTTTTTATTAGATTTATATTATGCTTTGTACTTTGTTGTATTTGGTATAAATAAAAATGACATAATATTGTATACCATATAAATTTAATATACACTTCAAGATAAGAAAATAAAAATACATACTATTCTATCACTATTGTTTTTAAAAAACATTATGGGTTCGTTTGGTTTAAACTCCGGAAACGGAAACGGAATGGAAACGAATCTAGACCATACGTACACCCTTGTTCATGAAGTTGTTGGGAATCATTCCTTGTGGTTGAACTAATTGTAATATAATTTGATTAGTTTTAATACTATATAGGGTAACAAAGTAGGAGGAAAACAAGTGCATTTTGCATGAAACTAACCGGAATGATTCCATGAACAAAGTACATATATGGACTCTATTCGTTTTCATTACGTTTCCGTTTCCGGAGTTACAACCAAACGGGGGATATATATATATATATATATATATATATATATATATATAAATTTTATGAATTCAATATGTTATTTTAAATCAAATTCCGTGCGTGGGAACTACGCGCGAGATCAAGTTACGATTTGGTCAACAGGTCAATACTTTTCCCAATCTGTCACTATTTTTTCCTTAAAGGTCTCAACTATAAATTGAGGGATGAAACTTCACTCGCCACTCATACCATATCAAGAGTTCTCAACGGTGAGACAATGGCGATGCGGATCTCAACTCCGATTTCGCAATCGAAGCTTTTCCTTCCAATCTCCCATCGCGGTGTGTTCAGATTGGTGTCTTCGTCGAGTAACTCTCGTCTCAAATGGCAATTGGGAAGTCGAAGCAGAGGGATAGCCACTACCACCGCTTGCATTCGTGTGGATGAGCAGAAAAGTGCTTCCATTGAAGCTTCGAGAGAGTGGGGTAAAGTATCAGCGGTTTTATTCGACATGGACGGTGTGCTCTGCAACAGCGAAGAACCTTCGAGAAGGGCCGGAGTCGATGTCTTCGCTGAAATGGGAGTCGATGTTACCGTCGAGGATTTCGTGCCTTTCATGGGGACTGGTATGATAATTCGGTACTTAATTTGGACAGAATTAGGGTTTGTAAATTTGTGATAGTATTATGGTCACTCTTCCATTGAGTACAGTCAACTGGTGATTTGGTGAATATCTTTAAATGTTTCCTTTGAATTTCACGAATTTGGTAGGAGAGGCCAACTTCTTGGGAGGTGTTGCACAAGCAAAGGGTGTCAAAGGATTCAATACGGATGCAGCAAAGAAGAGGTTCTTTGAGATATATCTTGAGAAGGTGACGGTCTTTTGTATATGAATCCTTTCTTCGCTGTCTTGGCGCTTCTTCCTAATCATACTTATAACGTTCCTTGTTTACCTATTGTGTTGGTCAGTATGCAAAACCAAATTCTGGAATTGGGTTCCCAGGTGCCCTTGAGCTGATTACACAGGTATATATGTTGATATATTCAATGCAATCTTTCTAATAGGCTTCCAGTAAGTAGGTTATGAGAAAAACGGTTTTATTTTGTAGTGCAAAGCAAACGGTCTAAAAGTTGCTGTAGCATCTAGTGCTGATCGTGTTAAGGTTGATGCTAATCTCGCTGCTGCTGGTTTGCCGCTTTCACTGTAAGCTAAATAACTAAATAAGTGATCACTTGACTTATGTTTCCTTTAATTTTAACTTTTAAATTATCGATCCTTGTTTCTTTATTCATGATACAATTGTATTCCAGTTTCACACCAATTGCTGTTGTTTTCTACCAGGTTTGATGCTATTGTTTCAGCAGATGCATTTGAGAACTTGAAACCTGCTCCTGACATATTTTTAGCTGCATCAAAAATATTGGATGTACCTACAAATGAGGTATAATGATTTATATAATTATATCATATATTCATATAGCCTCTTATTTGATAATTTTATCCCTAGAATGTTGTGCAACTCTTCTTCTATGCTTTCGTTTTGTCTGTTCACTTCATATCATTATGTCAAACCATAGAATGCGTCTGATCCAGACACGTACAGATTGGGTCGGTTTGGAAAATTCCAGCCCATAACTTCATAGTGTCGACCAAGTCTGAACTGTAAACAAAACGTGTATAGTCTGTTATTCATTGTTGTTAAAAGTTGATCTGAAATTTGTGTAACAGTAAATAAACCAAAATTGTTTTATATTAAGACCAAACCACCTTAGATAACCATAAACATTGATTAATGTATCGCTCTATGCATCCACCAATAATTAATCCCCTCTTCCATTTCTGAGACTACTGTTAAATATTTTTCCTAACCCTGACCTGTTATCTTAAAAAAGAGAGATTCAAATAGGCTGAAATAGCTACTAAAAAAAATAAACAAAAGTATTCTAAAAGGAAAGAAAACAAGATTAAGGAAAATAATTGGAAAGAAGCCAGGAAACTAAGAAGCAAGCATCAGCATCCAACAATGGCTGCAATCCACCCTACCTTCCTCCGATTTTGACCCAACATTGCTTTTGCTTAAAACCTCATGTAAAGAGACATGTTTAGTAAGAACTCAAATCGACATTTCTGAATTTGCCGCACTCTATCTGTCCAACCATAGCTATGTTGGTTTTAACCCTTGAGTTCCTGTCAGGCATATTTATTTTTATATTTTGCCTATTGTTTAACACTGTTGCAGCATCTATTTTAAGGTTGTTATAGGCCAATATAATTGGACACTTTAAGCGTGTGGTGTGGTTTACCAAACCTTAGTGGTATAAGACGTACATGGGTTTTTAACACTGGTTTTTATAAAATACTCTGACCAGTTTATGTTTTTTTCCCCCATGGTTTGTCAGTGTATTGTAATTGAAGATGCTCTTGCTGGATTACAAGCAGCAAAAGCTGCCAAAATGAGGTTAATATATGTTAAATTATTATCTTAAAATCTTCCTTCTATGTGATGTATATATTTATAGTGGATTAGTGTGGGTGTTCGTGTCCTCTTTCTTGGGCTAATGAATTGCAATATGTATGTGCAGATGTGTAGTTGTGACAACTACATTATCGAAAGAGGCTTTGGCAGCAGCTGGTCCAACACTCATTAGGAAAGACATAGGGAATATTTCATTCGATGATATAATCAGTGGTGGATCTAACTTTAATAGTATGTAGTTCTATGAGTTTTGTCAATGACTTTGGGGAATAAAATTGTAATTTCGAGTTATGGTTCAATTTATGAAGGAATAATCTCCTTGTCAAGTTTTGGTGTACTTTGCTCATTTGGTGTATAACTAAAACAATTGTCTATGTAATCTCATACACTCCTGTTGTACTTGACACTAATTTGTGCTTTTCTTCAGCACATTTAAAATGGTCAAGATATGTCTCCGTACAGATTGCTCTGTTATCAATTGAATTAGTTTTTCTCTAAAGGAGTCCTTCTGATGAGGAGAAAACATTGCAGATGAGAGGAGGCAGGACTCTCAACACATTAATACTTCTGAACAATCACCATCATTTGTTTCTCAGAAAAATACCGCAACAGGATGGTATGGCAACTTTAACATATGTTTTGTACTTATTTTTTGTTAACAGTTTTTTTAATAAACATGCAATATGTATGCGTGACAATAATGTTTAGATTCCCTAGGTTTATAATCGTGTTATTGACTCCATTTGAATTGCACGACTTCCTTTATAATGGGGATTGGGTATCAATGGAGAACTACTTTGGAAAGGCATTGGCTAAGGTCGCAGAACTAATTTATGGACAGGTTGCTGTCTTCAAGGCGCAATGTTGTCAGATATGGGAGTCTTGGAATTGCTCTATCCTGCCTGGTATTCACAATTTCTAATTGGAAGGTATTTATTGCTCACTTAGTTCTACCATCTTTCCTTGTTCTGTAAGAAGTAAACAATTGGTGATTTTAATGTATATGTATGTGTGTGTATATATAACGTTCCATAATTGTTCTTCTTTCTCACCTACCGACCCATTCTCACCAGAATACATCCCTATATATATATATATATATATATATATATATATATATATATATATATATATATGCATATCCTTCGAAAGTCAGGAGTTTGCTGAGTGTACTACATCTGCATGAACTCTAATATGTATTTTCCCATGGAAGCTGCTTACGCTCTTGTAGGCAATGCAATATGCGTCTCCAAAAGCTATATGGAATGTTCTTTTTGGAGTGGTTAGTCCAGCTTTTGAGTCTAAAGCAGGTAGTGATTTTGGTTGATGTTTGCTTATGATTTTTCAATTGGTCCATGTGATTAATTTATGTTATTTGATTGATGAAATTGGATATATTTCTCTCCAGATTTAGTGGTGGATCAGAGTTAGTGAACCTAACCTGCCATCTCAGCGTTGAGTGAAGTATTTAAAAAGAAAAATGTACTAAACTTTGGTCGTGACTGTAAGGGTCCTTGAGAGATCTGTTTAGTCGAAGTTATCCTTCGAGTATGTAAAGTAAGGGTCCTTGAGAGATCTGTTTAGTCGAAGTTATCCTTCGAGTATGTAAACAGATTTTGGTGTTTATTTTCATTTTCTAATGAAAATAAACACCAAATGTGCATATCTACCTTTTAATCTGTGCAATGTGCATTCTACCTTTTAAGTTTTAAGATGCTAATATTCTCCTTCCAAATGTGCATATCTTCCTTTCAATCTGCTAATATTCTCCTTCCAAATGGTAGGTGAATCTCGAAAAAGCAGGGTGAAACAGTTTGTTAACTACATATCTGATCTTGAAAGCAAGTAAGTATTATATCATGGATTGATTATATCATGGTTTATGAGTTCTGCTTCTCTGGAAGTTTTGTAAATGTTAAATGATCAATTATATTTGAAGGTCTTCATGCTTGTTCTGAAAAAATGTTTACTTTTCAGGGGAAGTGGGATTATTGTTCCTGAATTTCCTTCTAGGCTAGATTGGCTGAATACAGCTCCTCTTCAGTTTCGCAGGGTGAATCGCTTCCCTCCCATCAGGCTATGCATTCCTTCTAATTTTTTGTGTTAACCCTGTATAAGATTTCTCTCCCTTGTAATTGGGTTATTTTTCATGATGTTTGATTTGACCCGTCAGCATGCATATGGTATGACCATCTGTTATTTTTTTCTGCGTCCTTTTTGTGTTCTCTATGTTGGTTTCACCTTCTATTGTATCTTTGGTTTTGTTTTAAATCCATTTTTAATCTTGTGGGACATAAAATATGTTTACAAATTGAACTTTAAAAGGACGCACATATTGCACTTTTTATCTCATGTGTGTAATAGAACATATACCATTTGAAGCAACCTTTTGTCAATTATTGTGTTCTATTCCAATGTATAGTCTTTTTCATGCGTCCACCCTTTAGTTAAACTCTTTTATTTTTGTGCAGGATTTGAAAGGGAAGGTTGTTGTATTGGATTTTTGGACATATTGTTGTATAAATTGCATGCATGTGCTGCCTGACCTGGAGTTTCTTGAGAAGAAATACAAAGACCAACCGGTATGTTCCTCATCGTTGATGTAATCAGCAATCTTCATCCCTCTCTCCACTTTCCCATCCGCCAAATTCATCTTTTCAGGAATGTAGATGCACGTTGCTTTTTTAGTCTATTTTTATGCTTCTAAAAGTATATCTTTCTACATCCTCGAACTTTCAACTTCTTGACTGTATGTGCCCAAGTCCTAGTGAGATACAGATGTCCGATTTAGTCCGGACCGTTCGGTCAAAGATCATAATTCTGTTTCTGGAAAATTTTATGTTATTTTAAGGCTAAAAGACTACTTGACTCTTATTCAGTTTACGTAGCTTATAACTTCTTTACAGAATGTAACGTAAGCTTCTTAGTTTAGCCAGTTATTTTCTTTTGATTTACTAAACTGAACCACAAACCTTGTTGCAAAGTTTCAAGTTCTTTTGTCAAAGAAGGATGGTCATGTATAGTTGTGAAAAATCCTCCTCCTCAATACGTGGTCCAAGAGTTTGCATGCACGATATGCACATAATTTCAGGAAATATACATGTGGAGAGTGGAGTATATATCAACAATTAGGTCAGAAACACATTCTTTTGTGTAAGATATCACCTAAAGGACGTATGATCTCTTAATAGAATTTATGTCGTGTTCTTCTTTGAGCTATGCCTCTGAAGGTGCTACCAAATTTTGCGATATGAAAGGTACTTTACCCACATCTAACTCTCTCTTGCATCTACTTGAAGCTCGTGCAATTTATATTTTATGATCAATGTATCTTGCCATTTGGCCTCTAGACAATGTTTTATTGTGTAATTTGCATATGTTTTTGCTGCAGAAGATCGTTTCCTTTTCTAGAGAGAATTAAATCTATTATTTACTAGTATTTATAGATCTATTGTATGTTAAACTGATGATTTCTTTTGATGAATTATTAACTTTGATCAGTTTGTTGTCATTGGAGTACACTCGGCTAAGTTTGACAACGAAAAAGATTTGGAGGCAATTCGTAATGCAGTTTTGCGATATGGTGTTAGTCACCCGGTAAGTAAAAACCAGTGGGATTTTTTATAACCGTATTTATAATCCTCTCTGAAAGCACTGAAGTTGCCAAACCAAAATTATTAATATTCAAGTCTTACTATTCTTTGCTTCTAAATGGATGTTTCTTGTGTTTAGACTGTTAAAGAAAGGAGAGATGGTTACTGAATGTAATTGTGTTTAGGTTGTTAACTAAAGGGGAGATGGTTACTGAAAGGATGTTTCTTCCTTATGTCCCTGATGCATATTAGCATATGGCTTTTACTAAAAGCCTAAAACAAATCCTTCTCAAAATATTCATATATTTCTCATAAATAACCAGTCACATTATGGCATGGCCTTATATTGGAAAATGATTTTTTGTTTTAAGAATACTTGCTAAAATCAGGAGTACTTGTTTTTCCACCTCACCAAATCTACAATTACGTTACAGGTTGTAAATGATGGAGACATGAATTTGTGGCGAGAGCTTGGTGTTAACTCTTGGCCAACATGTGCTGTTGTTGGACCCAATGGAAGGGTTCTCGCACAACTATCTGGTGAAGGTCACAGAAAGGTCTTGTTATATTTGAATTTACATTTGATAAATATTAACATATTGCCTCACTGCTGTTATTTGATTATAGAGTGTGCAACAATGACAGTCGTCCAAAAAACAAGACATTAAAATACTGCTGACATTATATGCAATTAAATGCTTTGAAAATGATTTTGTGAGGTCCTTATTGAGTTTTTTTAACTGTATCACATATGAGGCATGCATACTGCTTTTTGGTACGCTGTTGCTATTTTATTGTGCATTCTGTAAGGTTATGATGGTTTTGATAGTTGCAATACTAAGAGACAAGTTTTAGGAGTGGTCAGATTTTTAAGTCCATGACTATTCTATGGTTTGATGTTGATGTTGCCCAGTTTACATTTTTGGTCTATCTTGAGATATTTAGTTGTAGTCAAATTGTATGTGTTTTGGTAACTCGTCTCTTGGAGATTTCCTACTAAAAACACTTGCTAATATTTCTTGTCAGTGTCTAAATTCGTGTATGTGTACTTGGTTTTCATTGTTCATCTTTCTATTTTGGATTCCTGTGAGCATCTATCTGTATTTTCTTTTTATCGACAAAATGAGATTGCTCATATATTTATACTATTGCTTCAGGATCTCGATGATCTGGTTGAGGCAGCACTTGATTTTTATGGTAGAAATAAAATGCTAGACAATTCACCCTTGCCGATAAGTTTGGAGAAAGATAATGATCCACGGTTGCTATCATCTCCTCTTAAGTTTCCAGGAAAGCTGGCAATTGATGTGCTCAATGAAAGACTATTCATCTCTGACAGTAGTCATAACCGTATTGTGAGTTCTTTACCCCCTCATTCCTTCCTACACCCCTCGACTTTTGCCTCGCTTGACATTTGAATTTGTGTGATATAGATTCTCAATCATCTCCGGGAATGTCTTGTTACTTTAGCAGTAGAGAAGAAATAGAAAGTAATTGTTCAAACTTTTTAGCATATTGTTGTTTTCTCTATATTTTGTCGCTTCTATAATCTGTTTTGACATAATAATCATTTTTTTTGTGACCGAATCAGTTTATGCCCCACCACGCGCCTTCTCTAAACTGAGATGGAGGAGAAATTCATTGAAGAGTTATATGTTCAAATGTACAGAGGCTATAAAATATTTAGAAACTCTACTGCAATCCCTATATAAGACTATTAATAAAATTAGGAAGGAAGTTATCTACAATTAAGGAAACTAGATATTCACGTATAATATAGTGTAACCCTTTCAAATGAAGGAAATTGTTTATATTTGAAAGCGATGTTCAACATTAACTAGAATTTTTTTAACGATTTCAGAACTCAAACAAATTTTTTGATTCATACCTTAATTAGAATTGTTGTAGCACTGGCTGTGTATCAAATCACCTTAACAGACTTTTATGAGCACGCTCTCATGTTTGTAATGCCTGTGCTATCTAGTTATTCTAAAATTATGTTTTCAAACCTTAGTTTTATCCTCAAATGTATTATATACCCTTAATGCAGGTTGTGACTGATCTAGATGGTAATTTTCTGCTGCAAGTAGGCAGCAAAGGAGAAGATGGTCTGCGTGACGGCAATTTTGACGATGCCACCTTCAATAGACCCCAGGTAATAGTCAAATGTGTGAAATTTCTGTGTTTTCTTCTTTTTATTACCAAAGAGCTTGTAATCAATATCATGTGATACTCAGGGAGAAGTTCGTAGGGACTTTTTTGAGTGCTCGCATGTATATTAGTTTGTTTCCTTGTTTTAGAACAAATTTTTTGTAGATATAACTCTTGCATCATTAATTCATTATCATCTATCTTTGTTGTATTTAGTAGAAAACGTGAATTTATTTACCGTGTCCTTGGGTGTGAGAACAACTACTACTAATTTCTCTCTCCCTTTTGTCATGGATTTGTAGCATGAAAATGATCTCCTTATCGTCTGGACCTTGATAATCTCGCTTTCGTGATGTAATGTGCTCTAGTTCTATAGATGTCTTGTCTCTACCCAATCCTTAATTTAGGCCTTTAGAGTCCATAAACACACAGGAAAATGAGAATTGTCACATGCTCCATAATTCTCTCTTACTAGTCCTTAAGTAGAGAGTTTTCGTATTTATGTGCCCATGTAACATTTTTTCTGTGTCTTTCTTTTCGTTTACATGAATATATAGGGCCTGGCTTACAATGTAAAGAAAAATGTTCTTTATGTCGCAGACACTGAAAATCATGCACTGAGGTATGGGCTACTCACATAACTCACTATCATTTAAAATACCTTATGCAATATTTCTTGTAACTTGTTTGTTGAGCTTTTTTTTACATGAATGATGTGTTGTCTTTCCTTACAGCTTGGATTAAGCAACTAAGTACAAAGTGATATATCATATATGGATACATGTAAATTACATCATAAAATTGATGACCTTCCAAATTAAAAATAAATCATTTTATAGCACTTGCTTCTTTCCTTTCTTGTTAATGTCAGCTTGGATTATAATATAACACCACTGGTGTTCTTTTTGCTTTTCCAAATTACAGGGAGATTAATTTTGTAAGTGAGTCGGTGCGAACACTTGCTGGAAATGGAACCAAAGGATCAGATTATAGTGGGGGTGGAAAGGGAAATACTCAGGCAGGACTGAAGAGTCTCAAATTCTTCAAGTTTCTTCTGGTTGGCTTTCATTCATCTTATTGCTTTGCATGAAGATTACTAATTTATTTGTTGGTATATTATCGCAGCTCCTGAATTCGCCATGGGATGTCTGCTATCATCCTGTGAACGAAAAGGTTTATATAGCAATGGCCGGGCAGCATCAAATCTGGGAACACAACATCTTGGATGAGACAACTAGAGCTTTTAGTGGCGATGGCTATGAAAGAAACTTAAATGGATCAAGGTAGCGAAAGAAAGTTATATAACAATTGTTTAAGGACCTGTATGTATGTATATAATAGTGTACTAGTGCCTTCCATTTGATCATTAATTGTTTAAAATGCCATTAGAATGCCCCAATATGATTCTCTTGGCTCTGAATGTAAAAAAAAAATTTAAAATTTTTTTCCATGCTATTTTATTCATAATTTTGCAATGTGCCATTGCTGATTCCTTTTCTTCATTGGACATAGTTCATCAACTACGTCATTTGCCCAACCTTCTGGAATGTCACTGTCTCGTGGTAACATGTCCAAGCCTAACAGAAATTTCTTGATATTTCTCTTTATTTTTGACATTATATATGGAGTTAGTACGAGGGCAAAATTTCGAATGCAGATCTCAAGGAGATATTCATTGCTGATAGCGAAAGTAGCTCTATTCGAGTACTTGATCTCAACACTGGAGGATCAAGGCTTCTGGCTGGTGGTGATCCTTTTTTTGCTGATAATTTGTTCAAGGTGTGTTGTTGCTCACTGGTTTAACGAATGGTGTTACTTTTACATGTTTGTATGCAGATATGCTCTATAAGCATATCCCATGCCTTGTTAAAATAAGATTGACTTTTCCCTTAATTTTCATTCTACATGATTTCTTTGCAGTACGGGGACCATGATGGAACAGGTTCTGAAGTACTTCTTCAGCATCCATTGGGTGTTTGCTGTGGCCAAAATGGGCAGGTTTATATAGCAGATTCATACAATCATAAGGTTAGTTGATATTAAGAAATTTTACTGGTAGCTTCTTTGCAGTTATGTGTTCAATGTCATCATGGATGTTCTTTTTGTGATTGGCTATCATAGTGGAAAATTTTCTTATGTTCCTCTATAAAGTATGTTAATCATGATTTTGTTTGGGAATGTCTGAATTGTGGAGTGTGGATATGCACTACATACAAGAGAACTCGGTAAAACTCAACAACGGTGAGCTAGCTTGTTGTTTGTAACAATGTGCATTTCTTTCTTCTGAAATTATTTGTATGGTTTTGGGGGAAGTATCCATATTTTCTAACTGCATGATGTTGATCATGTTGATCTTTTTATTACATTTTTTTTGGACCGTTTGGTTTTGGTTTTCAGATCAAAGTTCTAGATCCATCAAATAAACGAGTTGAGTCAATAGCCGGGATGGGCAAAGCTGGGTTCAAAGATGGAGCTGCTCTTAATGCTCAGGTCTACCTTGTGTCCCTTTTTGTGATCATCTGAAATACTAATTTAGTGTTGGGTATTGTAACCTTGTTACCAAAAATAAGTTCTTCCAGCTTTTCTTGCACTAAATGATGAAAGGTTTCTCTGCAAAGTCTCAAAATAATACTAAGTTCTAGAATAGTTTGACTTCATGGAAGAGTAATCCACACCAAATTGTACAGTTTATTCAACATTGTAAATATCATAGATCGTTTCCCTCTTCAAAAAAAAAGAAGAAGAAATCCACACCAAATTGCTTACTCACATCAATATTTGATAAGTTGTGATTCCCACTATGATGTTTTATTGATTATAGTAGCTTACTTGTAATACCCTTGAGAAGTTATACTGGCCAACTGGTTTCGAGCGAGATTGGTTCTGTGTGCTTAGGAAACATTGTAAATTTTAAATCTTGATGCTGACCTTCTTTTGATAATTTCTCATATGAACGACTTTATAATATCTACTAGTGTAATTTCATTATAGGTTTAACTGCAATTATTGGTGTGGCATGATTATCCCTTTGTGCTAATTTTTGTTTTGTTTATTGCACAGCTTTCAGAGCCATCAGGAATAGTTGAAATGGGCAATGGTGATGCTCTTTCCTCTGAATAAATGCCAATTTTCTTCCATCGGAGCAGTATATAAATTATGTACATTTTTCCGACCTTGTTCTATGAGTAGTGCCTGCTCCTTGGTCTTAATTTTTTGAGATTGTGGAATAGAATAGTAGATTAGTAGGTCTTGTTTGATATTTTACTTCATCTTCATGGCTTTGTTATTTACCGAACTTGCTAATTTTTTGTTAGGCTGTTCTGGTTTCTTCTCTACAACTTGAGAATGTCTATAATGAGATCTTCACTTGTGAAGTACATTAATACTCACATAACAGTATCATATTCAATCGATATCTGTTAATGCATCAAGAAGTTACTTCAAAGGAGTATCATACCAATCTTTGAACTGAATTAGATTTTGATGTCTTGAAAAGCTTATGTACACTAACAGAGCCTTCTTTAGGTTTATCTTGTGTAATTTCCGAGTTCAAAGTCCTCGTCATCAGAAAACAAGGAGATTGTTAAACTATTTAAGAGACCAGATAAAAATTGAAAATGAGATTGATTACAGGTCTAAGTTGCTGCTAGGAAGGCTCTTAACTCTAAGTCCATTCTGCTCTCTGTTTGTTACATTTACTCTACTTTGCAATCTTGAAAGGAAAATCTATCTTATCTTGCAGGAAGGCTCCTGGTTGCTGATACTAACAACAATGCGATTAGATATCTGGACTTGAACCGAGGAGAACTACGCACATTTGAATTGAAAGGGGTCAAACCCCCTGAATCCAAAGCCAAACCTTTGAAGCGTCTTAGAAGGAGATTAGCAGCTGACACACAAATTTTGACAGTTGATGGTGGTTCATCCACTGAGGGGAACTTATTCCTCAAGATATCAGTACCCGTAGGCTATCACTTCTCAAAGGTCTCTTAACTATATCACAACTACGATGCATCCCTTGCTTGTGCTTGCATAAGTTTATTGTTCTATTGATCTAATTAGTCATAAACTTGTAATCTGAGATACTAACTATATCAAATAATGTAGGAAGCACGTAGTAAATTCATAGTAGAGACGGAGTCTGATGATGCAATTGGTATTGAACCCTCGGAGGGGAATCTTAATCCAGATGGATCGGCTTCCCTTCACTTCAAGAGAAATTCTTCATTATCTTCATCCGGAAGAATCAATTGCAAGGCAAGGCTTTTGTCGTTATCTGTCTTGTCCCCTCTCCTTTATTCTGATCTTTTTTGTGCTTCTCATTTCTCAATCTGTTCAGGGAGGGTTTTGCTTCTTTGTGAGATAACTGCTAAATTGATGATGTACTCCTCTTTCCTGATCTGCCTGAACCTATACTTGCTCAAAACCCGGAAATTTGTAAAAGAATATAAAAAACCCACCTGACTTGAGCGAGTTAACCTTTGTATCCAAACAATCCAGCTAAAACAAAGGCGACTTAATATATATGCACAATCTATGTATGACTTAAAATAAGACTTGAAATAATCATAAACCTATTCAACCCTATTTTGATATTGATGTTGTCGAAATTGATTACCACCCAAGCCTTTCTGCTAGGCTGCTCGATTAGTGACATCCAAGGGGCGTGCGAGTCTCTAGCTTTTCGACAGTGTGCATAATTCATCTGCATGCTGCAGAATTGCTATTAGAATCATATTGTTCATGCACTTATGTCGGAGACTTCCTTGTACAGTACCTAATTAAAGATTTTTCTTTCTTTTCCTGTTCAGGTGTATTATTGTAAGGAAGATGAAGTATGCTTGTACCAGTCTGTGGCTTTCGAAGTGCAATTCAAAGAAGTGAATCCAGGCTCAACTCCTGCAGCAATTTCACTTGAGTATGTTGTAAAGCCGAGAAATAGAGAACCCGGTCTACAGCTACCAGCTGCTAGTTGAATGGTAAGTTCTTCAACACATACTAAATTCTATACAAACAAAAGAAACTAGTTGAAATGAGTCAAAGACTACTTGTAACACATTTTCAGCCTTTATGGTAAGTTTGTTCTCTTGTCGATATTCATTACACTGGAATGCCCTACTGTAAAACCTACTTTCAGGGATGATACAGTCCACTGTATAATTTTCCTTTGTTGCTCTCTTGCTGTGTACTTGATTATATAATCCTTCAAATGTTGGTGGCTTAACATTTGTTATCATGCTAAATTCTGAGAACATGATCTCTTCGAGGAATGTTGGCTTTTGTTTGTCTTTTTTTGTTTCTGAAGGATTAAGACGAGTGATTTTTTAACCCCTAACACCATGACTGAATAGTAAAAACAATATTAGGGACAGCGTCCGAAACATGAACACCAACAAACAGAAGAACAAATAACACAAATATTGGTGAAAATGCGGAGTCATGGGTGAAGTCTAACGGATAAAACGACCCCTCGAAACACCCATCAATCCACCCATCACCCTGTCTGTCGGATGGCTGGGTGAGTAGAGTGATTAAACGAGTGACTCTTTATAAAGCCCAGTTTCATTGTAGATTGACAAATTAACAGATTTTTAATTTAAATAATTTAAAAAAACGATACCATTAAGGCATTGACCCCAAATGAATGATCAATCACTCTATTTTTTACGAGTGAATTGGGTACGAACGATCACATACTTATTATTTGGATTTTTTTCTTCTTCAGATTTTCAGTAGTTATTTTGATGAATCCCTGAATATAGTTTTCTAATGCGCGTATCCTCGTTATATACATTATTTTATACATAAACAAATCTGAATTGCAATGGTGATTCAAGCCTTCACAAATCACAATTGGGTAGTCATGTCAATTACCAAAATTTGGGGCTATTTCTGCAAATTTGTCCAATCATTCTTTTGTCACATCGGATATCCAAATTCCAGAAACAAACAGATTCGGCATAGAGGGTTAGATATTCAGAGTTCGCTGAAGGGAGTGAAGGCCGCTCTGGCGCTGTCTCAGTCTGAGAGTCTTCGAAAGTCGCCACCATTCCCACCGCTTAGCTCTCATCCAAAATCTACTCTCGCCGGTGAGTTATTGCATCACTCTCATTGTTTCTCTCCCCAATTTCAGTTCTCGTTCTTCGATCCCGATTACTATCAAGTCAATGAATCTTCAATCTCCCCATTCTTGTACAGATTTGGGAGTTTTCCAGCTTGGTACACTTCGCTGCGAAGCTAAAATTGCACTTTCTTGTTGCAAAGCTCCGTTGATTTGCGAATTAAAGCTGTACGGGTTGCATCTTATTGTCAGCTTTGCTTTAGAATCGAACTAATATAGATGCCTCCATGTAAAGATTACGTTCGACTATTAGGGATTTCAACTTGCTGGTTGTGAATTAGGCCTTGTTTTGTGATCTTTACGGGTGGATATGTTTGCAATGCGATGGTAACTTTAACGAGGAGTTGATCACTCGAATGCTTTTTTGTTTTCTGAAATTATCACCTGTGTTATGACTGTTATCTCCGCAGCGAAAAGATTCATTTTCTCATGATAGAAATTTCCATCAGGTTTCTTTGATTTACTGTTCTTACCTGCCGAATTTACCTTACAGAAAATCAGGATATGCTAAATTGTCCTTGCTTTTGCGCTCTAAATATGCTTTCCTTTTCCCTGCTCTGATGCATAAGTAATTTTACCCTGCAGATTACTTTCTTGATCCTAGATCCTCCGCATTATCTTGTGATTATGCGAATTCAGTTAATAACTTCAGTCAAAGACTAGTGCCGTGAAGAAGCGTTAGACTGTCAACATTTTTATCTGGCGAATCATTATTGGAATTATTTACCACTAAAGTTGACAAATATGATTGGGAATTCTTCACTCCAGGCTTCAGCAAGCACAGCAGGGCTATCTGCCCCGGTGATTGATTTTCGACAAGGTTCTGTTGGCCTTTTGCCTTTTCTTCCTTCTAGACATCAGAAAAGGGCAGTCTCCATCAAAGCTGTTTCGACTAATGCAGAGCAAAACCAACCAAACCCCTCTTCCTCTGAAGCACAGTCTCCATTTGCTCCCATTCTGGATGTTCCTCGTAGTATTTGGCGACAAACATTGCGCCCATTAAGTGACTTTGGTTTTGGTAAGAGGAGCATCTGGGAAGGTGGTGTTGGATTGTTTCTTGTGTCAGGCACTGTTCTCCTTGCGCTTAGCTTAACTTGGCTCAGGGGCTACCTGATCCGTTCTAAATTTAGGAAATATTCGACGGTTTTTGAGTTTTCTCAGGCTTGTGGTATCGCCACCGGCACGCCTGTGAGAATTAGAGGGGTAAATGTGGGTAATGTGATTCGTGTAAATCCATCTCTGAGAAACATAGAAGCTGTTGTAGAGGTATTCAACCATCATTCTTTACTTATCATGGTTGATGTTTGTTTACCATTCATGGATATTTCCACCAAAAATGGTTAATGATGAGTTGATCTTGATATGCTGTTTCCGGCTGCAGGTTGACGATGTTAAAATTATCATTCCTCGAAATTCATTGATTGAAGTGAACCAATCTGGTCTTTTGATGGAAACAATTATCGATATCACCCCTCGAAATCCAATTCCATCACCATCAGTTGGCCCTCTTGATCCAGAATGTGATAAGGAAGGTCTTATTGTATGTGATAGGCAAAAAATCAAGGGGTATGAGGGTGTTAGTCTAGATGCATTAGTTGGAATATTTACCCGTCTTGGGCGTGAGATGGAAGAGATTGGGGTTTCCAACGGTTATGAACTGGCCCAGCGAGTTGCAGCAGTGATTGAGGAGGCAAAGCCTCTGCTCATAAAGGTGTGATGCTATCCCTATGCTATATTAAGGTTTTGATGCTTTCGAATTTCCTCCATTATGTATTGATTCATTGAGAGTGAGAAACTGAAACTTCTTAATACTTTGGGTCCTCCGAGATCTTAAAGGTAAATTCTATATTTTGACAGGTTGATATTTACAAAAGGAAATTTCTTTATTTGCTAAAAAGTTGTTGATGGCTTTTCATTAAACTATAATACATTTACAAGTGCCTACTCATTTCTTTTTCCTTAATTTTCATTAAGAGTCCATTAGTCTGCTCTTGGTTTTTCATTATAAACAACTTCTGTATGTTCATTCACATCACAATTACATCTGAATGCAAATGGTTTTTTCTTCTCCTTGGTGTAATTTTATCCTTCTGCTAAACATGAATCTGTGAAGGTAGGTCCGCTGGGTTCCCAGTTTTTCACTATTCACTTTTTTACTGTGCGAACTAGGGGTCTTAAATTTGCCAGAAAGGGATCTGCATGAATCAAAGTATATGCTCATGTTCTTACACCACTTTCAATGTAGTGACTTCCAGATTAAGGCTATGTCTGAAGATATTCAACCTCTTTTGGCTGAGGTTCGTGACAGTGGTTTGGTTAGAGAAGCTGAGACTTTGACAAAAAGCCTTACACAGGCAACCGATGACTTGAGGTTAGATCCTTCCTAGATTCTAGAGTTTGAGATATCAAACCATTCACATTTTCACATCATCTGATGATGTTCATAGTTTTGGTCTGAAGTTGCATAACATAAATTCAATTTGTATGCAGGAGGGTTCATTCATCCATAATGACACCCGAGAACACTGAATTGATCCAGAAGTCGATTTATACTTTGATCTTAACCTTGAAAAACATTGAGGTGTGCCACCTTACAAGTTTTGGGTTTTCATTGCTAAAACATTCTGTTAGATTTTCTAACTACAATTTTTCACTGGTTCAGAGTATCAGCTCTGATATTTTGGGATTCACCGGTGATGAGGCGACAAGACGAAATCTCAAGCTTCTTATCAAATCGCTGAGTAGGCTATTGTGAAGAGAGTGTAGGCTATTATAAGAAGAAGATGTGCCTTAACTCGGTAACGTGGTCATTCCTCTCCTTTCAGTAGATATTAGTGCAATAGGAAGCTAAATGGTCTCTGAGTGTATATCATTCCATTACTATCACTGTAAAACAAGGAGAAGGCCTTAGATGCCCAAAGTTATGCTCAATACGATGGACCAAATGTCGTATATGTAACTGTAATTGCTTTCTTACCTGGTTTGCAGATCCCTTTTGTGAAGTTTAGTTTTCAGGTATTTTTATTATGGACACAAATCTATGACCAACGAGACATTATTATCGTTTTGGTCTCCATTCTACTGATAGAGCCGAGCCCTTCTGCTTCCCGTTTTTCTTATCATATGAAGGGATTGTTCAGATGTTTAATGCCTTGATCAATCTGAGATAAGTCAGATGGCCCGTTTGGTCTGACCTGTTTGGTTTGACTGCAAGTTTTTCTGTTCGAATCTGGGTTTGATCAAGTCTGTTAAAAAGTATCAAACTCTGATGTTTGATTACCATCTACGATTTGAAAAGTGAATCAAATTCACCGAATCCTCAGCAGAAAGGCCAACACAATTCGCTGCTATGTCGTTAATACATGGATGTTACACGCCTCAAATAGGCCGTCCTAAGGATTACCGGTTTCGACATGCTTACCATGAAACAAATCAAGTCGTGGCTAGTATTGTCTTTTAACTTCAATCTTGATTTAGTACAAAAGTACTAAAGTTAGATGTGGGTGATTTCAGTGGATGTGATGAAATCCGATTAACCATTTCCTACGATTGTTTTCACTCATATAGGAAAATTTGCACAAATCAATCATTAATACGAACTTGTGACGGGTTGGTTGTACTTTCATACGCCTCTAGACCTGTCAAAACATGAACCGACACTAGATAAAGTGTAAAATACTCGTTCACATGTAATAGCATAATATTTTTTTAATATAAAATATAATTTCGGATCAAGGTTGAGGAACATGAAAACTTTGAGGGCATTTAAGAAAGTGTGGTCTCTTTTTCGGAACTATGGTCCTAAAGGATACATGAGTTATGGACATCCTTGTAAATATTGAGGAAATATGGTCTATTTCAAATACTAAGTACATTGAACCATTACCAAGTACCAACCTTGGTTGAGCAACTTCTGCTAGTGCAATATTCAGTGAACCAATAAAATTTCTAGCATTATTGCTTTCTACTAATGGGAACAACTTCTTCTATTCCTTTTTTTCCCCTTCTTCCCCAACTCAGATGGATGAACTGTTCAAAGATATTGTTTCAAAAGAAAAAAATTGTTTAAAGATATTGTGCAAGTTTACAATGGTTTGGCCATGCAATTAGTCTGTACAAACTCAACCCTAGATTCGATAAAAGTAGTGAAAACTTCTATTTTAGAATATATTCTGCAATATTGGGTTTATTACTTAGATATGTTATATATATATATATATATATAACATGGAAATTTTGAAAGAACGACATTTTTCGTGTTCGTTCCTTCGGAAAATCAGAAAATATTTATGTAAAACTATCATGTCTTTCACGAATACCATTTTTGTATATTTTCGTTTTTGTTTTGTATGCGTTGTGATAGACAAAAAATATCCCATCGAAAAACTCAATTATATTAAAGAAGTTGAATGTGTTACCTACCTTATATACTAATTGATTTTGCTATAGATCTGGCCTTATAGGTAATATTCAATCATTGGTCCACTCTTCACTATACGTCAACTTTACTTAGTAGTTTGTAGAAAGATCGTTAGCTATTAAACGTTTAAACTATGCATGTTCATCTATAACTAGGATAGAGGGTTGCTGCATACGTCACTTTTGACAAAATACAAGTTCTGAAAACCAACAACAATGACACCAACCAATTCATTGGGCTTGAAATAAGTGAATTGACAAGGCTTCTATCGACATAAGAGGTTATTGAAGAGAGGAGATGGCAGAAGATAACATTATTTTGGTAAGTTAGCAGAAGATAACATTATTTTGGTAAGTTAGCAGAAGATAACACTGTCACAACATTTCTTTTTTTAGGTAACGAAGAAAATGGCCCAAAAGAAGAGCAGGAAGTACTAGGAACCATCCCTAGTAAATGTGTTATGCCAACTACTTGTATTAAATCTTTCAAGTCCCCAACTGTTTGCATTCACTCATTCGTCAACACCTGTCCTTCGCAACAATGAATTCAAGGGCTCTTATAAGGCATCCAAATTTTTTTTTAATTTATTATTACGGCTGCAGAGAGCTACTTTTATGAATTTTTTTTAAAATTTTGTTTAAATTTAGCCGTTTACTTTTGAAACGAAGGAGAAAAATACACAGTTTGTCGGTGCGAGAGGTCGAGTACTGATTAATCAGAAAATTTAGAAGGATTTTAAGTTTAAGGATATATTTGGGATTCGTATACACATATCATGATATATGATATCTTGGAAGAGGAAGAATAGAAGGGAGAAAATAGCAATTTTAGATAATTGATACAACTTTTTGTGGAGTATAAGAGAAAATGTGTATTAGAAGTATATTAAGATATATATCCATATACTATTATGTCAAATAAAGATATGAGTTTTATTTATTTATTTATTATTTTTCATGTTGATACCCATATCTGATGTCTTAAGAGAAATCAACTGTGTTGCTGATCGATTTGTACCTCCAGAAAAATCCTAACTTCGTGTTCTCATCCTTAAAATGTTTTGAGTTGGACAACCTTTATAAAGTAGTTCAATCTAACTGCTTTTTATTTTTTTTAAAAAAACTAACAAATAAAAAATTGCATGACTTTTTCTCGCTTTGTCTCGGTTCCGAACCATTTTATAATTTTATTTAAAAAAAGACAGTGGAATTCCAGTTGAGACTCGAGAGGGATAAAGTCGTTGTGGTAAGACATGTTTACGGCGAACTCTCACCATTAGGCGAGAAATGTTTGCAGTGCGAGGTCCAAATTATCTGGAAAATTGAACTTTGATCAGTTTCCTTCACGGATGAACAGTGCAAGTGACATGGGAAAACTTTGACCAACTTCTTTATAGATGAACAATACATGGGAAATAAAATATTTGACCTTCTTCTTAGCACATGAAACTACAAACGTAGGGACATAATTTCTACAGACTTTTAATGTTGAGGTTTTATTTATATCATCTCTCATATTAATAGTGCCATAGAATAAATTTTATAGATGTCGGTATTAATTTTAATAGGGTGATCAATCTTGTCACCAAGTAAACTAGTTAATCAAGGTATAACATATTACTTATTGAGGGGATAGTATTATTTTATTCATATTTTAATGTACTTAATCTCACGTATAACCCAATATCTAAAGAACAATCTCTCTCTTTTCATATATATGTAATTTTAATTTTATTGTTTGAAGAGATTCTAGATCTGAATTTCCAGTCAAGTTGAACTGAATTGTAATTTACAATCATCTATTGTTCATGTAATCATGTTACAATAAAATCAAATTTAGAATCTTTTCAATACACTGGTCAATTTAATTTTACTTATTGTTTGAAGTTATCACCAAAGATCTAATTCTCTCAGTCTGGGTCAAGTGCATACCATTGTGTACAATTTTCTCAGACTTCTCTAGAGGTCTACCATTAAGGCTCAAACTCTACTTAATATACGGCTTAGAAGTCGTATTTATGAATACTATATCATTAATTACATGCTTTATAAAAATATTAATATTAGAAAAATATCATAGGTATCTAACTTGCTTTATAAATTAAGCATATGCATCTAAATAAATTCTAAACCCTCCATAAAACTCTTCTAACTTTGCTGCATTCTCTAAGTCAAGAATCAAATCACTTCACAATAATTGCAAAAGCCGACCCTAAAAGTCACAAATTTAAGAAATTTTGCGAAACCCAACCCCAAAAATTTATAAATGTACTTCCGTAATTTCTTGCAAAACCCAACCTAACTTTGGTGTATTTGACCTGGCACACTAAATTCGTCTAACAGCTTCACATGGTTCACTGGTTTGACCCAATAGAAAAAAAAAAAAAAGAGGCTACTTTTGTAATTTGTTGTGAATCGAGGGGCAAATCTTATCTTGCAACCTATAAATTGACCCCACTGGAATGGTACCCCTTTCATCCCCAACCTCACACCTTGTAAAAGTAAACATCACCCAAAAGCTCCTAACAGAAAAACATGTCTTTGGTGACAGAAGAAATCAGATCAAAAGCAATCATATACCATGACAAAGAGGAAATCAAGAAGCAATCACAAAGGCTACTACGAGAAGTCGGCTTACCCAACGGCCTTCTTCCTCTAGATGACGCCGAAGAATGTGGTCATGTAGAGGAAACCGGCTTTGTATGGCTCAAACAAAAGAAGAAGATAGAACACAAGTTCGAAAAGATTGGTAGACTCGTATCCTACGGGACCGAGGTCACAGCCTATGCGGAGCCCACCAAGATCAGGAACCTGACAGGTGTCAAGGCTAAGGAGCTCATGATTTGGATTACTCTTACTGAGATCTCTGTGCCTTCTATGAATGCTGATAAGGTAACCTTCAAATCCTCAGTAGGAATTACTAAGACCTTTCCGGCTGACGCTTTCGTCGCCAAAGAAGATGCTAATGACATTAAGGATGTCAAGAATGTTAACGAGGCTGCTGCTGCTGCTGCTCAAGTTACTGAAGTTTAGAACATAAAGAGTATAAGACTCTTTATTTGTTTCTGTACCTTCTGATTTTCATATCTATGTAATGCCATGGTGTTCTACTGAATAATAATAATAATTTACTATAGTTTATCACTAGTGAGTTCTATTCTTAAGAATCATATAGAAAGGAAATGATTTGACAAAAAGGTAAGGAGAATCTAAAACCTCAATTTCACTGTGAGAGATTGTTTCAACCAGGGACCAGTTTTCTAATAAGTCTTCACTGCAGATCCTGTTGGTGAAAGTCTATTAATAAGACTTTCTTATATTTTAAAAACTCTAAAAAAGGGAGTAAAGAGATTTATTAAAATATGTTGCTAACTAAATTCTAACTGTAATCTGAATTTAACTGTATATTCAGAAAATTCTCTATAAATAGAGAATTGTTTCTTCAAAGAAAGACATCAGATTTGTTGTCAGTTTCTTTTAGGGCTTTGTTGTATCTAGGAAGTGAATTTGTCTGAAATCCTACAGCAATCAAAGGGGACAAATACAGAGGGTCTTTTCAAGCCTCAAAGCAATTTTACAAAATAATTCCCAACAGATCCAACGGTTACCATTTCCAATTCGCATTCGGATATTAACAAGCAAACAGAAATGCTAATCTGATTTAGCTACTAATAGTTCTTAGACTACATCAAACTAGATGTTTGAGCTTCAGCATATTCAAACAATGTCACGCCACCATAGTCTTCAGCTTTCCTGTGTCACAAAAGCAAAGATACAAAGATGGTTTATAAGCCATATCGTATTGAAGATTTTAACACTAGAAGAAGAAAAAAAAGTGATGTGCCTACAACAAAGCAGCTTAATCGATGATGATGATGATGACCTTTTTTTACTTTCTTGAGAGTTTTAACTCACATGGAAAGTTTGATTAGGAGGTTGTTCATAAATTAAATGATCATATGCAAGCCCCTAGGAGTCTAGGACCCAATAAAAGTACAATGTTTTGTATGAGCACATTCAATGACAACATAACTTTGTGATCTTGATCATCAAGCAAGAGTATTAAAAGGATATGCATTGTTTAAATTAAATGGACATGTATTCAGCTAGTACAAGGTTCTCCAGTATCATGAGAAACTGAAGCTCAAAGCCAAATTCAAATATACAGACAACTAGACAAGTATCCAATGCAAATCCTAAAGATGGAATTAACTAGTCATGATAGTTCATAAAAATAGAAAAAAGA
Source organism: Fagopyrum tataricum (assembly GCA_002319775.1). NCBI lineage: Eukaryota > Viridiplantae > Streptophyta > Magnoliopsida > Caryophyllales > Polygonaceae > Fagopyrum > Fagopyrum tataricum. The sequence continues at coordinate 3,405,243 of CM008286.1, forward strand.
TGCATGCTATGTACAATTGCACATACATGTGGCAATGCATATGATTGGCAATGCTCTGATTCTTTAGTCTGAGAATTTGAAAACCTGCATATATCCAAAACTTGTTCAATTAGGACAATCAACAATGTTTGTTTCACTTAAATGCAATAATAATCCACATGTACAGAAAGGTAGAAGGCTCATTGAATCCATGACATAATTCTTTATAAGTTAATTCAATGTATTAATTTTTATTTTGAAAAAACTTCAGTACTGAGTATACAAGTCTGGTATTATACCATATAGACTACTTTAGGGTCATCAGTCATCTCCTGATCAAGTTTTTTCACATTCAGTAAAGAAATATGAATGCAAGGGGTGAAAGAGATAGGTGACTTGATCCAATAACAAGAGTGACTGAAAATCTCAATATTTGTATCCTTTTCATTGTCTTTTAGGTTTTAAAGTATAAAAATCACAGTACTCAGAAAAATTACTTGAACTATGGCAGATCAGCATGAAAATTGCACGACATCAACACCCTTATTGATCAGTACCAGTTAAGATATTTATCAATACTGAATCAAATAACTCGTATAGTATTTCTTCCCAGAAACCATCAGATATTTTGTTTAAAAAAGAGAATATAATTTAAAGAAGGCATTAAGAGAAACAACCTGAAGCAAGATCAACCAAGTTTATCAAAAAAGTAAAAATGTTTTCCATACCTTAGAAGTAGTGACCCATTTACCATTCATCCAATCTTGATGTGGCCTCAGTTGATCAAGCCTGAACTTCATTTCTTCATTGGACATCTTGAAGTATACTGTATACATGGAATTTGCAAGCACTTTGGAAATAACCCCCACCCACCATACATCATTGTAAAGAGCATCAACTTCTTCATAAAGATTGAATCGATCTACCGCCTCTTTTTTGGGAGGAGTCGGCCTTATGTGGAGATAATCAACTTCCTCTTTCAATAATTCTGTATCATCATCTGTTCTTAGCTCCAAGTGTTCAATAAGATATCTACCTTTCCCAAGTACTTGCACCACATTTGCAGCAAACCAGGCACCTTCATAACCATCTTCATCACTACTTACTTCAACCAGATTTCCTACGCGGAAAACCCCCTCATGTATTTTATCCTCCCCTTGTATCTCACTCTCACAGTCGAGTCCAGAAGTTGATAATTCCTGTCATCAAAGTTTTCAAAAGAAAAGATTACTCGGATAAAAATAAACATCAAGTAAAAACATATAAGGCAACACTGGTATTTGTTTGAAACAATAGAAAGATTAAAGAGACATTGCCGCTCTCGTATACTTAAGACTTCGATGGTATATGTGTTTACATAAATCGGAGATATTAAAGAAAAGGGAAATACGAAAACATTTCATTTATCTTCTTTCCATCAACTTTTCTTATTATTTCAGAAACAGTTCCTCAGGTCTAAACATGACACAATGTCTCTTCAAGAGATTGCTGGCAAGTAGAGAAAATGTCATAAACCAAAAATATCCAATGGCCACATCAAGAATTAAAATAAAGATTACGTTACATTCTTTTCAAGTTAAAGGGAGAAGAAGATGACAGATCATCTCTATGAAGAAGTTCCTTTTATTTAGTGACATGCTTATGTGCTATAAAACAAGATTATATATATATATATATATATAGGATATGATCAGGAACCTCTCTTAGAGTAGGGACTAATAATTACCGTTTGATTAACATAGATGAACGTCCAAGATTTAACATTGTTTATGATAATAATTCATTAGAATATTATATTGCCCCTAATAAAACTCTGAGAAAGTTAAGTGTTTAATAAATTTATATGCTAAATCAATGTTCAACAACTGATATACTAATTGTTAACAAAAATAATACTATATTTTACCGACTGGTTTTGTCCCTAATAGAATTTAACGACCAAAACAAAATGTAACGATCATTCAACAAATTTAACCAGCATTATTTCCATATTACAAATTTTGATGACCAAATTTAAAGACCAATACTAACAAATTTAAAAAGCATAAAATTTAACGACCAAATTTTAACCACCAAACTTAACGACCAAAAAAAATTAACGATCAATCCTAACAAAATTAACGACTACATTTTAACAACCGAAGTTTAGCGACCAAATTTAACGATCAAAACAAAATTTAACGACCAATCTAACAAATTTAACCAACATAAAATTTAACAACCAAAAAAAATAACGACCAATCATACAATTTTAACGATCAAAACAAAATTTAACGACCAATCTAACAAATTTAATCAGTATAAAATTTAACGACCAAATTTAACGACCAAATTCAACGACGACTAGTAACAATATTTTAACGCCCAAACAAAAAATAATGTTTGATACACTATATTTTTAACGACTGGTATACTATATTTTAATGGTCAAATAAAATTTAATGACCGGTAACTATATTTTAACGACCAAATAAAATTTAACGACTGGTATACTATATTTTTAACGACTGACATACTATATTTCTACGTTCCTTTAATGGTTGTTAATTTTTTTTAAAGCTCGTTAATGTACAATTATACCGATTTGAAAATTTTGTTCAGCCAAAAATATAATATCGACTTTCCTTTTCTAAAGATATATTAATGGCTAGTGAACCAAATTTGAACAATCCCATGAAAGTCCCCTATTTAACTTTATTATGTACCTTTCATCATGGACATTTATTATTTAATCTAACGGGTCTTAGAGGTTCCCACTCTTACTCTAAGAAAGATTATTACCGGATCCTGACCCTAATATATATATATATATATATATATATATATATATATCAATGCATAGTAAACAAAAAGTTGACGTTCACAAAACAAATGGTTGGAGATGGCCATAAGTTATACATGAAAGGCATATGCCTTAGCAGTTAGCACATTGTGCCAATGAATTCAATGTAAAGAAAAAACTCAGAAACCTTCATTTTCTAAAATGTTTTCACACCTTAAAGAGCTTATTAAGTAAATAAATTGACTTTTTTTTTTGACAATGTAAACGAGAACGATGAATCAGTTGGAATGGAGTGGAAATAAATTTAAAGCTCAATTTGTTAATTTCTTCCAATGAAAAACTTCCAATGTTTCCAAATCTTATCCTTGCTTCCTTCACCTATATTTCTTTTTCAATGGTGTTAATGTGTTCACCACTACATGGTAAAATCAAGTTATTGGTTATACGACTTATACCATATCATAACACCAAACAAAATATCAGTTTTGTAATTCCATTAGCTCACATAAACAAAAAGGTGCTAAATATATACAATCCATATCATTTTGATGACATTAGGCCTCGGAGTTTATAATTCGTGGCAACATCTAACAATCGATACAAAAGATATAAAAATGTATCACAAACATGTATAAACACTCAAAGCGGAATCATATAAAACCGCTAGTGAATGGCCATGCCACAGAAAATATATGACAATCATGTCAAGGTCATTATCCCAGAGTACTATGTTATCTTAGTCATACCCCAGAAAGCCAAGAAGATAAATGCAAGTGTTGTAAAATAAAACAAAAGAAATCAAGTGATCATGCACAAAATTCATAGGCATATCAACTTTTCAATCAACGTTGATCGACTGAGAGACATAATAGTTCAATGTCGACCAACTATCAAGCAGAAATCAGGGGATTAAAAATCAATTGGGGAAACAATTAGAGATTAGGGTTGATTCGTCCAAATCCTAGTGATATTATGTCATCCTAGATAATGAGAATTTATGAAGAACAAGTAAACAACTCAATGTATACTAAACATTAGAAAGCATGATTAGACATGAGACTAATCTAAGTATAGTTTTTATATATGCAAATGTCACATAGTGCATGCTATTTATATGCAATATAAGACAACTTAATCAACTCAACTAAAGCTAGATAAACTCATACAAGCATCACATGGTGTATGCTATTTGCAAGCATGATTCAAGCTAGATTAACACATTATAAGCAGTAAAACATACATGCATCACATGGTGTATGCTATTTGCAAGCATGAATTACATTCTCTAGCAAATTGAGCAACTAAACAATCATTATTTTCATGTAATTACTTCTAAGTCTTATACATGAAAATCAGCCAACATATATAGTCATAAACATACTTAGATCTAACAAACGATCATGCAAGTGACATAGAAGTGGCAACCCTAATGCCTAATGCCATGTTTTCATCACTAGAACCCCGTGCATTTGTATATCATAATCACAAGTATACAAGTAACGGTATATTCTAGTTTAAATGCTAGCTTACTAATTCTAGAAATATACATCACTCTTCCTGTTGGATATTTATGCATAGGTGCAACCTTTTGTTCGCCAATTTAACACGTTATTAAGAAATTAGCAAAACAACAAAAAAAGAAAAAGTGACCTGTGGTTCAGGGAAGGGAGGAACCCAGTCTCCGTGCATCCACTCACGATGAAGCCTCAAATCCGACGGATCAAACTCCATCTGCTCTCCTGAACAGCGAAAATACACTGAATACCTAGGACCTTCAATCACGTCAATAACAATTCCTTCCCACCATCCATCATTGTAATAGACGTCAACTTCTTCGCTCACTTCGAATAGCTTATCCGACTCGCGAGGAGGAAATGGTCTGATTTTCACAAAATCGATGGATTCCCTCAACGGAATCTCTTCGTCTTCCTCGGAGACCAATGTGTCGAACTCGATGACAACCTTCTTCCCTTTCTTTGACGCAGGCTTGATCACCGTGCCGGAGAACCAGGCGCCGCGCAATCCTTCTTCATCCATAAACACCTCAATCTTGTCTCCAATATTAAAGAGAGGGTTCGCCATGGTTGATTACTTCGATTTTCCTAGAGATTTTTCTAGGGTTTTGAGAAACGATATCAGATTGGCGGGACGGAGGAATTTACTCTTCAGAGCCGAGTGTTTTTTGTTGTCGATATCTTGTGGCCGTTGTGGGCCTGTGGCCCCCGATATTTTTGTATTGGAAAATTCCAATTTCCAGATAGTGCCTGTATTTTTAGTTTTTTTTTTTGGATATGTCCGATAGTTTTTAATTTATGAATAACGCACGTAAATATAACTTATTGAGTAAATAATTTATTGACCGTAGCCAAAGCAATTATATAAATGTCGTGGTCTTTGGGCGTGTAGCCAAAAGTTCAATGCATTGTGATCCATCGAAATTAAATTTAACCAGCCCGTCACCCAATTTACACCAAAGACGCAATAATAGAAGTGTCGTTTCTTTGAATACATAACTTATTTGTACCTTTTAAAAAAAAATAAAGATTAATTGTCATGTTAACCCTAAATTTTGATTCTATTTCATAAATTGTAAAAGGATGTCACATAATTATTGCATTTTTACCCTACATGGCTACATATATCTAATGCAAAACATTTATTACTCATTACTTGCCTGGACCCAAAGAAATAGATTTATGTCAATTTACCTTAATCAAGCGGAGATGAAGTGATACTAATAAAATAAATAGTGAAAGTTAACTTCAAAATAGCATTGATGAATGGTGATAGGGGTGTTATTCGAGTCGAAGGAAACAAGTTTTAGTATACTCAAGTTCATTTGTTTAGTATTATACCGAGTTCGAGTCAAGATTAAATTTTGTATTTAACTTAAAATGTGCTCATATTTCCTATGTTTATTCAAATAAACGAGTTCGAACCGAGATTTTTTGAACAACTCAGCTCATATTTAACTCATCAAGTCATCTTTATGATTGATATTTGAGTCGAGTTTAGATACTATCATGCTCAAAATGTTTACAATTGAGCTGCACCTAGATTTTTGAATCGAGCTTATTCACGCGATCACAATTGACTTGTTTAGTCAAGTGAACAAGTCTATGTCAAGTTTTTTCCAATGCAAGTCCCAGTCGAATTCAAGTAGCTAGTATAACAACCCTATTTTGTGATAAAAAGAACAGTTTTACTTATAATAAGGGTTCATATAATCATATAATATCAAAATTAAAAGTCCATAATATTTACTATAAGTTTAGAAATAAATATGATACCAAATTATCATACCAAATTAGCAATGAGAGCAATAAATTCACAATTCACATGCTAAAAATGTGAAGGCAAAGGAAAATTTTGAACTAAAACAGAAAATATGTTTTTCCTATTCATTTTAAATATATAATTTGGTCTTTCTAAGAATATAAGAAGTCTAATTTCATAATATATACACTTTATTATAATTATATCATTAAAGGATATAATTAAGAAACTTGATTTTATAATCCGCCGTTTTTATAATATATATTTTGTATATAGTGTTATTATTTATCATTCTAAAGATAGCTGAAGTCTTGCATTACCTACCCATGCCAAAATAAAAGAAAAAAGACGAGGCTGCTCAAGAAGAAGAATTTGAACTTACATCAGAAACCTGATACATGATGCCAACTGATGTTTTTGTATATACTTCTTTCTGTCATACAAATACAATTATCAGCAACTTCAGCAAACTCTATATAAGCCTTAGCAATGCACGTCAGGTTACGCCAGATTAGCTCATTCTACCGAGAACAGATTATGTTTCCCGAATTAATCATCTCCAACCGCCATGAATCTCTCCAGTTTTACAAATCAATCTGCAGCTGTGGTTCACAAATTACACTCCTAAGTCATGAACTGAAAGAATCTGAATCAGGAAGCAATTCTGCTTCTTTCATCTGTTGAAGCATCATTTAAAGGCCTTTATGATCCAGGAAGACGCTGTAACTGTATCTGTAAGTGATTACTTAGCTCTCTACCCAGCTTCGGCCCGCCTCTTTCTTCCTCAATTTGTTCATCTTCTTACGCGTCTTGACAAACTCCTTCCATTTTCCGTCTGCAGCGTACATGTGTGAAAGCGCAACGTACACCCCTGGCATGTTTGGCCTTAACTTGAGTATCTTTTGTGCAGCCATTTTGCCATACTTCTCCAGCTTATGTGCTCTACAAGCCCCGAGAAACGCCCCCCAAACAGACTCGTCAGGATCAAACGGCATACTTTTGATCAACTCGTATGCCTCCTCAACTCTTCCAGCGCGTCCCAGCAAATCAACCACGCACCCATAAGCCTCCTGATCAGGAGCAATGTTATACTTTCGGGTCATTAATTCAAAGTGTTGTAGACCTTCATCTACAAGGCCTGTGTGGCTACAAGCACTGAATATGGCCATGAACACAATCCGGTCTGGTCTAATGCCAGAGTTGATCATCCTATCAAACAACTTAACCCCTTCATGTCCATATCCGTGTGTACCATATCCAATTATCATAGATGTCCATGAGAGTACGTCTCTAATAGACATTTCATTGAAAACTTTGCTTGAATCCGTAATATTTCCACATTTTGCATACATGTCTATCAGGGCGTTAGCTAGAGGCGTGTTATGATCAAAGCCTCTCCTGAAAATCGCCCCATGAACCTGTTGCCCGCAATTCAATACCGCTACACTTGCGCAAGCTGCCACAATGCTAGTAAAGGTGAAACAATTTGGATGAAAACCCTCCAAGTCCATACTAGAGAAAATGGAGAGGCATAAACTGGGGTTTGCCTTCTCATAACCAGCAATCAAAGTGTTCCACGTGATCAAATTCTTCTCAGTCATCTCATTAAAACATCGACGGGCTTCAGATAGACAATTACACCTGCAATACATGTCTAATAAGGAATTCAGGACTGCGAGATTAGATTCTAGACCATGCTTGATCATGGCACTATGTATTTGTTTCCCATTAATCCATGACCCAGTTGACGAACAAGCTCTCACTGCAATTGAAAAGCTATATGCTCCACATTCACCTCCTTCCTGTCAAGAAATGCTACAAGAATTTTAGACACCATTCAATAAAACCAATTATTGATTAATCAGATACCACTATTATCCCAAACAAAAATACGCTAGATGAATTCATGTTTGGTTCTTATCCTTTCGTGTCAACTCATGATAGTCTTCTAAGCCTTACCTCTGTTCAACAAAGTCCCAAACATATAGAAATGTCATAAAGTTAATCCTTCTATCGATTTTCCATGGACACCATCATCAAATATTTTTAAGAAAGTAAGGTTACACTGAATTTGCTAAAGGATGCTTGAAGAATCTAAATACAGTTTAAATTCTTACAAATAACATTCTCTTGAAAACTCCAAGTCCATTATAAGCATCCCCACGATGAGTGTAGCCCGTGATCAAACTAGTCCAAGACACCTCATTTTTCTCATGAATACCCTGAAAAACCGAGCATGCTTCATCCATCCTAACGCAGCACGTAGCATAAACATCCAGCAAAGAGTTATCCACGTAAATGAACCCAACCAAACCCTGCTTGACAGCCATGGCATGAACCAATGTCCCATATGAATAGGACCTCAAGCCCTTGCAAGCCTTCAACACACTCGATATAGTGAAAGCGTTCGGCTCTGCACCTCCTTTCATCATTTCATAGAACACCATCCAAGCACGAGAGTATTGATTGCAGGAGGCATAGCCAGCGATAACGGCTGTCCAAGCAACCACGTCTCTCTCAGGCATTTCGTCGAACAGGATGCGGGCTTCATTGATCAAGCCCCTTTCGAAATACGACTTGATGAGATTCGTGGCAAGAACTGATGGGCTTTTCGGAGTGAATGTTGGGAGTGGTTGAGGGGTGGAGCAATTGTGGATTGAATTCAGGACAATTGCGGGGATTGGTCGCAGATGAGCTGTGGTCGTGAGAAGTTTCTTTGCTGACATCTCTTAAGGTGCATTTTTGTTTAGTGTAGCTCATAAATCAGAAATCCTTTGCTTAGGATTTAACAGAAACGACGTCGGTTAAGGAAATTATAGACTAATTTTAGAGAAAGCATTCTACTCTAATTTCTAAAATTCGGAGATTGCACCATCATCCCAACTTTTTGGGAATAGACGTGAAAGAAAGCTACCTCAAGCATGCAAATTTCATGACATATGCCTTTCCTTTATTTTGTATAATAAGTTGAAGGGGGCATATCGGGCCTCATTACTATTTTTTAATAATAAGATAATGAATTTGATATACTAAACATCTATGGTGTTCACGTGAAATTATAAACGACGAGATCTTTAGACAAAACAAACCACGAACCAAAATAATAACAAAATTATCATACACAATTCGATTTGAGCGAAATACGAGATATAAACGAAGAAAATTGGAATAAAAGAAAGCGGTGAAAATATGTTGGGCGAAAATATATTAACAATTTAAATTCAACTTTAAAAAAATAAAAAATAGATAAGGGATCCTCCCTCCGGCTCTTATACCAACCAAACTTATATATATATATATATATATATATATATATATATATATATATATATATATATATATATATATATATATATATATATATTATTGTTTTTTTTTGTAAAGTTATACTCAATACCGAATATTAATACACAATATTAATACACACGTCCAAAATAATTTAGGGTTTTTTAGTTACACAATACTATTGATTTACACAAAACTATCGATTTACACAAGCATCTCGATTTATTTACACGAGTCTCTCGATTTAATTACACAAGCAAGTCTCTCGATTTATTTACACAAGCATCTCGATTTATTTACACAAGCCTCTCGATTTACACAAGACTATCGATTTACACAAGCATCTCGATTTATTTACACAGGCCTCTCGATTTATTTACACAAGCAAGCCTTTCAATTTATTTACACAAGCATGTCGATTTATTTACACAACTCTCGATTTACACAAGTCTATACACAAAACAAATCGATGGAGATCGTTTTTTTAATATTAGATGCCACCACATCACTTTATCTATGGGATGACCGGTAAAAATCGAACGGGTAAAATTGCTCTTATGCTTTCACCGGTAATGTATTATTATAGATCATAGAACTACCGAATAATTGTAAAAAAAAAAAGTGATTACAACCGAAAATGACACCAACCAGAAAAATGGATACGGAACAAAATCAAAAATCCATTTGGTGTGTTGTTTACTGGGAAAAAAAATCGAAAGGGAACTAACCGGACAAAATAAATTCTTGGGTCACCAACCGAAATTGGCAAAATGTGAGGGCACTTGGTGAACTTTTCCATTATTTTGTAAAACTTGAGTCACAAAATTGACTTACTGGTGGTCAAGTTTTCAGGTATAATCAAATCACCGTGAAAACTTACCAAGTTCAAAGGAAAAAAAAAAAAACTTACCAAGTTCAAAGAAGCAACAAAATCAGAATGAAAGAAACCAAGATAAATTTAGGTCAATTTCCCTTCACTGAGCAAAATGTAAGTACAATTCTCTGCAGAAAATATCTTTACAGCTAACAAAATTCTCACAGCAGCCTTTCCTGCAACCCTATATTCACAAAATCACAATCTTGTCCAACAGACCTGAATCCAAACTCATCCAACAGCAAACACGCTGGAACCGCAACAACCAGCTTCAGATATGAGACAAATACATCAAAATAATGCTCAATTTTAGTTGTGATCGCTTGTGAATTGTGATTACACAAGAGAAGAGGTGATACAGTCTATGATCTAAGACCGGACTTCATACTCTCCAGCTAGAGTTCGCGCTCTGAATCCCTTGTAGGCACGGTTTGTTAAATTCTTTATTTCCAATTTATCTATCTTGAGGCCAGAGAGAGCAACACCCATTATCTGGAAGGAAACTCGAAAAGTGGGGTATACGTTCAGATGCTCCATACCTGACTCCAATGCAAGTGTCCCCGTTAGAGAAGGGGATTTGTCATTTGGTATCCTCCCAATGGACCAAGAGCAAGTCTGAAATAATGTCATTCAAAAAGGGAGAATTCAAACCCTTGACTTTAAGTCATTATATAGCACAATTTCAAGCAAGTAACGAATGCAAGTGAATGTTGATATTAACTTGAAGCCAGATGGAAACCCAGACGAAGTAAAAAATGTTACCTTCTCTTAATCAAGAATATTAGTTAACATAAACTACACAAAACCGCCTGCTTTTTTAATCTCCAGGAACAATTTAAGCATTTCAAATCCTTCTAACACTTTTTCATGGGAAGTGCTTCCACACAGTGAAATGTGGTGATGTAATATGGATAGTTGGACGCATAGGCCCTTTTAGTGAGTGGTTTTGCGCAAAAGTGCCTACCTGATGTATGACAGTAATTTGCTCTAGTTTGAGTTGAACATTAACCAATAGCTCACAACCTCAGACCAGAGTTATGAATTATGATCCCTTAATCTTATCAAGTTTTGGTGAAGAGGTGTTACCTTATTTGCAAGTATGTCTATTGTGCCGTGATTAGTAGACAGGTCAGATGAGGTAATGCAGGGAGGCAACTGGAATTGCACGTTTATATTCTCAATAGACTTTCCGGGATCATTTCTTAAACCAACCAATACGCTGACACGACACGTCCCAGAATCTGATGTTAGCTGAGGTTTTACATATATTGGAGTGCTCTTCAAGCTTTTAACCCTGAAAGAAGTTTATAATGGCATCTTTTTAAGTAAATAAAATAGGTAAAAAATTTATGGAAAACCAAATGTGGTTTGCATTGTTTAGGTAACCTGTAACTCATGAGTTTGAACTCTCCATCTGGAGGAATAAATGACAAGATTTGATCAGACTCCCATGGCCGAAACCGGACACAAGGATGGAATCTAACATCATGTAGAATAGCAGGATTTGCAAATTTGAGAGATAGATCAGGGATGCCAGATAGATGACAGATGACTCGAACTTCACCATAGGCTTCACACTTCACTAAGATCCCATCCCTGACACAGAAGGAAAAGAGGGTGGATTCATAGCTTAATACATTATCATGAAGAAGTCATGTAGGAACCACCATCAATCGCATGTTTTCAACTAATGAATTACAAACATCTAGAGGGACTGGTTAGGTATATGAGTCAGTACTCGTATTAAAGAACAAATTGGGTCAAGGTGGATTGGAAGCAAATTGGCAGCCCACTAGTCCCATATACAATTTAATCAGACTAACCAATGGGACAGGTTTATCACAGCTAAAGTTGACTTGAGCATTATAAAATCACAAAATGCCTTAAGAAGATCACAAGCTTGCAATGTCAACTACACAGAATAACAGTGATGCAGAAGACACATACTGGATTCCCTCAACTTAATTTTTTACTCAATACAATCACGTGTGAGAAGAACCGTAGAAGTCTAGAAATATTTTTCTTTTAGAACAAAACATTCTTCATTCATTTGACTTACTTTCACCACAAAGCTGTCCTTGTATTTGTAATTTCTGAGCTAAATAAAGCATCAACTCCAACTGTGTTATTTTCTTTAACCTTATTAAGCCTCAAAAGGATCCAGCAAAAAACTGGGTTGGGACAGTGCGATTGTCCTCCACAAAGTAATCATTAAATGTAGTGCTGCTAAATTTCATGATCGGTTAAAAATAATATATCTAACAAGTTTATTGCACAGTGCCACCTAGATATCATTGTCACAGATCCAAATAGAGAGGGAAAAAGAAGATGAATCTGTATATCATATCAGCTTTAACATTACTAACCTGTTTGTGACTGCATCCACTTCTTCAACAAGTTCCACATATACTTCATTGCTTGAATGCTCAACTTTTGTCTGCCTCCAAGGCACACATGTTGATGTAGTGCTCAGGAGGGTGTTGTTCACATTGGAACTGTTACCAGTCATTACACTCAATACTTTGCTAACAATATTTGGTGGGGCAATCATCTCTCTCAGGATATTAGGTTCTGTCGTCAGAGGGAACCCGTTGTCTATCATCTCATCAAGCAGCTGCAATTTATGACTTACTTTTAATCCCAATAGAAGTAATGCCTCTAGTTCAAAGAGTGAAGGAACTCTTTCTAGAAACAAACCTCATATACAATAACAAAGTTGTCTTTGATCACATCTTCATTCATCTCTCCAAGATAATTTGACACGAGATCAGCTGCTCTGCAGAGGAACTAGTAGTCATAGCCAAAGTCAAGGACTTGGTGGTTTCTTTCAAATCATGCTTAAAAGACTTCGATTCAGTTCCGCAGGAAGGCCATAGCATACAATTTAGGGTATGATGATACTCCCATACAAAACATTCTTCACCTGGTGCACAAGTTTTTTTCTAAATCCCAATGGCAACTGCTATTTGCTACACGTGCACATATTTTGCATTTTTATCATGTTTTCTTTATCAGATGTTGTATTTTCCTTATTTTTTTTATACTTAATGCTAAATGAATTTTGAAAATCCTCACATTTCTTTGAGTTCCCTCAGTAATCATAAGTTCAAGGAATTTTTAGTGATTCTATAGTTTGAAGAAGCCTAAAACCAGTATAAATGATGAGAAACCATCATTTGTTAAAGAGAATATGATGACTACATATAAGATGGAGCACAAGACAAGTCTTAATGTAGAGGGGCACCTACACACTTTGATTTCACAAAAAGAACGAAACTGTAAATGTGCATCTATGCAGTTGTTCTATGTGAAATTCTATAACTGATTAAATTTCATTTGTTATATTTGTCAAATGAGAACCGAACTACATACATTAATTGAATACCCAAACACACCTCAATTCCCATCAACGGCGGCATCTCAAGTTGGGTGCAAGCCAGAAAAGTGATTCCATTTCGAACAACTTGGAAGATGTAATGCGTTGGAGAAGCAATTACAGGTGGAAGCTAATTGAATACCCAAACACAGAGCTAAGAATAAGCACACATCTAAAAATTCCTGAACACGATAATCGTATTCTTCTATACTTGAAGAATAGGTACCTTAGACGGATCACCTTGAGAAATCACTTGTTCCCAGAACCAATCGCAGATTGAACGTTCCACGCGGTGGCCTATGAGCTGCTTTTCGAGCATCACCTCCCTGCAAAATTGCAACTAAACTGTTTGAAGTTGCTTCAAAATCAAAATTGAATTGGATCCACAGAGAATGGGCAAAAGATCTAACGTACCCGGTATCCGATAAAATGAATATGCATTGCAACATCCCTCGAATCTGTGTAGCCGTCTGCGGATCGTGGAACTTGCAGCTTATGACTTGGGGTAGAAGACGGGAACTTTGCTCTCCTCCCTCTAATAAGTGAATAGATCTGATTATCTAAACGGTGACTACTACAACTGTGCTTTCGTTTTCCCCCTAATTTCCTACCTTTGTTATCAACTTACCATGTGAAGGTTTTTGGCTGCGAGAATTTTTTTTCCCCCGGTCATAAATATGTTTTTTTAATTAAAAATATAGATTACAAATGTTGATGTAGGAATATTTTCATAGTCATAAATAGATAAACAAATTTTATAAATACGTAAAAATTATATAGGATACCTTGCTAATTTTGTATTTTCTTAGGTTTTCATTTACTTGATGATTACGGTTTGTGTTAGCAGACATTTACTCGAGAACATTGGGGTGTTAGTGTTTGTGTTAGCAGACATTTAATTGAGGACATTGGGGTGCTAGCTTACCTCGCATACTTTGAGTGCAGTTTCTTTTTCTTTTTTATGCTATTGCACGCAGTCTTTTGACTCTTTCCACCAAAAAAAAGAAAGAAAATTCACACCTTCTAATTTATGTTCTTAGATTGAAAAATGGTTAAACATACTAAATTTAAATGTTTTATATGGTAAAAAAAAAGTCTGATCATAGATGGGCTATGCATAATAAGAGGCTGTGGTTTGTTTATAGCTCTGTTAAGACCTTAGACAAACCTCAAGCTGTGGTTTGTTTATAGCTGTCTTTTACACGAAATCATAGTGATATTTTGAAACTTGAAAGCAGTACACCCAGAAACTCTATCTTCTGTGGCCCATCTTTACAAATTTGACACTGAAATTGAATACAAGTCCAACAAATCAACCAACTTCCTTTTCTAAACGCAACCCGTATACATTAGGTCTGAATATTACTTGATTCTCACAGTAAGCTCACATCTCTAATATAAATCCTTTGCATTAATCAGACTACGCTAAAAGCAGACTGGATTGTGGATGTAAATTGAGATGCAATTGTTTGAGTTGCAAATTGTTGAAGCTGCTTCTTAGCATCTGCAAGAAACAAATGGGATTCCTCAGCAATGGCAGACTGTCAACTCAAAAAAAACAACGCTAAAATCTGCAAGACAAGATGAGGGATAGCTCTTGTGGAAGACAATGTTTTTAGTTCATTATCCAGGCATGAAAAGGCATCGAGTTTGTTCAGAGCATAAAAATCTCACAATGTCAATATCGGGTGCAAGAGAAATTATGTTTATGGTTTACTCCTTTACTAACATTTTTATATGTAGACTATATACACCATCTGCCCTCAATCTATGACATTATTCAGAAAACATTCAAGCATGGGTTTTCACCTGACTCACCCCTGCCATATACACTGCTGTTATTCAGAAAACGTCAATTCTATAATATGTGTTGCTGTTGCTTTTTTGCACCTTACGTTTTCTTCATTATTTGTTCAAGTAAGATGTATATGGAAAAAGTTATTCCTAAATATATTGTTAGCAGGGAAGGCTCAAAATGAAAAAACACCACTCACCTTTGCGACATTTAGTGAAGCCTACAATATTAGCAATACTGAGGGACAAGCAAACAGCCACCACCAGAAGATAATCAGCTTGGAATCTTATCAGAGAAAATATGGCCAAAACAATCCATGCAGCAGCCTACAGAACAGACAAAACAAAGTTTTGTTGCCACATTTAGGCAAGGATGTTTCTCGTGAGAACTTAATGGAGTAGGGCATGATGGAAGTGAAGAGACAATAGGAAACCGATTTTCACTAACCGTGAGATAAAGGGTCCACCAGAAAAGCCACGAGTCCTTCTTATTCATGCGAGCCAATGACTGGCAATTGTATTTGCAAGGAATATGAGGTTAAGAAGAATTTCTCCAAGGGCTTAATTAAAATGATCAATTAATGCCAGAGCTTACTAACCTCTTGATCAAGTGATTCAAACTTCCATACACTTTCACCAAGATCATCTATTTCATTCCACCACCTCAAACCAACTAAAATTCTCCCACTGACATTCTTAACCACCCAAAAGTCGAGAGCAGAGAGAAGAACAGTGACCACAAATATAATGACAAAGTTTGAGATAAAGAGGGTTGATAGTATGTAGAATGCCAAAGATGCAGCCTGCAAGGGCAAAACATTTGGATCACAAACTAATCAAGCAAGCTTGCAGCAGTCTCTCATCTCAACATCAGAATTAACTAAAAACAAACCTTGAATAGCACATGAAAGAAACATGTCCTTGGATTTGCATAATTTTCCCCTGGAGGTTGAACCTAGTAAATAAAAATATGTCAGTGTTTGCATTTGTCCATGAAACTAACGCCATTCACAGTGCTAAAGTATGTTTCACCAAGAGTCCTCAACAGGATCTATCATGTAATTGGCATGCTCAACCACTGATTAAGACATATCTGTTTCCAGGAACTACTTCATCCAATTTCAACAACTAGCTGTTCCAATAAGACTAAATTTGTATCAACATAGCTATATTTGGTCAAATGCAATAAGACTGTTATCATCCCTACCTATACTCCGCATGTCTAGGATTCAATTTCAAGCTCATTGCGCAGGTGCATAATGAAGACAATGCATCTCAAAAATCAATGCCGAACCAGAACGGTAGGGATCATCAATGTTCGAATACACGGATTTACGGTCAAATAGAAGCTAGAAGCCTAGAAATCGAAACATTTTAGACAGATCTAGTTCGAGATTGTAATCAAAATTAAAATACCATGAACGATGTTGTCACATAAACCACGTCAACAGGTTTAGCGGTGTAGAAAGTGATAACCCTAGGAGATTGAATTAAGATAAGGAGTGAGAAGGACTTACTTGGATCGAGCTCGAATCCATTGGTGAACAATGAAGGAATCAACTAACTGGATGATTAGCTGATTCTGGATCTGAAACCGTAGCTCGATTTACCGATCAGCTTGAATTTGGATGGAGGAGCTTTTCAACGTACCCCGACAGCAAACAGAAACCCCTTTTCCCTTCCTTCTTTCTCTTAGTTCTAAAGCCTCAACCAACCAGACAAAAAAAAAAAAAAAAAAAACTGGTGGCTCGACCCGAATAGTCTACCGCGTCAAGCATCTTTTTTGTGTTTGACGGGTCCACTAGTTTTAAACAGGCCACTGGATTAGCCCAAGTACGAGATGGCCCAAGATATCTAACTGGGCCGGCCCGTTAGATCTCCTTATGGTTTCCACTTTCCATCACTCACTCCCAATGGATTTTGATGCACAATAATTAGGGTTTGCATGCTCCGAGTTATTCATACTTGATTTGGAAAAAAAATTGTCATTTATTTTTTAACAAGTAAAATTTGAAAAAAAAATTCGTAAAATTTGAATCATTCGGCTAAATAATATTGTAAAATTGTTATATTATAGTCGAATTGTTTGAGGCAAATATGAACCTAATTTAATTTTCTGTTAAAATTAAGATTGAATTGTGCTCGACTCATGTATAAATAAGTCGATCATGATGTCAAAGTTCAACCGGCAGTAACAAAAATACGGTGTAAAAACCGCAAAAAATCATTCTCGAGTGAAAACTAAAAAGAACTTTTTTTAGCTTAAGGCTTCGAGGAAGGCACCAGGGTGAGACGCGTGGCTGTTCCATAGCCAACCTCGTGACAGTGGCAGCTTATTACGGGCGTTGTTAGCCGCTGCCACGTATATCTTGTTGCTTACGTGTCGGTGGACAGGGTCTGCAAACGATGCAAATTTTCATAGATAATCGAGGAAGTTCTCGAGAGAGTTGTAGCTATTCGTTTTGTTTTTTACTTGCTAGCTGCTACATAGTCTACAGCAGTTAAATGTTGTTATCCATGTGTTTTCCTTACCCATTGCTTAACTTCAAGGGGCAGCCAAACGACGTCGTCCTATCCTGTCCCGCTGTCCGTATGAATTAGTGTCACTACTAAGATCTGTCCAAATATCACCTTCGCACATCAGCACATATCCATGCAAAAAATACAGCAAAAAGTAAGAAATTCTCCCTGAATCTCACCCCACCAATTGTTATATAAACCCTCCACCCCCACGTAACACATGAACATCGTTTCGAATTAGATCAAAATCTCACAAGACACGTAAGCGAAATCTCACCTCAAGAACAGAATATGGCGCCGCAGGACATAACAAATGGAGGAAGGGGAGCCGAGCAAATGAATCCGGTGAGCCAGCCGAGCCGAGCCTACGTGACATTCTTGGCCGGGAACCGTGACTACGTGAAGGGAGTTATAGGGCTCGCCAAAGGCCTAAGGAAAACTCAGAGCGGTTACCCGCTTGTGGTGGCGGTTCTGCCTGACGTTCCGCAGGAGCACCGCCGTATGCTGGTTGCCCAAGGCTGTATAATAAAGGAGATCCAGCCCGTTTACCCGCCTGATAACCAGACTCAGTTTGCCATGGCTTATTACGTCATCAACTACTCCAAGCTCCGTATATGGGAGGTATATATTACTTTTTTTTGTTCATAATGGGAGGTATATAAATATATATTAAGCCCAGTTTGGTTTCATTCCGGACATGAAAATGAAATATGGAATGAAAACAAATTAGTATAATGTATTTGTTTTGTCACATTTTATTTATTTACTGTATATAAAAAAAATAATCAAATTCTATTGCAATTATTTTAAACCACTTTATATTACCTTAAAACCACAAGTGGATCATTCAAAAAAAAATTCATGAACTAGTTATAAGTATAGCCTATATTGGTTTTCATTCCGTTTTGTTTTAGAATCAAATGGGTCCTAAGTGTTAACTATATGTCCAAACTTGATGACTATATGTCCAAATTTAATAACCGATCTTTCGGTTTCGTTAACGATCTCAAATATTATTCTGCAGTTTGTCGAGTATAGTAAGATGATATATTTAGATGGAGACATCCAAGTTTACGACAACATCGACCACCTCTTCGACCTACCAGATGGGTACTTGTACGGTGCCATGGATTGCTTTTGCGAGAAGACTTGGAGTCACTCCCTTCAATATAAGATTGGGTATTGCCAGCAGTGTCCGGACAAGGTCCAGTGGCCCGAAAGGATCGGCCCAAAACCAACACTCTACTTCAACGCAGGGATGTTCATCTTCGAGCCTAGCATTTCCACTTATAATGATCTCCTTCGTACACTCGAGATCACCCCTCCTACACCCTTTGCTGAGCAGGTAATTCTCCATATCCCTAGGGTCATTTTTAGTCATACTTGCCACTAAGAGAATCACCTCTTATACTTTGGTACCTCCACAGATCTAAACCTGCTTTTATTAACTTTTATTTATAATGAAAAAGACAAAATCCGTAAATGGTACGACTAGAACTTGATTAGTTTGATACCATGTAGGAAAACAAAAGGGAAGGAAGCTATTTTGCACGAAACCACAGTGAACTATTCAAAAAAACTTTATGAGCATGTTATACGTTCATTATACATTTGCACTATATTCATTTTTATTTTGTTTCCGTTAACTCCTTTTAGTTCCTTTTAGTTCGTATTCAAAATCTTTAATTTGTAGTAGGTACGACTAAATTGGATGTTCCTGTCTCACCCCGATCTATAACTCTTTTCTCCCAAGCCATTATAAAACCGTGTAAAACTCCCAAGCCATTTTAAACCCGTGTAAAATTCCCCGATCCTTCCATAGGGAAGGTACATATTCCCAACTTAATACTTTTTGTTTGTTGTTTGTACATATGTAGGACTTTTTGAATATGTACTTCAAGGATGTGTACAGACCAATTCCGAACGTGTACAACTTGGTGATGGCTTTGTTATGGTATCATCCAGGGCTAATGAAGCTCGATGAGGTTAAAGTCGTTCACTATTGTGCCGATGTAAGAAACATTATACACTTCCTTTTATATTTACACAATGAGATTCCATGGACCTAAGCTTGGTGTCGATTTCAGGGTTCAAAACCATGGCGGTATACAGGGAAGGGGGATAATATGGACAGGGAAGATGTTAGGATGCTAGTGAAGAAGTGGTGGGAGATCTACAACGATCAGTCTCTCGACCACCTGCCTAAGGTGGTCGAGGGCAAGAAGTTCGACAAATTAGAGGAGTACAACCAGTCTCTCGACCACCCGCCCAAGGTGGCAGAGGGAAATAAGTTAGAGAAGCCTATGGAGGCGATGACTGGTATCAGCTACGTACACGCCCCGTCCGCCGCCTGATTTGTTGAAACAAGGCCAAGGTTCCACAAAACATGGAATCAACAACTTCGTATAGTATTATAGATAGTATATTTCTTTCCATGCTTTCCAATTAAGCAAGTAAGATGTTCATACAGTAATTCTGGAAAATGAAAACGGGCATAGTTGCAAACTTGTAATCTTATTTTGTATTTCGGAAAATGTAAGTGTTTATTCTAAAAACAAATCGAGAAGTTATAGCTTAGGCCAATCCCAGTATTCCAACACACATTTCGAGCATTGACAGACTCGTGAGAGGCTCACAGCAATACACGGACCGTTTGTAAACAACCACGCCCAAATCAATTTGTAGCTTTAATCCCGGATTTCAAACGCTAGCACTATTAACGGACTAGGTGAGGTTGTAGCTTGACTAATACCAGAGTTCAAACAGTGAGTTTATGCATGACAAGATGGCGCTTTGGGTGAGCTAATGATTACCATGGATCTATAACTCTTTTGAAGAAGATTATATGAATAATGTAAAATTATTCCTTATATCAATGTTGGAAAAGTTCCTGGATCTACAACAAAGATGACAATATCTTCACACACTACTATTGTGATCTCAAAAACAAGGTCTTAAAACGTTTACACATGGAAAGAAATCAAAAACACCATTCACTCTTTGATTCAATTTTCTGTCAACCATTCGCTAACTCTGCAAGCCGCTTCTCCTTTAAGACTGCAATAGAAAGCATAGGGTTGGGTTAGTGATTCTGAGAGTATAGTTTGTATGAAGCATTATTGTATTCTCTTGGTCAAGGACTTGAACCTTATTGGCAATGTTGTTTGAGAGCCAATCTAGTCCTTCATATAGTCCTTCCCCGGAAGTTGCACAGGTGCTCTGGATATACCTGTAAGAGAAACACGAGCAATGTAATATTGTGCACCAGGATATAAAGCAATGGTCTTTATTGATAGCAGTTTGAAATTATACCAATGGCGCTGACGAAGAGAGTGGAGACCGAGCTTGTCGGTAATCTCCGCTGCATTCATTGCATTTGGAAGATCTTGTTTGTTGGCAAACACAAGGAGAACTGCATCCCTCAATTCATCCTATCAAACCCTCCCCAAATGTCAATTTTGGAAGTGGTAGTAAAAAGTTGGAGAGTAAAGTTTTAGCACGAAAAAGATCATAGAAACATGCAACGAAAACAAAGAACCCTACTTCATTCAGCATTCTATGCAGTTCATCTCTAGCTTCAACAACACGGTCACGATCATTGCTATCCACAACAAAGATTAGCCCTTGGGTATTCTGGAAATAGTGTCTCCACAATGGACGGATCTGAATTTAGGAGAAAAGAGACATGAGATCGACATTGAGTAAAACAACTCGATCCAAATGAGGAGATCCCATTCAACTCTAATATTTTGAAGAAGTTAAGTACAATGACAGTAATAAAAGATAATAGAGACAATCAATGAATACAACTGAATCTGCAATTTTTTCGCAATATTAGTATGATAATTCGTCATTTGCAACATAAGATTAAACAAATCAAATTCACAGATAGAGCTAACAACATTGTTAGCTTATGACAACAGAGTGCTGACCCGAGTAAATCTAAATGTAGTGGGCCAACTTATACAGATTTCAATAATTGACATATGACATTAGGACATCCTATAGCATATTCTACACATTCAACATGGGGTCTGATTTCACCAATATAAGAAATAAATTCAAACCATTGACGCCTTATGTCACAATAATGACTGAATTTAAGGAATTTATGAGACAAAAAGGCAGATATACAGTAGCTAGAGGTGAAGAAAAGAAAATTAAGCCAACCTCATCCTTTTCAACCACTCAACCAGAAACCTAAAAGTGACACTGAAGTAATGGTTCCATGTGGAAGTACATGTATGCTTTGTAAGAAAATTTTGTGATAAGAAGCAAATCCTATGCATCTTGATTTACATACCTTGTCTTGACCCCCAACATCCCAAACAGTGAAGCTAATGTTTTTGTACTCCACGGTTTCAACATTGAATCCTGTTTATAAAAATAAACAGAGAAATACATCAAAGACCAAATCTTAATAAGAAAATAATCTGATCATGCAACCATGTTGCCATACGTTTATAATTTTTTAATATGTACATTAAAACATTGACTAAGTGAATTGCAATTGTTTAAGATCTCATCTCCAACCTCTAAAAATAAAAAACATTAATGAGTTTTATCCTAAGTCTTCCCATGGTTGGAAAAATCTAGCAATGAAAACTGGGAAGAACCACTTAAAAAAATTTAAAGTTATTGGTTTAGTGAAAAAGTAATACTACAAGAGATTGAACAAGGAAGTGATCCATTTGTGCCAGGCCATACTCCTTCAGTCCTTGTACCCTAAATCCCTAAATATTACTACCATAAAAACCATGAAGCTGTTTGCAAATAAATATGAAAGGTTTTCCACTAGGATTAACCACAGTATTCAGCAATATGCAATTCAGAAAACAACTAATTAAACAGCAAAGAGACATAAAAGTAGTATGTTACACACTGTAGCATCTAAATCAATAGAAAAAAGAATGAAGTCACATATCTAAATCAATTTAGAGAAACTTACCGATGGTAGGAATAGTTGTGACAATCTCTCCGAGCTTAAGCTTGTACAAAATGGTAGTCTTACCAGCCGCATCGAGACCTACCATGAGAATACGCATCTCCTTCTTGGCAAATAGCCTACTGAAAAGCTTGGTGAAGGAGAGCCCCATCTTGCTACAAATAACAGAAAATCACTGATAAGTAACGGAAGTTACAAAATTAGAGAAGGCAAATACAAAGACGCACAGCCAGAACCACAAATAAAACAAGGATCGACGATCTTATGGCTTGATGAGGACAAGAATGCATTCCGTTCAGATCACACATCGATTTCTAATCTACTGTTTGTGACCTAGAATCACGTATTCAAACACAACGAAATCCCTAAATATACAACAACATCATGGATATTTCTCTAGCCAGAACACTGCAGATCTGATCAGATCCATTCCGATCCTCATCATGACTATCAGGAAATAAGCAAATCACACACTATATCGAACCCTAAATTGACAAACACTCCTCAATACTGATTAAAAGCGTATTATGTACAAATAACAGGAAAACAAGAAAAGAAGATACATAATTGGACCTGGGATCAGATCTAAGGTTCTCGACTCAAATTATCGTAAAAATTGATGAAGAGCGAAACAGAAGAGGAGAAAGACGCTTACGAGAGGTGTACTGCTAGAACTCAGAAGGAGAGATCGATTTTCGGAGGCCAAGGCAGATCTGGGAAACTGCCCGTAAACTGGCTCAGCTCGTGATTTCAGAAGTCTTCTTTCTCTGGCGATCAGGTGACATTTATATGGGCCACCAACAATAAATTGCTTTATGTATAGAGCAAATGTACGTTGTAATCAATTTATATTTTACGGCCAAAATTTCAATAAAATTCACAAATATAACTCTAAAAGTGTCGGCCCGATTTGTAAAATAATAGCATCGGATATCCGAGGATTTGGATCAGATAACAGGTATTCAATCAGATTTAAAGATCATACAATATCCAAAACTTTTAGTCAGGTTGGATATTCGAGGGTCCGGATCGGATATCCAATTGAAAGTATCCGGATATCCGTTACTTTTAGCCATATCAGATATCCGATTTGAGTAGTTATTACCGGATCAGTTGGATATATCTGATCCGACTGTACCCTCAAAACATGTTTCCGATCAAAAAAAATCCTCAAGGATCATATTTGGATCACCAATTAACTAATATTTTTTACTTCGAATTTTGTCTGATCGAATCTTCATATGAGTCGGATCAGATAATTTTGATCACCCCTACTCGTAGGGTCGTTTCTCCATGCCAAAGTTGAAAATTATGGTACTTAAAAGCTTCCTAACAGACCTAACGCCTTATCAAATTATTCTTTTTTTAAGGCCTGTACTTCGGAACATGTACAACTTGATGAGGCTAAAGTCTTTCACTGTTGTGCCGATGTAAAAAACATCATTAGTGTCGTATATTTACACAAAATGAGATTCGAACCAATGAAATTTCCAAGCTTACCGTAAGCTCTGATACCAAAACCATGGGATTCAGTCCTATCCTTAAGTTCAGATACCAAATTATTTTTTCTAGTCGGACGGGTCCAAGGGTAAAGACGTTCATTGTTGTGTTGGGCTGATGTACGAATCATCATTATACTTTCTTGTGGTATATTAAGACAAAACCAGAATTGAACCTATGAAAGTCGTGTGTTTTATCATCAAGCCCACGGGGTTCAATCCTATCCTTTAGGGAGCCGATGCACACAAGTTCACTGATTCTATCCTAATTTCTAAAATCAATTGATAATATGAGTTTTTATTATTCTTACAAATACATTAACATCACGTACTTCGTACAGTGGATGTGGAACAATATATGTCACAGATGGCATCTTACTATCTTTCTTTCCACTGGATGTGGAACAATATATGTCACAGATGGCATCTTACTATCTTTCTTTCCACGCTTTCAAGTTAAACAAGTCAGATGTTCAACCTTTCAAGCTATTAGCAGATTAAAAACCTTTCAAGCTATTAGCAAATTTGATGAAGCTATTAATAAACTCTTAAAAAGATAGCAATTGGCAAAACACAAACCGTTGGGTGTTTGCCGCTTGTGGACTTGAACCCACGGTTGCAGCAATGCAATCAAAGCTTTTGTAGAAAAGAAATTAATAACATAATGTTATTCCCCATATAGAAATTTTGTTTCAAAGTATCTGGATCTACAACAAGATGACAATTTCTTCACACACTACTATCTGTGATCTCAAAAACAAGTTTTTAAAACGTTTACATATAGAAAGAAATCAAACGCACCATTCAATCTTTAATTCAAACTTCTGTCAACATCCGCTAACGCTGCAGATTTCAAGCTGCATCATCTTTAAGACTGCAGTATATAGCATTTTAAGCTCGGATTAGTGATTCTGAAAGTAATGTAAATTTTGATATGAAGCATAAATGTGATCTCTTGGTCAAGGACTTAAACCTTATTGGCAATGTTGTTTGATAGCCAATCGAGCCCTTCATATAGTCCTTCCCCAGAGGTTGCACAGGTGCTCTGAATATACCTATAAGAGAAACACAAACAATGTATTATTGTGCATCGGGATATAAAGCAATGGAAGTGACGACAGCAGCTTCAAACTATACCAATGGCGCTGGCGAAGAGAGTGGAGGCCAAGCTTGTCAGTAATCTCAGCTGCATTCATTGCATTTGGAAGATCTTGTTTGTTGGCAAACACAAGGAGCACTGCATCCCTCAATTCATCCTATCAAACCCACCCGAATGTCAGTTTTAGGATTGGTAGTAACAGATGCAAGAGTAAAGTTTCAGCACGAAAAATTTATCATTCATCGATATATGTTAGATGTAAAGAGGGGCATAGAACCCTACTTCATTCAGCATTCTATGAAGTTCATCTCTAGCTTCAACAACACGATCACGATCGTTGCTATCCACCACAAAAATTAGCCCTTGGGTGTTCTGGAAATAGTGTCTCCACAATGGACGGATCTGAATTTAACAGGAAGAAAACATGAGATTATCATGGAACAAAAAAGCTCGAACCATCAAAAGAGATGCCATTCAACTCTAATATCTTGAAGAAGTTAAGCACAACAGCTATGACAAAACATAATATAGATTAGAGAGGATAAGACAATCAATGAAAGCAGTTGAATCAGCATCTAGGTCACAACGTCAGCAATATGGTAATTTGTCATATGCATCATAAGAAAAGAAGAAGAAAAATTCACAAAGAGAGCTTCAATATTATTAGCTAATGGCAACAGAGGGCTTCCCCGATTAAATCTAAATCTAGTGGGCCAACATACGCAGATTTTGAAAATTTTGACATATGGCCTTGGGATGTCCTATAGCAGATTCTACCCTTCAAACATGGGGTCTATTTTCATCAATATTAACAATTATATCCAAATAATCGATGCCTTATGTCAAAATAGGAATGAATTTGAGACAAGGAAGATAAATAGTAGTTAGAGGTGAAGAAGAAATTAAGCCAAAACTTCATGTTTTTCAACAACAAACATGAAGCTAATAAACTAATCCTTTGCATCTTGATTTACATACCTTGTCTTGACCCCCAACATCCCAAACAGTGAAGCTAATGTTTTTGTACTCCACAGTTTCAACGTTGAATCCTGTTTACAAAAATAAACATAGAAATACATCAAAGACAAAAGACCAAATCTTAATAAGAAAATGACAAAAGGAACCGTGTTGCCATACGTCTACATCATGTCATCAACTATACATTCTAACGGTTTTTTTATATGTATAATAACGATGACTAAGTGGATTGCATTTATTTAAGATCTCATCCCCAATTTCTACTAATAAGAAATTTATAAGTTTCTTCTGGTCTTCTATTGTTGGAAAAAACCTATCAATGAAGACTGGGAAGAAATTTAGTTAAATGAAACAGTAATTACTAAAAAAAAGATTGATCAAGACACTAGTCAGTTTGTGCCCGGCCTACTGCTTGAGTTTTTGGAAATCCATTTGGAAATCATATATGAAAGGTTCTCTCCACCGTGATGTACCACTTTACCGAGCAATATGCAATTCAGAAAATAATTAAACAGTAAAAATTAGAATTAAAAAGCAGTCTCACCAATGGTAGGAATGGTTGTGACAATTTCTCCCAGCTTAAGCTTGTACAAAATGGTAGTCTTACCAGCCGCATCGAGACCTACCATGAGAATTCGCATCTCCTTCTTGGCAAATAGCCTACTGAAAAGCTTGGTGAAGGAGAGCCCCATCTTGCTACAATCTACACAATCACAGTCACTGATAAGTAATGGAAGTTCCAAAATTAGACAAGGTGAATCCAAAGATGCACAGCCAGAACCACAAACAAAACATGGATCGAAGATCTTATGAGTTGATGAGGACAAGAAGAACGATGCATTCCTTTCAGATCACAATCCATTTCTAAGCTATTAATTGTGACCTAGAATCAAGTATTCGAGTAATTTGACAGCAAGCAATCCAGATCTCATAGAATCCACTCTAATAATTGTCGTGACTATCAGGAAATAAGCAAATCGCACACTACATCAACACTAAGGTGACAAAAACTCTACAAAATCGATTGAAAGAGTATGACGCATCCAAATAACTGGAATATAAGAATAGAAGATTCATAATTGGACCTGGGATCAGATCTGAGGTTCTCGACCCAAATTATCGTACGGATCGATTAAGGGCAAAACAAAGAAGATGAGAAAGAGGCTTACGCGTGGTGTACTGCTAGAACTCAGAAAGAGAGATCGAATTTGGAGGCCGAGGCAGATCTGGGAAACTGCCCGTAAACCGGTTCAGCTCGTTATTTCAGAAGTCTTCTTTATCGGACAATCATGTGCTATTTATTTAAACCACCAATAATAATTTGCTTTTTTTGATAATTATTATTGTATAGTTTTGTGCATTATTTAACTTTTCAGTTTTATTACTTAATTATAAAACATGTCTGACATAGTTTAATAATTCTAGTGAATTAGTTGGAGAAAAATCCCAGTTTTTAATTTCTAATTTATAAATTTATTGTTAAATTAATTATAGATTACAAAAGTATATCCAGAATAATATATAATGATAAAAATAAAATGATTTGATTTATTTATCCTTATAGTCGTATACATATTTGATATTTAACTTTTACTTATGTATAAGAATAAGTTGGAAAAAATATTATTTGACAAAATTAATGTGAAGGGTTAAAATGAAAAGGTTTTTAAAATCTAGTATAAAAATTATTGTGAAGATGACAATATCAAAACTAGTTCACTGTGAAAAAAATTTTAAAAATAATAATAATATCAAATCGAAGATTGGAAGAAAAAAATCCAATATGTTATAATTTTAGACTTTGACTTATGTCATAGAGAGCTACTTCTTATCTGTATGATTTAGCGCTCTTATTTTCATTCGCTTTTTTATCAAACTATCGGTACATATATTGTGGACACGTCCACGTGAAGTTTTATTAAGAGATATTTTATAAACTTTTGAGCCGTATTATAAATGTTAATCACATTCAAATACGTTTATTCTAGTCATATCATATAGTTATAAGGATACAATATATCACAAACAATCTCCAGCAGGCTAATTGGACTCAAACATCAGCATTCGACATCATTAATATATCCGTCGGTTGATTTTCGTTCACTAACTACGTGGTTTTGGCTTGCTGAAGGTTGCATTTCCATAACAATATGAATACCGTCGTTATCCTCTGTCATTGGCTCCTTACCTCCCCTACGAATCAATTCATCTACCCTTTCCGTTATCACGTCCTCAAATGTTATCTCTTGACAATTGCGTGTTTCATTCTCATCTTTTTCTTCTTTGTTCTTCCCCCAATTGATCACATAGAGACCCAACACTATAAGAAATGATCCCAAAACACTACAATGCACCGTCGAGAATACATGCAGTGTTAGTACATATATTATATTGATACATACATAAATATAGAGATGTAACTACGTATGTAACATTAACCTATAGGTGTTTGCCCCGATTGATATATAGAGAGGATCTCGAAAATTATTCGAGGAGTAATTTGTATAAACGAAAATTTGACTAACTATACTTTAAATATTGTCGGGCTATATCTAAAAAAAAGTTTTCGAATGATGTTCATAAATTTTATGATTTCTAAACAATACTTAATCATCAATAAGTTAACATTTTGAGGGAGGAAATAACTTATCAATCGACGTTTAAAATGACTATCAAATAATAAATAATTATTACATTTTTTATTCACAATATTAATATATGAATGATGAAGGCTATATCCCAAAATATTATAATAATAATCCATAAACGTTCAAAGCACAGGAACACCCTCTAATAATTTATTTTGTACAAATTATAACATTCAAGATCCACCGAGACAAATAAATTGTAACATTTAACCTAGACTAAGTATTTTGGATCAAAATTCATGGACTTTTGACCAGAAATACGTCATAATATGTTGAGATATAATTTCCCATCTAAAGTTATTAGATGGGAGATTGCATATAAATTTTATGGATTTCTGTTTAAGATAAATCTCATGAGCTTATGTGTTTTGCGTATGTACATTTGTATGCACAAGACTCTCAGCCTTGGTGGCTTGACTTTCACAGAGCCTAGTTTCGAGGTGAAACTTGATTTTTTTATTTTTTATTAACATGCGAAGATCCGGAGAACGAGGGTCGTGTACATACGAACATACATACACATACATTAGACCTAAGTTCAACACATAAACTCAATATAATTTAATCTTAAACAAATTATCATTAGGAGGAATAGTCACATATAATTAGGCTCATAATCTTCCAACATCAAATGTGAAAACTTATTATTTTTAACACATCCCGGCAAATACCTAGTTGACATTGAACATGTTAAGATTCACGGGCTGACTAGAGGCTCACACGTACACATATATATTAGGCTTTAACTCACAACATAAACTCAATAAATTTTTATCCTAAAATCAATTGAGAATAGGAAACTAAACCACCGACATTATATACTAGCATAGAAATCTCCGAACTATGAATACGATAACTTAATATACGCAACAACAAATAAGAGTACTCACGTTCCTGTGTAAACTTTCTCGCGAAGTAAAGCCCAACTGAGAAAGGCTACAAGAACTAGCAACAAAGGGCTGAACATGGTGACATAGATGGCACCTTTCTTTTTGATGGTCCATGTCGTGATACAAAATGCTAAGGCTGATCCAACCATTCCCTGCACGTGTTTAAGTTATTCTGCACGTGTGTATAAGTTTATATATACAATTGCATATGTTCAATGTATTCATATAGTGTCGACTTATTTAACCCTAGATATATAAAATGGTAGTGATCGAATATAACGCAAGGGATATGATGGTTATACCGAGTAGAAGCTAGCGATGAAACGTAGGGGTTGGTCGAACAAGGACCATTCGTTGGGGTGGTGGTTGACAATGGCGGCTACGATCATGCATTGGACGGCAGACATAAAGCTTGTTACAGATGTGATTATATATGGTGCATCAAAACTTTCGCTTAGCTTTGTCTGTTAATAAAAACAATTACGCCTATTAGTTGCAATCACAAATATAATGTTTCGACATATCTATACATATATATGTTGTAAATCTAATATATGTACTAATTTACTGAATTTATACAAAGTACTTTATATATTTTAACAGAATTGGATAAAGTGACCTAGTTTCCTGATATGTGTTAATATATATCTATCCTTTTAATAATTTAATTAGTAAATAACATAATTAGACATGAAACGTATCTCTTATAACTTTGCGATTCTTACAAGTAATATGAAAAATTAATAAACGAGTGTAGTCATAGATAATCGATCTTAGTTAGTAGTTCATCTCTCTCACCCTAATATCAACCGGACAAGTTGAATCTCACAATTTATTTTAAAAAAAAAATTATAAATATACGATAATATTATCATATTATTTTTCTTGTACACAAATTATATGACTATTTTTTTGTACCCGAAACTCATATACAATTATTAAAATACAAAATATTGTAATATAATAAAGAAAAGATAAATTAGTCTATTCAATATATATATATATATATATATATATATATATATATATATATATATATATATATATATATATATATATTACTTATTTATTTATCATGACATTCACTAACTAATTATGAGCAAATTCACCATATTTTTTTACAATCGACATAAATTAATTCCGCCAATCATCTTAACAGATATTATTACCTGTATGATGAGCCAAATTGCCCAAGAAGCATAACTGAGGAGAACAAGAAGGGGGGCGAAAAAGGATCCGGACTCATGATGGCTAGACGAAGTGGTGGCGCCACCAACGACGTTCCAGTGAATCTTAGACTGCCCGATTGAGACTTTTGGGCCATGGTAAAACGACAGAAGCATGGCTCCTCCTATACACACCAACGTTCCTGCTATCTTCACTTGCCCTGCCCTGCTCTTTAATCCCAACGCTTCCATTCTACGTCGCAAAACATAACCGTTTAAAGTAGAGATTTATTTACGACGGTTCTAATTATACGTAATCTCAGTCCCACGAAGGGATGCATGAGTTGCAATGTAACGGACTTGAATACGACGGCAATGATGAACGTGAAAGCTGGGAGGATGTTGCCCAATGCACAACTTATTGTAGCCGACGAAAATTTCAGGCCCACGAAGTATAGAAGTTGGTTTCCCGTCGCTCTGTATGCAATAATTTCAATATAAATCATACATACTTTTTTAAAATTTTTAAAAAATAACATTTTGATATTTTTTTCGATGATTCATATCAATATAAATCCCGTCTCGGACCCGTCCCGCCAAAAACTATGCGGGACGGGATATGGGCCTTAACTTCTCCATCCCGCTAGGCCCGTCCCGTCCCGGACCCGTCCCGCCAAAAACTATACGGGACGGGATATGGGCCTTAACTTCTCCATCCCGCTAGGCCCGTCCCGTCCCGTATATAATAAAGTTTTTAATTTTAAATTATAAATATAAGTATGATCACTAAGCATTAGCAAAATACTTATATAGTTATTACATAGTTACGTTCTTATATTTTAAAAAATAAACAATATCGGTCAAACCGTTAAAATTGATAAATATACCAACTTCATTTAGACGTGTTTTATTATATATATTTGGAAACTTTAGTTTAATTCTACTATGTTTTCATGAAATATTTGAAAACTTTAATGTTTTTGCGTTTTAAGTACGATATATACGAATATTTTGTGGATAAAACATAAATTTTAAAAACTTTTAATAAACTAATGTGTAAACGAGATTAGGCTCATCCCGTCCCGTCCCGTCCCGTCCCGGTCCCAGTCAAGATAGGATCCGATGAGATTCAATCTAAAATACCCTAAGCCCGTCCAGATCCCGTCCCATTTAAAATAGTCAGAACGGGACCGGGATGACCTCAATCCTATCCCATGCCCACCCCTATTAAAAATTGCTTGTCAACGTCTGTTAAACTTAAGAACTGATTTTAATATTTAAGAAACTGGTATTATAATAATATTAAAATCAAAATCAAAACACGGAAGAACAAAAAATGACCATAACTCAACATAAAACTACCGCAACAGAAATATTGTTTGGATTGATCTAAAACAACAAAATTTACCTGATATCGAGGTAAGTTTGAAGGCATTTTGACCCGTAACTGAAATTGATAGCTTATATTACCGGGACACGTATTGTATTTACGACGTGAAAAGTTACTTACCCGAAAAACGAACATTGAAAGATTTGCATCATAATCTCCTTGTTGAGAGGCGGCTTGTCGCTGTAAATTAAACACACGCAAGTAAAAACACTTACCAGTACAAAGTTACAAACGTATGGCTTGTTTCGTTGAATATAAAAGTTAAATAGATATTAAAAAAATACAAAGTATGTTTTATAGGAAAGAAATATTCGATCATACAGAACAAAATTTTATCTAGTTCAACCTCTAATTTCTAAAATATTTAATTTGTTATAATTGATTCGATTTATTATTTTTTGAAATGGTTTACGGTTATTAAAAAAGAAATTAGAAATTTTATTATAAATTATTTACAGTAAACAATATATGAATTAAATAATTAAATTACTAATGAGTATATTTACGAAGAGTTCAAATTCATGGGAAGTAAAAAATATACATTTTTTTCAGCCTCTGAGTTCTTAGAAAGTTAAATTAGCATATTATGTTTGGTTTAATTTAATATTTATTGAGAAAAATAATTTTTGATGAAAATATATTCTGATTGTTGAAAAAAAAGGACTTTAGGAAATTTATGGAAAGAGAAATTAGTAAGGAAGTTACTTCTAAGAAAATTAGCCCATATCAATAATTAGTGGGTAAATCAAATGAACACAGTGTTACAATTTACTTCAATAGTTTTATTACCTCTCTAAAAAGATGGCATAAGGGGTTGTGACGATTCCGGCGACGACTTGGCGATAAACGACGAGAACAAACGGGCTCATCCCCATGTCAATGACAACCTTTGAGATAATGTTCACCCCGGCTAGACCTAGTTGAACCGCAACCATCGCGACCAATGGCAAGAATCTCATGACACTTTCGGTTCTCATTAATAATTCTTTTATTCGGAGTTTTGAAATCGGAATTTTTCTAGAAATGAAGTGATTTGATACGGGTTTTCTTTTTTGGATTTTCGAAATTGGGTTTTTTTAGAACTGATGTGATTTGATACAGGTATCCTCTTTGAGTTTTTGAAATTTGGATTTTGTTTTTGGAGATGAAGTGGGATTTGATATGGGTAGATAATGCTAGCTATAGAAAGAAGAATGAGATTATATAGAGAGTTGAGGAGGACACTTGAGAATAGTTTGCAAGCATTGCAAGTAAAAGAATAAGTAAAGATAACTTTCTTCCGGGTTTTAAGAGTAAATGGAGGGTTTTCTTGCAGCAATTGAAGTGTTCATGAACCACACAAGGGTATATTGTAAGCCATCTTAAATGGCTTCCCTTCAATGATTGTATTTGTAGTGAATTAGAAGGCTTTGACACTTACAAAAAAAAAAAAGAATTACAAGATATTGATTATTTTTCTTGTTGGTTTGAATGAACTAAAACAATTATGGTAAAAAAAAATGGTTCGAGAACCGTAAATTTTAGATGTTTTTTTTAGTATATTATAAATTTCGGGTTTTAGTTAATTTGGGATACAATTAATGTATATGTATAAGTGATGTGTCATATGTTGTCGTATATGCGACAAAAAACAATATTTGGTTCGTCAATTTGTATGACGTTTATAAATGATGTTTTATGTTTGATTCATACGTATAACAAAAATATATTCGAAATACTATAATTTATAACATTTATATGTCGTTGGTTGTGCATAAGTGACATAACCACGATAAAGCAAAATGTCGATTTTGATTCATGCGTGCATTGAAACCCTAATTTAGGACTTTTAGTATCAATATAGCTTAATAAATTCGCTTTAAATAGAGTGACGTGTATTTTTGTAATGCGAAAAAAAAAATATTTGGCTTATCAAAATTGTATATATAATTGCAAGGCGGTATTTATCCAACACAAAAAATACTTAGTTATTAAACTTGGGCAAACTCGTGCAAGACTTATATATATATATATATATACACGGACCACCTAATAATTATTAGGTGGTATTTATCAAACACAAAAATATTTAATATTATATATGTTATACGCTACACAAACTGGCCGTTTATCCAACACAAAAATACTTAACTATTAAACATGTCATTAATTTTGTTGTCATCGATTATATATATTGTCATCGATTATATTCGCATTTGTATTGTAAATTTGTAATCAATTGTACTATCACCAAACATGTTGTTACTAATTATACTATCATGCATCAAATGTAATGTTATTACGTGTTAGATTTTCAATTGTATTGTAAATTTGTAATTAATTGTACTGTCAACAAACATGTTGTACACATGTTTGATATAGGTTTAGTAAAACATATTAAGACACGTCGTGAAGTTAAAAATTAACCTATTAATCCACTAAGAAGTAAGAACTACTCTAAAAGCCCTATAAATACCGAATAACACAATATCAGTTTTTCTTTTCTTTTTTTGCTTTTTGTAACTCGTATGATTTTTAGTTCATAATCTGCACCATTTAGGATTCTATATCCAATAAATTTATCAAGAAAGATTAAAAATCTTAAATGCACCATACTGAAATATATAATATGATATATGTTAAAAGTTACAAAGTTGCTGGATTATTTATTTAAAAAATAAAGAAAAATCTTAAATGCCACCGTACTATATAATAATATGATTTATATCATATAAATACATTTGACCAATTAAGGTTCAGCACTATATGATATATAATTCTTTAATGAAACTCAAAGTCAAATTTTCAACTTTAACTGCCAGTTAACATGGGAGTCGATCGTCATAAAAAATACAATATTTTTTTTTATAAATTAAGAATTTAATACATTAAATCAATACTTTCCTCACACTGACATTAAATAAATTGAGAACTCTATGGGAACCCTACGTCAATTTGCATGTGAAACTTTGTTACTGTACACAAATACGTCAAGCAACTGAAGCAACCACATATTATATCATAAATATCAAAAACAGTTTCGCTTTAATAATAAATTTGTAGGATGGATTTCGAAACGTATAACAACAATCTCTTTCTCTGTTCATGTAAATAACGGATTAACGGATCATTTCCATGAAAAGGATTAAAACACGGAGATCTCTTATCCCCACCTATTCATTTTGGGGTTGAAATTATAACACAAATGTTACAAAATGATTGCAACAACTACAAAAATCATATTGGGTTCTCCGTGTGCAGACATGAAATCCCAATGCCGTTCTTATCACTTGCAAATGACATGATAATTTTTGCTAAGGAAAATATGGCTTCATGTCAAAGAACTAAACAAATCCTAAAAATGTACGACTCTATTTATGGGGGGAAAAAATTTAATTTTCAAAAATTTACTTTTCAAACAACAACAAACACCATTGACAGTTGTGTTGCCCAACTAAAAAATATTATGGCAATGAAACACACTACAATCCTCGACAAATATCTTGGATGTTCAATCATCAATGGACGAGTAATAAAAATACATTTGGGGATATTAACCTTCAAACAAAACAACAACTTTCGAAATGGAAGTTAAAAATTTTCTATCACAAGAAGGTAGAAATAACTTAATTAAACATAATATGGTGATTAAACCGACATTTACTATGCAAAGTTTTATGTCGGACTCCCACGGGGGGCAACAGTGGGGGCTCAAGCACAATCTGGAGGAGTTAGATAAAACATATAAAAACTATTTTGGGATAAAGGGGACCAACATAGACCCGTCATAAGGTGAGATGAAAATGCAAATCAAAAAAGAATGGTGGCATTGGATTGAGGAAATCTTTAATCACAAACAAAGCCTTACAAATAAAGCTATTGTGGAAATTTATGGCAGAACCATACAATACTTGGTTTAAAACTGTTAATGAAAAATACATGAAAAACCATAACATTATCTACCACCAAAAGAAAGAACCAACGTCTTGATAATGGAACAACCTTATGAAACTTAAATCTGATTTTAAGAGAGGCATTATTTGACAAGTCGGAAATTGTAACACCATCAACTTTTGGCACGATATTTGGGTCACAACTTCGTCACTTGTTAAAATGGTCCAAAACATCAATCTAACTGATAGAAATATTAAAGTTAATCATTAGCACATAGATTATTGACAAAATAAAGAAAAAAAATGTAGTAAAAATGTATGCTTCACAGCCAAATCAACATATGAGATGATTAATGAGGATATGATCATCTTCCCTAAAAATGTTTGTGATTGAATTTGAAGTCTTGATACCCAACCTAAAACTTAAAAGCTTCCTCTTAAAAATCTCAAATAATGGAGTTTTAACAAAATTTAAGCTAGACGGAAGAAGAATTGATGTAATAAGGCACTGCGAATTATACAACCACCAACTTGAGAACTTGTTCTACCTGCTTATTCATTGTTCCCTTTGTAAACAATCATTAATAATTTTGAAAGGTCAATTGCAATCATTCAAAGCAACATTAGTCATGTAAACAAAAGAGCAAATGACCTCCTAGAGAAAATGAAAAACAAGATTGAACTCAACAGGTTCGCCTACTTAGTAACAGTCTAGTGGAGCATCTAGATATTCAAGAACAAAATCATTTTTAGTAATGAGTCTATCGGTCCTATCAATAAGTTAATTACATTTATCAAAAATCAAATCCATGATTGAAAAAATATCATCGTTAACGAGGACGACTACGATATTAAATTACTACCAAAGGACAATAATACTACTAAACCTGAACAAATCGGGGCTCAGGCCGGGTCATATTCAATTTTCTACCCAAAATGTCCGGACAGGGCCAACGGGGCCCATCTTGTACGGGCCTCAAGCATGGCTCGTGCCCACCCGCGTATAAAAATGGGCGGGCTGCCGAGCCAGCCCACAAGTACACCAACACCTTTAAATTTGCAATTTTTGGCGTAGTTCCTTATATATTTAATACAAGTACACTAATATTTGTGATTTGTGAAGTTATATATATATATTGCATTGTTCATTACAACCCAAAAACTAAATAATATAACTTTTAATAGAAATTTCCAATTCACTAATACTTGTGATACTTGTAAACGTGTAATCTTTCATTTTTCATTACAACACAAGTCCAATAATCAACCAAGTAGCAAGAATTTATTTATTTTTTAGGAACTTTGTATGGGCCTCAAACAAGCAGCAACCCGTCCCGTAAACAACCGGGTTGGGCCGAACAGGCCAAATTGTTTACCCATGCCCATGTTTTTTGGCAGGCGGACGGACATGCCGGGCGGGCTAGTCCTGATTTGTTCAGGTCTAAATACTACGAAAAGGAAAAAACACAACATTAAGCGGAAAAAACCAAAACCTGACTTCCATAAACTTAACTTTGATGAATTCAAACTCGATTCGGGAGTAACTTCTATTGGTTTTGTGATTAAAAGTCATTATGGACAGATTGTCAGCCTCAACGCTCGTAAAAACAATTTCAACTCGGTAATAAAAGCTTAAGTTTTTGCTCTTAAATTTGGATTACAAGAAGCTATTAGATTACATATCAAAAAGATCAAAATCGATGGTGATAATTTTTGTTTATCAAGGCACTCCAAGGTTGGTGGAGTTGTCCGTGAGAGGTCCAGATGATATTATCCGACTTCAGACTGTATATTCGTTTATTTGACGATGTCATATCAGAGATGTTTTCAGAGAATTGTGTTGTTGACCATTTGATCCATATGAAAATCTCAACACCCAACACCAATTTTTCTAATGATCCCGAACTTCGTGTTCTCATCCACAATGATGTTTTAAGTAAGTATTTTTAGAACTTTGAAATAAAACATTTTTAGTTTTTAAAATGTGTTTTTTAAAAAAAAAACATCTTGTATAATATAAATTATGAAATTGAAATTATACATACTCATTTTTTTAGTGAAATACTAGATTATTTAGCTAAAATATACTCAATTTCTTAAGTTATTATGAAATTGAAAATTTAAACTCTTACTTTTTTTTAATGTCATTTCTATTACTTAATTACAAATTTTAGATTATTTTGATCGTTTTATCCCGTTTATTTTCCCAGATTTTTAGACTATCAACGGTTGTTCGTAATAATCATGGAGTGTCAAAAAAAAATACGAAGTTAGTTTTTTTTATTTATATATAAATAAAGAAATGTTTTAACAAACCGAATAAATTAAAATAAAATTTTGAAATAAAATAAAATATTGTTTTTTAAATCAAGTGGTTATAAACTATTAAAAGTAGGTGGTTACATTTTTAATTTCACTAATTTTATGTGGCTTTTTCACCCTATTTTTTTTCGTAAAAATATCCTTACTAATCAATTCAAAATTAGTGTTTTTGTTATTTTTTTTCAAAATAATTATGAAAAAACTCATGATAAATTTATTAGATATATAATTTAAAAATCTTTATTATAGTATATGTGTTTTGAAAAATATTTTTATTTACTAATTAATAGTTTTATATATACATAAAAAACCAACATATTAAGTAACAAATAATATTCTAGTCAACTATGTAATTTTTCTTAGTAAAATAGTTATTGGTGATAAACTTAGTGAAACACAATATATAAGGTGTTTCAATAGAACACAAATTAAAATGTTTTTTTTCCCCTCAAATTACTTACTTTTAATTATAAAATAATTGGATTTGAAGATAATTATATACTTTAGCATTATAATTTGGTCATTTATAAGAAATACTGAATCTATAATTTGATTATTATTATTTACAAATAGTTGAGTTCCTAGCATAACAAATATTACATTTTATTTGGCAACACCCCCTACGGCTCATAAGCAAATTTGGGGCGACCACTGGTACACTAGACGTCAGTTCTAAACCCATTTTCACACGGTACCGGTCTAAGGGTGTATTTGATAAGAGATCTAAGCTTATTTGAAGATTAATCTAAATGGAGATTTTAAATAATTAATCTCTAATAACCTTGGTGAGAAGTTTTTTTATTTGGATTATAAAAGATTATTTTTACTCATATAAGCCATTTCATTAATGCCATCTACAATCTCCATCTCTTACTAAACAGCTATAAAATACAATATATTCAATATAATCTAAAATGGCTCAATAATTCCTTACCAAATACACCCTAAACACAGAACAATTTGGTAGGAGTTATTTGTAGGCTTTTAGGGTTGTTTAAGAGTCAAGGTATACGAGCTCGGGTTAGTTTTGTGTGGTCAAAAAGTTTGGTTCAAACTTGTTTTATTTTAAAAAAGACGAGTGTATGTATATTATTAAAAATCGATTAAATTTAAAATTTTGATCGAGTTTGACTTGGAGATGACAATCTCAACCACAATATATTGTTATCCGATAAATCGAACCATACTGACGGTTAAAAACTGATAAAATGAGGTTGAAATCCGGGTGATGGTCCGGTTGCGGTTACGAGTGAATATATTAAAAATTATCCCCTGACCAACAACTTAGCACACCAACCAACCTGACATTCACCCGAAGTTCAACTGACATTTTAATTTTTTTAAAAAGTCAAAAATTTCTCTTCTAAAAACCCAAACCTAAATATCCTTCACTTTCAATCCAAATACTTCTTCACTTTCTAAGATCACAAGTTTGATAATTTTTTCAATTACGAGGAAATTATGGAAGATGAATGTTGATCAAGTTGAAGATTTGCATAAAATAGTTCAATTTATGTTTTATTATGTTTCAATATAATGTTGTTAATGGTTTTAAGGAGACATGTAGTTTTGAATTGTTAGTTTGTCACTTAGGTAATCGAGTTGTCGATTTATCGTATTATGTTATAATCGAGTTATTGAATCATCGGGTTAAGTTGGTGATGGTTCGAGTGAATGATTTCTTAGTATGAGTCGGTGATGAAAGTGATACAACCACCCATCACCTGACCCATTAACATCCATAAGTTTGACTCATTTGTTTCAAACTTTTATATATTTGTTATATTAGTTGAGCTATATGAGCTTGACTTGTAAAAACTTTTGCACATAATTATTCATATCAGAAAAGAAACGGGGACTAGTGCCTTTGTTGTATCGCAGATAGGGAGGTTAAAAAATAGGCCTATAAATTGTGCATTTATATTCACATTGGGTTACATGAAATCCTAGCAGTTTTCGTCGACGGTTTCAAGTAGTTGTCGGTGGGAAAACCCTCGAGATTCGTCGGAGAAGATGGACCACCGCCCAAATCCGCTAACCCGATTCAGATCTGAAAGACAAACCTCCGCCCTCGATCTTCGCCGGATTGTGAACTTATCGTCGCTAGATCTAACGGAGAAGATATCCATATACCGGAAGAGAGAGAACGAAGAACTTCATGGCCGTTAAGGTAGAAGGAGAAATTGTCTCTGTCTTTAACTTCTTTGTGGTGCCATAAGGATGAATCGCCTACACCGTTGCCTTAACAACTCCTAGAGATGCTTGCCGACTTGCGGTGATGTCGAAGATTTTCAAGTTTGCGTCGGAATCGAACGTCGTGTGGGAACGATTTTTTCCGCCTGATTGCAAACTTATCGTTGCTAGATTTGATGGAGGAGAGGAGTTGTTAGCTAAGCTCCAGTCTAAGAAACAACTTTATATGTACCTCGCCGACCGCCCTATCCTCGTTGACGGCTTCCAATTTTCTTTTATGTAACATTGTCGGTGTTCGAAATGTTATGGCTTCGCTAATGGAATGTGACATGCATTAAAGTCAAATTCAAATCCGTTGTAGTATAAGGTTAATTGTTAGATAAGTGGTCCATTCAAATTAAAATAGAGCCAAAATTTTAATAATTCACCAACATCGAAAATAATAAGGGTATTGAATCCAACTTCAAATTAGTCGTAACCAAAGGTCAGCGTTGATAAGAAAATAAAAAAAATGCATTGAATTCAAATTTGTTGTAATAAAAGATTAATCGAATGATAAACACACCCTAATTAGTAATTACTCATCACCACTTCCCACGTCATTCCCACTCCCAATGACTAATCAAAGCACGATAAAATCGTTATTTGCCAAATATAAAAGTATACAATCTTCGAAATCGCGCAAAAAGAATACAACCAGTCTATGTAACTAATATAAAATAAAATTAAAATCCCTAATATAGGTGGTCAACTCCAGAACTTGTCTGGTAAATTACGTGCTAATTGATCAAGAGTGACTCACACTCGCCTCTTTCAGACCAGAGAGAATCTACTCATTCCTTCATAGTTTCCAAATGGGATAATATTCGATACTTTGAGATTCCAAATTAGAATTCTTCATCAATCATTCGCTACCGTCTCTTCCTGTCTTGCAACCGCTCTCGCTGCTCGGGTTTTGAATTCCTCAGGTAATTTCATGGGATCTGTTTCCTACGACTTCTTGTTTTGTTATTTGGAGTCGATTTTAGCAGATCTTTGGTTTGATTGTGTTTCCTTGCGATTACGATCACTCATTGCTATACTTTTCAGTTTTCATGCCAGAAAAAGGTTATTCGCGCTGCAATTGTTATTATTCCGTTCTAGTGAAAGCTAAGTGAAATCCATGGCGTCTAATTGTGAAAATATGTTGCTTATGTGCTTGTACTTGTTTCTTTTTTTCATCTGAATTGAAGTTTATTTCCAGATTTTGCTGAATTAGCACTCCTCTCGTTGATCCGTGATCCCTTTCTGATGTATATTTCGTCCCCAGAAGTTGCATGTTAGCTGGATTAGTTATAGATTAATGGCGGATGCTTTAGAGTCTAAAGTTGTCTTAAGAGATAGCTTAACTTCACTCTAGGAACCTCTTTCGAGTTTTAGTGATGATAGAATATATGCTGAGTAGTTCTTAATGATCTCAAATTAAAGTTCCATTAGGATGTTTAAGGAAACCAATTTGACATGAAAAGGCTGAAGAAGATGAATAATCATCTTATTCACTTCAGCTGGGATATGCTGAAACAGAAACCATATGATCCAGTTTCTCTAAGAACCTTTTACTTCTTAAATAAGCTCTTTTTTGACATGAAGTGATTTGGGATTCAAGAATGAAGTCTTTTTACGTTGTGAAATGGATTAAGCTTCTATATATATAGGTCTTTGCTTCACTCTTGTTTCCTATGAAGAAGTTAAAAACCCTTACTCAGTTGTTGATCTGTGTATTGTATCTTGAGATAGAAATGGATACCTTCTTGTTCACCTCTGAGTCGGTGAACGAGGGCCACCCCGACAAGCTGTGCGACCAAGTCTCTGATGCTGTACTCGATGCTTGCCTTGAGCAGGACCCCGAGAGCAAGGTTGCTTGTGAGACTTGTGCGAAAACCGATCTTGTGATGGTATTTGGAGAAATCACCACTAAGGCTAAGGTGGACTATGAAAAGATTGTTCGTGACACATGCAGGAGTATCGGATTTGTCTCTCAAGATGTCGGTCTTGATGCAGATACCTGCAAGGTGTTGGTCCACATTGCACAACAGAGCCCTGATATTGCTCAGGGTGTACATGGTAACTTCACCAAGCGTCCCGAGGAGATTGGTGCTGGTGACCAGGGCCACATGTTTGGCTATGCAACTGATGAGACCCCAGAACTCATGCCTCTTACTCATATCCTTGCAACCAAGCTCGGTGCTCGTCTTGCTGAAGTCCGAAAGAACGGTACCTGCTCTTGGTTGAGACCTGATGGAAAGACACAAGTTACAATTGAGTATTACAATGATAACGGTGCCATGGTTCCTATTAGGGTTCACACTCTCCTTATCTCGACTCAACATGATGAAGCTGTCACAAATGTTGAGATTGCTGCTGATTTGAAAGAGCATGTGATCAAGCCTGTGATACCTGATAAGTACCTTGATGATAAGATCATCTTTCTGCTTAACCCATTAGGCCGATTCGTCATTGGTGGCCCACATGGTGATGCAGGCCTAACTGGCCGCAAGATCATCATAGACACTTATGGTGCTTGGGGTGCTCATGGTGGTGGAGCTTTTTCTGGAAAGGACCCGACTAAGGTAGACCGAAGTGGGGCCTACATTGCTAGGCAGACAGCTAAGAGCATTGTTGCAAGTGGACTTGCTCGTAGGTGCATTGTCCAAATCTCCTATGCTATTGGTATCCCTGAACCACTATCAATTTTTGTTGACACATATGGAACTGGGAAGATACCAGATAACGAGATCCTTGAGATTGTGAAGGAGAACTTCGATTTCAGGCCCGGGATGATCACCATTAACCTTGATCTGAAGAGGGGTGGCAATGGAAGGTACTTGAAGACAGCTGCATATGGGCATTTTGGGAGGGATGATCCCGATTTTACATGGGAGGCGGTGAAGCCCCTCAAGTGGGAGAAGCCGAATCAGCAACAGCAGCAGTACAGAAGTTC
The DNA here is from genome assembly GCA_002319775.1 of Fagopyrum tataricum. NCBI lineage: Eukaryota > Viridiplantae > Streptophyta > Magnoliopsida > Caryophyllales > Polygonaceae > Fagopyrum > Fagopyrum tataricum. The sequence goes on from CM008286.1 coordinate 3,449,111, forward strand.
TACCATGGGGAAACTGCAGAAAACGCGAATGAAGCTTCTTCTGAATCGGAACTTTACCCACCGGACGCAGCTCCTTGTAGTTTCTGTGCCAATGCCTTGCAGAACATTCTTGTGTGCATGATAGTGATCTTAGAATTCTTTGTTTGCTGTTAAATTGTTCATTCATAGTGTTTGTTCTGTTTGACACGAGAAGGTTGATGTTGTCAGCTGATCTACTAATCTGCCATTGATATTTCCCACTTTTGAAAGCTTGGGCTTGAGTTATAAAAAAAAGTTCAGCTGGTGAATAATACATCTCCAATTTAGTACTTGGCAGCACATTTAAAACTTGTCTTTCATTGGAAAATAAATTTTCTCCATCATTATTACTGCTTAGACACACCTTTAAGTGTCGATATCCATAAGAGTTATTCTAGTTTTCTGTTGAAGTTCACTAATTTTTTCTTCCTTTAGTTACAAACTGAAGTGTAAATTTAGCCTGACTTTTCATTTAGTTTTTCTTCCTCGTTAATTTAGGATTTTAACATATTGTTTCAATTTTTTTTCCCAAAAAAGAAAAAGAAAACTAGTCTCACGATCACACATCAAACTGCAGCAAAGATCTGAATGCTAATAACAAGTTCAAAGAAAGCAAATGCACCCATTAACACAATGTTCACTAAAGAAATTCTACACAACATTACCCTAAAATATAAAACTATACACACACTACCTAGATAAACAGCAGCAGCCAGCAAGCCTCGGCCCGTTCATTCTACCTTCTCTGAAAATTCAACTTCCCCATGAATATCGCGAAAAGGGAAGCGAAACCAAGAGGAAAAGCAATCAGGACAGCAGCCACAAGGCCCAGCTGATCACGATGAAATCCAAAGTAGTCATTCAAGAAACCAGCAACAGTGTTTTTCTGATCAAACACACTGATCACTTTCTCCACATCTCCATACTGTGACGAAAGCATACCGTGGAGTGTCCAGGATGTTGGGCACAAATAATATAGCCAGATCCACCATCCGGGAATACGCTACAAGAACAGAGCAATACACACACAATAAGTACTTAAATCTCAACAATCAAAGAACAAGAGGTAACTTACAGGTTTGGGAATCAAAAAGCCAGCAAACAGATTGAACATTGAGTAAAATGCTGATGATATAATTGCTGCCACTTGGAAGTTGGGTGTCAAGGAGACGAGCATCATGCCCATGAAGTTGAAGTACATTAGAGTGCTGAACATGGCGTAACAGTACCAGAAAACCTTGTATGCTGACCAGTAATACCCAATCATAGGGTATGTGATAGCAGTAAATATGATTGCTTCTGTCAGAAGATAAGGGATCTCAACGGCAACCTTCATGACAAAAATTAGGAGATTCTCGTCACCAAATCAGTTAGCAATGAGCATATACAGTAAACTATCAATAGTGTTTTTGTTTACCTGTGCGAATGAATAAGTGCATGAAGAGTACATCCCTGCAAATCTCTCTCGATAGAAAACTGTTCTCTCCTGTGCAACCTGAGGTAATACGTTGGCGCAGTTGTTTATCCCCAGGAAGATTACAGCAGCAAACATTGAGCCGAATACTGTGAATAAACTCTGCTGATCTTTTCTGCCAATTTGAAACAATATGAATTTTGCATCAATTATCACTAATTGTTGCAACATTACACTTTCATTTGATGGTTGTAGTTGGCTCAGGAGTGGACAACATATTGTGGTGCAGACATGTGGATTTTGGACAAAATGTTCCGCACCTAAATTGCGGGTCAGGCTTGCCCACTTTTATTTATTAATTTAAATATGTAAAATATATAAGCGAATAGTAGGAATTAAACTAGATACCTCACATTAAGGTTCAAATGCTCACAATCATTGGACTACTTGGATTTATGTGGTATAATTTTATTCATTTTATATTTAATATGTATACTATTTTCTTTTTTCAAAAAAAAAAACGGGCCTGCCCCCCCGCCCGCCTGAAGCCCGGCTTGGACGGGTACGGACAAGAACCTAGGCCCGAATTCCGGGTTTGGCCTGACAAAACGGGCAATTTTTTACCAAAAGTTCGGCCTGGGTCCGGGGATGCCCAGGTCTAGTTGCTTCCTGTGATGGTTGGTATGGTTGAGATAAAAAAAAATACAATAATCAACAAGAACAATTTGCGTTGAGTGTAGTAGACGTCAAAATCAAAGCACACTTACATATGTCTCCCTTGTTGCCAGAACAAAAGCCCGAAAATGAGAGATGAGATGAGAGTATGCAAGAGGCGCATGGAGTTGTATTGGGGGCTTCTCCAGTATGACAAATGAAGCTTCCACAGGCAAGATTTAAATTGTTCCCAACCATTTTGCGAAAAGCGAGTTGGGAAGTGGAGATCTTCAAAACCCGAAGGCGGAGTACTTAACTGCTTCACTATCTCTTCTGTATTCCTGAAAATTCAAGGTATATATTACTCTGTTCATTTACTGTGAACTGTTCAATAGCTATCAGTTCATATATACCATCAGCTTTTGCAAATACACGAATAAAAACCGAATCAGGAAGTGATTAAGTGAACAGAACTCACGTGTGTAACACAGAACTGCGATAAACTTGGGCAAAATCGAGTCCAAGTTTGAGTTCTATTGAAGCAGAAGTAGCCTCCAACATCCATGTGGAGGGGTTGTGATTATCTCTGATCTTTGGCACCCCGGGTATACCCTATTTGATAGTTACAAAAGTGGAAAAAATAACTTCATTACATGCAAACAAAAAATGATCAAAATAGAGAAGGAGAAAGGATTTACCTCAAAATATTCAATAACCTTCTGGGAATGCTGACCCAATGGTCCACAATATACTATTTTCCCTCCAGATTTTAGAAGAATCAACTGCAAGAAAGTGTTTTATCTTATACTCACAATCAACAACGGAAGAAGAAGGAAAAAAAACAGAACATTCTCAGATATATTCACAAATGAAAGGATGCAGATCAAGGTTATCAAGGATTGGATCACAGAGAGTTATGTGGATTATGATGAACAAAACATTATAAATCGTTCATACTTGATAATATTGGGTCTACCATTGAACTCAAATTTGTTGTTGCAACCCCAAAACTATAAATAACAAGATCGTAGAACTATCTTCAACTCGTAAGATCCTATAAGATTCTAAAATTGAAGAATTTTGATGAAAGATCCGGATCACAAGCATCTAGATTTTAATAACCATGATGCAAATGCAAAGTGAAGCACAATTTTACTTTCTCAAAAATTTGGTAACGAGCTTGAAGGAATTAACATAATTTTCAGTTCAAAAGTTCTTAAAAATCACAACAATCACCTCATCAAATGCTTCAAATATGTGAATACTTGGTTGGTGGATGGTGCAAACAACTGTCCTTCCGGTTTCGGCCACATTCTTAACTGCTCTCATAACAATAGCGGCTGATCTTGCATCTAAACCTGACGTCGGCTCATCCATAAACATAATGGATGGATTGGAGACAAGTTCAACAGCTATAGTAAGTCGCTTTCTCTGCTCTGTTGATAGACCGCTGATCCCAGGTATGCCAACCAAGGCATCTTTGATGTCATCTAGCTCAATAGTTTCAAGAACTTCACTGACAAATTTCTACAGGTTCGTGCAAAAACAAGTTTTGAGCATATCATATAAATAGCACTCTCTCCGTATGAAAATACTTGTCATCCTAACATTTTGCATACTTCTTAAGAATACTATCAGATATACTATTATACCTCTAAAAACCACAAATGTGTAAAGTAGTGCCATAATAATTAAAACAACTATTTTTTTAACTAAGAATCTATTATAATAAATAGTCACCCTTGCCACCTCGGCCTTTTTCAATTTAGTTACAATATTGCCAGTAGATATTTACGGGTTTGCCATTTTTTCTTTTATAGAAAAATTTTCAATAAAAATAACTAATAAATAGCACTTATCCTAATAACTAATAAATGTAGACATGAGGTTTGCAAATATAATACCATAAATTTTTAACAATTAATAACCTAGTTGAAGGCTAAAACAACAAGTATTTTTACAAAAAATAGTGATATATGCAAGAATGGGACGTACACTTCTGGTTTCTGAATCAATGTTATCAGGAAGCCGAAGCCAAGCAGAGAAAATCAGTGATTCTTCTACAGTAATTTGCGACGAATGTATGTCAGTTTGCTCACAGTACCCAGAGACTCGCGCAAACGTCTCTTGAACTTTTGGAAAGCCTGATATTCTAATATCTCCTTCGATGTACCCAGTAGTTTTTCTACCAGCCAGGACATCCAGAAGTGTTGTCTTTCCAGCACCAGTGACTCCCATTAGTGCGGTCAGAACACCAGGCCTGAATGCTCCTGTGATATTACTCAGGAGTTGTAACTTCTTCTCAGAATATCCATGTTCCTTCATTTCCTGCAACCAGAAAAACTTGCATCATCAGCTTCATATGCTTTAGGATGCGAACTTGTATCTGCGTGTAGTTAGATTACCATGGGGGTGTCAACATAGTAGTTCACATCTGTGAATGATATTGTGAGAGGTAGAAAAGGCAAAGCTATTTTTCCTGTGGAGTAGTTTACAGAAGGTCAAGACACGAGAAAAAATATAAATTCTGAGCTCATGTGAAAGCAATTCAAATTATCTCTCATGAACCTTTAACAGCTGGTGATTCTTTTTCAACTGGTGTGTTGTTCTTCTCACTAACATGTGCGTTTTGATCTTTTACACCTTGTAAACGAGCAAAATTTCCCCGTGAGATAATAGCAGCAGGAGCTCCGGGAGCTACACATAGTATTATTTCAGATAAAAAGAAGTCAGTAAAGTGGATAGGTTTTTCTTCATGTTAAGAAAAACAACATTATAAAGGACTCCCTACCTTTCAGAAAAGTCAAAGCTAAAGTATAACCAATATTTGCAAGAATGGAGAATCCAATCAAGGCCCCAACAGAGATCCAATAATAGTAACCAGCAAAATCTAGTCCGCGGACTTCAAGTACTTGCTGCCCAATAGTCGTGTTAGGATGCACCATCTACAAAGAAATTTGAAAGCGTCGGCTTGTTACAGATTACATATCTCAATTAGTTTCAAGTTAAAGTGATCAGATTACATAGTAGATTTAATCAAGTCCAGAGTAAGATGTCCACATTTATGAGGGTCTCACCTTCTGCCATCTTGGAGCAAGAAATTCATTGACAGAAAGACCAATCTCTCCATATGAAAGTGGAGCAATCCAAAATCCCCATTTCAACCATTTAGGCATTGAAGCTGAACACAAATTACTGGCGAGTAAGTAGCAATATCTGATTGGAAAAAAATATCTTATATAAATCTAGTTGTGTATTCTTACGTAGAGGGATTATAAAACCACTGAATATGAAGACGAATAGAATAAAGAAACTTCCACCAGATGCTGCAGCAACCATGGTTTGAAAGAAAGCAGCCAAGAGACGGAACATAGATGTTGATGTGAAGTGTACAATGCTCAGCAGAAGGAATTGACGAAAAAACCTGAATATCACACCAAATATGTCAAGATTACTGTGAAATATTTGAACACCTTATTAGCAAGTCATTCAGTCATCAGTAAGAGACATATCGTTTCTTAATGAAAACAACTTGAGATGATACACTGGAGGAATATATTTTGTGGAACAGGAAGGAGAGAACTGAAGGTATTTATGATTTATCCAAAAGAGTATAAGAAAAACCAAGATAAAAGACAATGAACCTGGTGCATATTATGACTCATAATATCAATGCTTTAAAGAGAAAGAAATGGATATGTTTTTTTTTTAATTAAAATCTGGCAGATTAACTGACTGCAGGAATAGTAGTCCACATGTACAGCTTACCTTCCAACTTCCGGACTATATCCAATGACATAGTAAGTAAGTGTTGTCCAGACAAGAGATTCGATGATCGACAAAGGAATCTTGAGAATTGTAGCTGGGATTGTAACTGCCCAGGCTGGGTAGAAGTACAAATCTCTTTGTTTGAAGAAAGTTGGAAGCCTCATGACAGTGAATGCTGCCTCAGGGAACCCATCAACAAGCAATATGACAAGCCCAAAAAACAAGGCACCCAAGTAGTAATTTGCATCAACAACATCCACTCCCAACCGAGTTCGTAAAAACACAGTCATTGTTATAATAGCAACAATGATAAGCTGCCATCATTAGTTGTAGTGTATTTATCAGTCATGGAACATCCATTCAACTCCCTAGATAAATCAATATTCGAAGTTTAGAAAGAAAAAATAAATAAATAACTTTTTTTTTACCTGAATGGTTTTGAATATATAAAGGAATGAGTTTCGCTTCATCAAAAGGTATTCCCTGGATGAACAAGCTTTAAAGAGCTCCCACATGGACAAGGAATAAACACTGAAAGTCATGGCATTTTTATCACTCTGAGATTTATCATACGGTTGGGCTACTTCTTCGTATAGGTTCTTCCCAATAATTGATGCCTTAAATTTCTCATGGAACATATCAACCGAGGAATAGCTATAAGGTTGGTCATCAAGGAACCAATACTGTTTTTGGTCTTTTCTTGAAATAACCTGAATAATACAAGAAATAGAGTGAGGCGGCTCATAAGTAACATTGATTGGGTGAAGGTACAAGAAATATAGTAGTACCTCCTGAAGAAAATCAGCTACACCCTTTCTTGGGGGACACCTAAATCCGCATTGCTCAAAAAATTGCAATACAGAAGAACGTGGTCCATGATAAACAATTTTCCCTTCTGCCATTAAGATAATATCATCAAACAAATCAAAAACTTCCGGAGCTGGCTGCAGTAATGCAATTAGAGCAGTAGCATCGGTTATATGGACTAGCTGTTGAACACATGCGAGTATTTGGAAGGCGGTGGAACTGTCCAAGCCATTTGTTATTTCATCCATGAGTAATGCTTTTGTGGGACCAATAATCATCTCCCCAGTGGTTAATCTTTTCTTTTGACCACCAGATATCCCTCTTCTCATATCATTACCAACGATTGTATCAGCGCATACATCAAGCCCAAGAATCTGCATTTTCGGAAAAGTCAACATAAAAGAACAATAGACGGAAGCTGGATGTTAAAAGAGACAATTACCTTTAAGATATAATCTGTTTGTAGTGTACTCTTCAATCCTTCTGCAGATGTTGCCTGTTTCATAACCAGGATAAAAGATGAAATTTGTTAATGCCGTAAAACAAAATAGAATGTGAGGTTATTCCAGAGAAAAAGATTAAAAACTTCTAGTAAAATTTATATGATTCAGCTGGAACTCAATATGGAAACAGATGATAAAATAAAGGTTGCAGCCAAAAAAATGCTCAAGAAGATATTTGTTACATAACATCATTTCTGATAGTGACTCCACGATAAGCTACACAGCTGTCAATAACTTTACAATTGATCAAAAAATGCTCAAGATGTTTGTACTTGAAATTTTAACAATATCTAATTTATCTATTTAAAGACGAAAGTAAGAAAATAAGACAACCATGCTAAATAACATCATCTCTAATAGTGAATCCACAGTAAGCTACACTTAAGAAAATAACTACTAAACATACGCTATGGAGCACATAGGTATTGAGATACAACTAGACTTGTCGTTAGGCAATTAGGAGATCATCGAGCTTTTACTAATTTACAAGTTAAGATGATTGTAATGTATGGACTGAAAAAGTGAAAAGGATTTCAGGTAAGGTTGTTTATAAGGAAGTCGTAGCCTTGTAGGTAGGCTTGACCATAACCTAAAATTTGTCGGTGGGGTATTTGGCCAAGCCATGTTATGAAACTTGTTGATACAAACTTCCAAGTTCCAAGACAAATCACTAGAGATAACACTACAAGTTTAGCTTTGATTGCATATTCAAAACAGACAAATATATTTTCTTTCATATCTCTAGCCATAATTTTCTTTACAGACTCAATCATGTACTAATCATTAAAATATGTCGATAGATTATATGGCTGAGACATGTTACTGATGAACCTGCTGTTTATTCATTGTAGTCATAAAAACGTATGTACGAATCACTAAAGCTGTACCAAGTCATCTAGCAGATATTATTACGACAGTTAAATTATGACCTTCATGTAGGCATCTACATCTGGATCTGGAACAATCCCTTCCTGTTTCTCCCTTCTGCAGAGCTCAACCATAAGCTCTTTAAGAGGAAAGAGTTATATCTTGTCACTAATGACTGCATAATTCATAGTGATTCACCAAAAAAAAATGAATTCAATATGCACTATTGAGAAATACTACCTGCACGGCTTCCAACACCCTGGCAACGAGCTGAAAAATCGAGAGTCTCTCTCACAGTGATCTCAGGAATATGCAGGTCGTACTGGCTAACATAAACAGAATTCTTTTGTGGAATAAACTCGTTAAGCTTGTAGCCATTGTATGTAACATCCCCTGTAACCTGTCAACTCGTATCGTATGAGTACAGTAGTGTAACATTGATCGTCCAGAAAGTATAAAGATATTATAAGAGAGCGTGATTTTGCCTCCAAGAAAAATAACACATGTTCCTCGAAAATTTTAGAAAAGAAAAACACAAGAGGTTCTTGCAAAGATTTAAAAAAAATACAATTCAGCAGAAGAAGTCACTGAAACCAGAAGTGAAAAACATGCAATGTTTTGGTACTTAGATACAAAAAGATTATGTATATATATACATATATATATATATATATATATACAAGCAAAATAACACACGTTCCTCAAAAATTTTAGAAAAGATAAACAAAAGACGTTTTAGCAAAGATTAAAAAAAAAACCAATTCAGCAGAAGAAGTGACTGAAACCAGAAGTGAAAAACATGCAATGTTTTGGTACTTAGATACAAAAAGCAATATATATATACACACACACAAGCAAAATAACACATGTTCCTCAAAAATTTTAGAAAAGATAAACAAAAGACGTTCTAGCAAAGATTTAAAAAATATACAATTCAGCAGAAGAAGTCACTGAAACCACAAGTGAAAAACATGCAACGTTTTGGTACTTAGATACAAAAAGCAATATATATATATATGTGTGTGTGTGTGTGTGTGTGTGTGTGTGGTTGTATACAGTTGATACCTTGAGAGACTTGTGCATGTTTCCTGAAAGTGCCAACAGTAGAGAGGTCTTCCCGCATCCAGGTGGTCCAAGCAACAGAGTCAGCCTGTAGAAAGACGCAGTCCCGATAAATGTTAAGCTAACTAGCTCAGGCCTGAGTGTTGGGACTTGGGAGATGAATATTCTTTTGACACTAAGCATGTTGATCACAATTATTCTACAACAATATATATCCTGTATGACAGTAACTGTAGAAGCAAAATTCCTCAAGTCTGTAAAGTGTAATTTTCACGAACCAAAAATTAGTTTGAAAAGACTGACCTTCCAGGCTTTATTATACCACTGACATTTTGAACAATCCTTAAAGTTGCTTCTTGTGGTTGAGACCCGAGCAGTTTGGCAATCACCTATACAGAGCAAAACAATATACAATAAAGTAAACATTGAGACAAAGTATTGAAGCAGGTTAAATAGATGTGTGCAGTGTTCCGGAAAATGATAGTGTACAACATAGTATAACAATCAATCCATGCATATACATTATACGCGTGTACAAGGATCACATATACTTACTGAAAGTGTGTCCGTAAGAGAATTCCAGAGAGTTGGGAGAGGCTTTCCATCAACTACTTTGCATTTTGCTTCCACACAGAGGTTCTCATATCTTACTTCAACCGCGGGAAATTTTATGTCAACTCTATAGGAAAAGGTTAAAAAAAAAAAGAAAAATTAAGTTGAGTTGATTTAGGATGGTGCACCAACACAAACTTCTAAATTATCACTTCCCTCTCGCAATACATGACATTTGAGGCTGCTGCACATTATTAATAAACTTGTTTTTGTACAATAATAAAGGGAAACAGTTATAAAAAAAAGTTTAAAATGTTATACGCCATGCATTGCAAGATGAAAGAGTACTTTTCACCAGCATTCATATAATAGAAAAGGTAAATAATTTTTTTTTTAAAAAGGTGCTGTGATATAATATGGAAAGAGATCAATGAGCTAACTTACTTGTCTATTCTGTGTCTAATTTTCCGCAAAAGGCGGAGATTATCAGCCTCAATCTGTTTAATAAGCCGTTCGACAAACAGATGGCGATCTAAAGCTCCAAGCTCTCTAACATCAGTCACCCGTTTTCCTTTGACATCTGCATTATCATCATTATACTCGTCGAATAGACAGGCCTTTGATCTTTCATATGTTGGCAATCTCTCGAGATTTGCCCATTGCTGAATGAACTCCTTATCATAAGCATCCTTTGAAGAACCGAAGGAAGAATTGCTTCGTACACTCGCGCTCTGAAGTCTGAATGATGATCTCAAGCTCCGTCCTATACCAGCAAACTCGGTTCGTAGAGATTCTATTTCATCTGCCCCAACAAGCTGCGCCATACTCAACAATTACAAGGACATTAATTGATAGAGATGTTGCTATGTAGCATGAAGCAAGATATTGAAATATCACAGAATTTATAGAGCAAGAGGTAGGTGGAAAATACAGAGGGTTTTGTTTCAATGGTGCTATTTCTTGATTAAGAAGAAAATTAAAAAAAATTACTGGATATCAAAACATCACGACAGTTGACTTTCCAAAATCAATATCAATCTGATGCAGAGCTATATAAGTCATGCAGAAGTGACATGTATATAAAACTTAGGAAAAAATCAACTTCCTTTTAATAAAAAAAATAATTTTGCAGTACAATATACAGGAGGAATACAGGGTACCTTCTGCTGAACCACTGGCTTGAAAGAATGAGTATATTCTTCAAATTTGAGGAATTAACAATTTTACAAGATTGTGCACATGAGAAATTATATCTACAAAGCAGATAACAAGAAATAGATGAAACTCACTATAAGTGAGCACACAAAAAACTCTAAATTCTTTACATGGTAACACGAAAAATAGACTGTTTGGTTAAAAAGAAATTTCTGGGTAGTTTTTTTTTCCAATAAATTACTAAACAGTACATTCTTGATGTGGGAAATGTTGGAAGGTTTGTGAAATTGGTCCAAAAAGCAAATCTTTACAAAAAAAACTTTACATGCCAATTGCCAAACATCTATCTCTAGCTTTGTAAAATCTCTAAGTTCCACAAAAATCTAATCAAACACTCAAACAGCTATTTCAAAGCAAGTATTTATTTCCTGATAAATTTTAGAAGACTAGAATGTGTTTAATTACCAAGAAGGTATAAGAAGTTTCATCAATACAGCTTTAGCGAGATACGTTGACAATAAGAAAAATTACAGTATTTTTATTACAGTAACAAAATTAACATGATTATCCTTTTAAACTGAGAATACAAATTAAACTGTCTTGGGTAGCAAGATAGCTATGATATCACCACTTCTTTTAGAAAGTTTGATACCTAAGCAATCAATTTAATTTAAAATTGTTGATGAGCAAAATAATTTTACCATATCTTATACTTGTTTTGCAAGACATGCATGATGTTCACCTTCACGTTTACAAACATGGGATGAGGCAAAGAAAACAAACAAAAATACATCCACAAGCATCTCCCATGCTTCTCTTGTTTTATTTAATCTATTCCAGCGAGGTCTCGTCAATCTTACAAGTTTAAATCTTCTTTAATCAATATGTGAGATTCCTTTCGAAAATTCATGACTATCTACAAAAACACTTCCCTGTTAATCAACCTCATAAAAAAAAGACTGAAAATCAAGACTCCGTCACATGTTACGTCACTTCAGAAAGACAAATAATATTTTCTTTCAAAATTTTGAAGGCCAGCAAAGACTGTATTACTGAACCCATGAACCATTCAGCAAGAATTTTGTTCCACAGAGATACAATTTATAAATTAAAAAGATAACTACAATCTTGGATAGCAAGACAAATAAGACAATTAAAATAGCAAGGTTAGGCATTATTAATCAACCAGTTCAAGTAATATTTAAATGTTGACAATGAAAATAATCCACCATATACAATACTTATATTGCAACTTGCAAGACATGATACTTAGCGGTGTAAACAAAGAGGAAAAGAAAATTGGAAAAAGTCTTACTTATTATCATACTTATAACAAAGAATTCAAGTTTCCTAGTTCCCCTCCAAAGCGGAAATAAAACACTGATTCTTTAGAATTTCGAGCTATATTCAGGTTATTACCCATTTAGTGAGCTCAAATAAGAACAATTTTCAGTAGGAAGAATAATTATCAATGTGAATCCCAATGGACTCAATAGAAGCTCATATGGAAGGGTGAACGATGAACATATTATAATACTGAAATTCAGCAAGTGGGCGTGTAAGTCAGATTCAGATGAAATCAATTTCATATATGCAGTGAAAAATAAAATAATGGAGAAAACGCAGACATACAAATAATTATCCGGGGCAATTGCCTACTTCGAAGAGGTTGAAGTTGAACGCACGTTTTAGAGACAGATGATGATGAGAATAACTTAATTGGAATTGGGAGAGCAACCATCGCCATGGACGTCTTGTGTCGTCCCAATATTCTTCGGTTAGGGTTTTCAAGATTCTCTGACCCTTTCCCGCCGATTACATTACAATTTAAGACCACAATTTGATTACTTTCTTGATCCTCTCTGCTCAAATTTACTTATATATATGTGTGTGTGTGAACTCGTCGTTTATTGGTAATGTTTTGAAGTATCGATCTCCTCTCCTCTTTCTGTAACCCTAGTAAGCGAACAGTGAAGTTACAGTTACCGTTGCGTGTTGGTGGCTCCGGTGAGCGTTTTCCGACGACTGTTTCTCTAGTGTGTTGTCTTCGATGGAGGTTGATACGCCCCCATCCTTGCCTCCGGATGATATGGTGCAATCCGTATCTATGGATATGACCGAGTCTTGCATTCAGTCTTCTTCTCAAGTTGCATCTGTTGCTCAAGATGGTCCTAGTGATGCTGTTATGAGTGACACTGCGGGTGGTGTTGCTCCATCGATCTGTTGAAGAAGTTAATTCTTGAGTTACCCTTCCGCCTGGTCCCCTACAACGAACCACTCCTTCTGCAACTCCATGATAGGTCAGTTAGATATTGTTTCCAATGTCCTGCTCCTTCGGAGAGCAAACATTCGTTAGTTTTCAAGGTCCTCGTCCTTCGGCTCATCCTGTGGTTTTCCTATTGTCTAATATGTTATGTATCGTAAGATCAAAGAGCCGGACTCATTCATCTTGAAAATAATGTTAAACTCATTGATCTTGTCGTTAACTATTTAATTCGTGATCAAAATTATTAAATTTGTAAGAAGTAATTGATATATTTACCGATAAAAAAAATAAAATAAAAAGAAGATAATCGGAATACATTCTCAAGTAAATAGACGGTTTGACCGATCTAAGGTGTGCGAAAAAATAAGTCACCTCGTTACCGTAATTTAACACGACTTACACACAAACACACTTCAAAACAAACAGTTAAACTACGGATTCGCTCCACCAACCTACCAACCATATGAATGCTAAGAACTATGCAAATATAAGCGCTCGTCTCCACCACCACTCTCTCGATACCAAAAGACAAACCCATAAAACCGACATGCTCCCGAGTCCCGACCAATGAAACCACTCGAAAACCTCCCTCTTCACTCACCGTAACATCAATTAATGTTTACGATAACCAAAGTAAATATACCATTTAATGTAAACAATGTATTTGTACACTCTTCTATTAACTACTCAACAATGTATATATTATCATTACAATTTCTTTATACAAGATTAAAAAAAAAAAAAGATAAATCCAAACAAAGTACGACACACCTACAATTTTTGACCAGACCAACACTAATTAATATACAAATTTACAGCCCGAACATGCATTTGTTATTGGCGATCCAACAAGTTTACCTGCGCATAAAACCCATAATGCAAATGCAAAACAATTACTTCTTTTTTTTATGACGTAATAATAAAAGTTGTATTCATCATTTGACTATACGTACGTCCATAGAGGTGAAACCCGAAGAAATTTATCATTTGACGATGACCCAAATAGCGTAGACGACGCCCGGAAGCCACCCGAACAATGTCAACAATAAACATATCCAAAACTCAATCTGTAAGCAAAATTCAAAATTCAAAACAAAACAAGAAATTACCCTTAAAAACAATATAATAAACAAATAAATACAATATTTAACCAATTCGATTTGTTTTAAAATAAATATTCTAGATTCCAAGGAGTAAACCTGGCATTGAAACTTAAGGAAAACACCAAGAGGAGGCAAGAAGATGGAGAGAAGGAGCTCAATGAATGTCAATGCCGATTCGTCTGCCATTTTTTTTCTCTTCCTTTTTTTTCCTTTATCTTATTTTTCTTTTAATGTGTGAAGCTTTTGGATTTGAGATATTGTTCACCTTTTTACCTAAAGAATCTAGAAAAAAAAAGGAGATATACAAGGAGAGAATATAGAAGCCGAAGATGGGTGAACGTGTGCTATCCCCAAATTATCGTGTATGTTATGAAAACATAGGCAAACATGTACTTATTTTTTTTGTATTCAATGTTATATTGATATTATCATTTGATATATTTGTCTATCCAACATGAAATCAATGTTGTTGTGTTATATTATTTATTTGAAAATCTTATTGTTTTACGTATATATAATCAATTGAAGTTTTACATTGGAAATTACAAGGTTAAATTAATTTTGTTTATTTTAACGAATTTTGCCTTGACATGAATATAAATTGTCTTCTTTTTCGGTAAAATCTTCTCCAAAGGTGGATGTTATATCACTTATATCCCTAATTTCCAATGGAGTGATTTTATCCGGTCAGGCGGAATATTACAAATCAAGGCAATGTAACCGGATTGTGTTTACGAGGCGCACTTGGACTGTGCACGGGTACACAATGTGTGTGTGTTGGCTCCCATGTCTGACTGAGTAACTTGTGTGCAGACTCACACCTACAAAAATAAAAAAATTTAGTTATCCTCATGAACAAACTTTGAATATATGAGAAGCAAAAGGATAAAAATAAACTTTCTTACACATGTGTCGTCCTTGTGCCGAAATGATGATATAAGTCACACCATGCTCGGATGATTGCCTCCTTGTATGGGGTGAGTCACATCGTCTCGAGGTAGTTCATTGACCATGGATATGGTGCCCAATGGACCCTCATTTCCGTCAAACGCCGTTCGTAGCTTTCACTTAATGACACCGAGATATGAAGATGACTTGTACTTCCTTACAACGCAAAACGACACCAGCTCTATTTCTAATGTTCCTCTTTATATGGAACATGCACCTCAAGAAAAGACTTCACCCAAGGCACATATAAGACCCAACTCTCGATCAATGACAATCACCTCCGGTATTTTTGCCGTAACAAAAATGACAAAGCCTCCTTAAAGCTCACACGTAGTGATCTCTGTTCTATTGTGCCATGAATACGAAAGCAATTGCAAATGTTTTCTTTGATATTGTGATGCCGACAATCTCCAACAACGGATATTATATCAACAAATAATACAATAAAAGATTAAGTACAAGTAGTGTACAATAAGATAGACGTTTATCAAACAAAGTTAGAGCAAAAATACTTACTCATTGGTCTTATACGTCGAGTCCATCACAATTACATAAGGGGACATATGGAGCAAATGCCTAAAATCGGATGCGAGATAAATAAATAAAAAAACCCATCCACCTCATCGGAATCCGGACATCTACTTGCACTCACATTTGATATGTACAGAAAATTAACGCTTTCATACGTGTAAGAAGCTCATTTGGATCGCTATCCTATAAATAGTCGGTGTATGACTTTAACCGGATCTTGATATTTTCTTTTTAAATTACCCTAGAAATAGGGTAATTTAAAAAATAAGTTAATCATACACCGACTATTTTAATGCATACATCGATTATACAAATTCAACCTAAATAACACATAACTAATTAACATAAAATCATTCTGATCATTCATAACGGATGACTCAGATATCTAGATCCGGTTAAAGTCATTTTCAAGCAACCGGATCGGGCTAAAATCAGTCTGATCAAACAAATCGCTCAAACGGATTACATAATCATACTATAAGTCTATAATGACACAAGCCATACTATAAGTCTATAATTGATCAAACGGATCAAACCGATCCGACTTTAGTCGTTTTTAGATACTATATTTTAGAATATTGATCAAACGGATCAAACGAATATCCACGGATTATTATCCAGTTTGGCAAAATATGATAAATTTATTATACATTTTATAACAAACAAAATAGGAAATACATATACGGATCGGTCAGATTAGATATTTGGATCAAACATATCAATCGGATATCCACATCCGGTTAAAATCATTTTCAATCAAACAAATCGGCCTAAAATCATTCCGATCAAATATATATATCTTTGTATAAATTTTAGAGTAAATTACATAAACCCGAACTAAATTGACCCGAATCAAGATGTTAGGCAACCCGATCCAGTTTCAAAAACTAAGGCTATCCAATATGGCGATGACTAATATTAGCCCGAAAACCCCCACGATCCAAACAGCCCGTCCCGACCAGAAACAAACCGATAAAAAGGAGAGATTGGGTTGACCCGACCCGTTTCAACCCGAGAATGTTATGACCGACCCGATTCCGACCCGTCCCGTTATGTCCCGAGAACCGAGACTACCCGATAACCCGTATCAACCCGAACAAACGATACCCGACCCAAACCGATCCGAAACAACCCGATTAATAGCCAAGCTTTTTTTACCCGAGCCATTTCAACCCGAGCTTGTTAGGACCTGACCCAAGCCAGACCCGTTTGACACCTCTAGTACTCTACAGGAGGGGTTGCAGTAGGCAAAACTAGGTTGGGCTGCGAAGCCCAAATGTCATGCTGTTTAATGGGCCTATGATATGAGCTGAAGTAGCCCAATAAAATGCATTTTTTCACACATTCAAAGCCTTCAATAGTTCCAAGCAGCAGCAAGTCGGAAAACACCAAAAGGGTGGGGATCGCAAATACCGCTTTACCTCTCCGATAGTTCTCTGCAAATTTGAAGCCTAATCAAAGTAGATTTTGCCCCATTTGTGCTTCAAATTTGATCTCATCTTCCCTAATTTCCCCAGATTTCTCCCCAATTCGGTATTTCCTGCTGTCGAATTTCATCCAATAACAGCTCGAACCATTGCTTTCCAGTACTCCGATCTTGTAGAACTAGGTCATACCATATTGTCAGCAATTGGATTATTGTTGCTGCAAGCTTAATATCCTGGTGCACCTGGAATTTGGAAGCCTCTAGCTAAGATCAAGGCTGCATATGATAAACAATGGCAAAAATTAGGGACCGAACAGAGGATTTCAAGGATGTCGTTAGGCGCGAGGCTCTTTCTTTGGGATATACAGAGGTTAGGGTTGTCCTCGATGTTAAATACTGCTTTGTCCAAAGAAGAATTATTCGCGTTCATATTTGTGGAAACTTATTCTTCATTGCTGTTAGATGAGAAATTTGTAGCTTTGTTTCCATTGAAAAGCTCATGAATTTGATTCCCGGTTCGTAATTTATTCAGTTGTGTTATAATTCTGAAATCGGACCATCCTCCAGTTCAACACTTAGAAAAGCTATATGTTTGACTTGCTATGAACAGGTGTATCTTTCAATATAAATAGAGTGAACCCCATGAATGCACATATAATACCTACGGCCTAAGTAAAAATGTAACACCTACGGATTGCAATCTTCCTTCTTTAGGACGAGCCAATCAGTAATTGGTCATTTGTCACTTCTTTTCATTTTCGTTGGCAGATAATCTTTCATGTTTTTGAGCATTTTTTTACCTAGACGGTTTTAAAACATATCAATGTAATACTTCGGGGCCTATGATACCAATCGCCCAAGTGATACTTCTGTCTGCATCTGAACTTAGATTGTCTTGCCATTCTTGTTTTTATTCAAAAATTTTAAGCTAGGATTATAATCTTTTATGTGCTTGGTTGTGGGTTTTTATAATATTGTCCTAGTGAGTATTAGTTGATTACGAGTTCTATCTTCCTAAAGCATGCATTTGTGTACAGGCAAAAGTGGCAGCCACAGTTGCATCATTTATCATCCAAAAGCCACGAGAAAGGACAGCGTTTACAAAGGCTGCTCTAAAGACGGTATGTGATATTATCTTTTATAATGTTTCTCTTAACTTGAACTTCTTTTTTGTACATGTTATATGTGCATCGTTATGCTTTTTTAGTAATTCGTCTCTGATTTGATATCTTGACTAGAAAAATTGAAGTTTTCTGAATTTTTAATATGTGGACTGCTTCTTGTATTAACAGCTTTGCACATTTGTCTTTCCAGCTGGAGAGCATTGGAAGTTTGGAACAATTCCTTATGAAGCATAAGAAAGATTATGTCGATTTGCATCGAACCACTGAGCAAGAGCGAGATAGTATCGAGCATGAAGTAAGTTTGGAGCTATTCCATTTGACTACTAACAATGTTTCTTGATTTACTATGATCTTCAAGTTGTCTGATTGTGTTGAAGAATGGTTGTTATTACTGAAGTGCCCAAAATTCTTTATCTTTTTCATCATAGCATTTGCTGTCTAATTGTTTGAATATCTGAGTGTTCTTCAGTGCAACTTAAATCCACCTTTATTAAAGATATATTGGTCTTGCGACTAGTTAATTCCCCCCCTCCCCCCCCCCCCCCCCCCCCCCCCTCCCCCCCCCCTCCCCCACTTGGCCAGAGATTGATTGCTCCTTTTTGTTTGAGAAATAATGGGGGGGAATGGATGAGTTTTCTGGTGCTTCTGCTTTACTTATAAACATGGAAGAATAGTTTCAATTGAAAGAGGTTTCTCATATGCAGTTAATTTGAAACTATTATAGTCAGAAGATCCAAATATAACGTAATAAGGTATACTTCTGGTATCTGTGATCAGGGAAAGCCTAAAAATTCTTGACGAAGATATCATTAATTGGTTCGAACATGTCTTATATTTATAAATTTATAATGCCCATGGCCACAAGGTTCTTATTGTAATCTTAGGTGATTCATATTGCTGTACTTCCATTTTTTTGTTGGTGGGTTGTGCATCCTGGATCAGTTCCTTGAAAAGCTTAAATTGTGAGTTTAAAAAAAGCAAGAAAGATGTCCTTTCTATATCGCACAGCTGCATAATGATTGTCAGCTCGATAGCAATGGCTTCCATCATATTTGCTGGTCACAGCTCATTTCAGTTATGCTAACTAACCCAGTCTTTTTTAGACATCCTGATATGAGTCAGTGCTGTATGTACTGATGTTTACAAGGAAATCACTAATGGAGGACCTGTGGGCTCATTCTGCAGGTGACTGCTTTCATTAAATCATGCCAAGAACAAATAGATATACTTAAAGCTAGCATTAATGAGTCCGAAGAAGCCAATTCCAAGGGATGGCTTGGTGTTAGGACTAGTCCTAATGCTGATACCATTGCGCACAAACACGGAGTGGTATGTTCAGACTCTCTTATGTATTACTTGTACTTTTTGTGAGATTTTGTGCTCATATGAGGAGTTGTTCCGAATATTTGATGATTGAATAACATTTTCTTAATTGTTGAAAGTGGGATTTGTAACTACAGTGGGCTTAACTCAGGCTTGGTAGGATAATAAACCCAATAGCATGTACACTGTTCTATGATGAATGAATATCATTTTCTTTCTTGCTAAAAATGAGATTTCTAACTAAGGTATACAAGCATGCACATTATTCTTTGTTTACAATCTGTTAAAAAATAGCTTCAACACTTTGGCTGAATCTTGTGGTTGTCTGAGAAAATAAGTCTAGTGGCAGAACCTTGGCAGAATCTTATAGCCTTTGTGTTCATGGAACTTATGATAATATCCTCTTCCTAGCAATAGCATACTGTAGGTGTAATTTTTAAATCTTGTATTTTTTCAATGAGGTGGACTCATCTTCACAGGAGACTTGAAAAGCCATACATGATACATGCATGCCCTTGAACCATTTTAGGCTTTGTTTGGCAACTCCTTTATAATGGTTTTGTTTATATAATGACATAATTTATGTATAGCACAGAATCCAATGTAAGTGTGGTGGTTCCTTAATTATAAGAGCTTTATAATGGCATGCTAAACAAATCTTAATAGCTGTGAATGCTTTCAATGTAGACTCCAACATATTGATTCAACTACGGATTTGGTCCTGCTTTATGGTTATATTAACTGCTTACACATTTATCTTCCCTTCAGAGTTTTAAGCTTTGTGGAAATTTACATTCCCTGACAACTGGAAAGAGACCTCACTGATATTTTTTCCTTCTATTTTAGGTTTTAATTTTAAGCGAAAGGCTTCATGTAGTTACATCACAGTTTGATCAGCTAAGAGCAGTACGATTTCGAGATGCTATAAACAGAGCAACGCCGAGAAGGAAACTGAAGCGTGCTTCTGACTCCAAATCAACAGAACAGCCACAACCTATCATTGATGCAGACAACCAAGAACTTACTGAGGTTCAACATAATCCTCAGAGAGTTCAGCAGCAGCTTCTGGATGATGAAACACGCACTCTTCAGGTGTGTACAGTGCCTGCATTGCATATTATACATCAATTGTGCATCAAATACTCATCAAAAATTGAAATTTGAAACCATGGTTTATCTGCAGGTTGAACTAACTACTTTGTTAGATGCCGCTCAAGAAACAGAAACAAAAATGATCGAGATGTCTGCCTTGAATCACCTCATATCCACGCACGTTCTCCAGCAGGCTCAGCAGATTGAGGCTTTGTATGATCAGGTCAGTTTTTTTTACTTCTCTATGTGGTTTCAGTTTTCTTCTTCTAGTGTTTTACTAATTCGTATAAAATCACAAACTACTTTACCTCAAACTAATTAGAAATTTAAAATTATCAGTTAAACTAATCAACATTTAACATCAATGAAATCATGAATGTGGAGAACACTGTAGTACCCATCATGTTGCCCAGTTTTCATTTCCATGTTTGTTGGTTTCACAATTCACAGGCAGTGGAGGCAACGAAAAATGTAGAGATGGGTAACAAGGAGTTGTCACAAGCCATTCAGAGGAATAGCAGTAGCAGGACCTTCATGTTGCTCTTTCTTTTTGTACTCACTTTCTCAATCCTTTTTCTTGATTGGTACAATTGATCTAAAGCTATAGTATGTAGACACATCTGTTGAGCTATAAAGCGGAACCCTTTGTTGAATTCCTCGTACCAGATTATACTGAAACATACATTGTCAGACATCATGTAAATGTGGAAATTAAGGACGAATTCCTTCTTTGGCTTGGTACCTTGATTCTCCTCTTGTTGAACATTTTGAAATTGTCATTTTTCGTGACCAATAATGAAATTGTTGTGTTCCCTTCTCTATGATCAATAAACCCTAACGTTTGGAAGGGCTAAGAATCATTCTCGAAAACGGAATATTATTGAATCAATTAAAAATTATGTTTGTTTAGTGACTAAAATGGAATGTTCGAGCTCTTTTAACACATGAAAGTTACATAATCACTTAATTTCCTTCTCCTTAGCCCTTTTTATTATGTTTTCTTTCTGCCCATCTAACCAAACGGGCATTGTATGTGACTTAGAATCAATAAGAACGACAGAAGATCTTGATTGGATGAGCAGGAGCTATTATAAGCTTTGGGCAAGTGATGCCCCAAAAACAAATCAAACAAGGACATTGTTTAAAAGTCTTCACAAGCTAACTCACAAAAATATTATGAATATTTGTTCTTATTGTGGATGAACAAAACTCAATTTACAAGTTCCTATACACAAATTCACCACAAGCTTTATACAGTGACCAAGATTCCTCTTTTATCGAGCCAACAGAAGCACGCATTTTATGTCACCCTTACAATCTTTTACATACCAAAATCTCATGGAAGAATGCTAACTGATCATCTGGCTGTTGATAGCTGCATCACATCTTGGTCATCTACAGACTCCTCGGCCCAAGCAAACCGCTGAGCCATTTGTGCTAACTCCTGTTTCCTCCTTTCCTCCTCAAACCTCTCCCATTGGTTCCACCTCTCAACCAACCCTGCTCCTTGTAGCATTGTCACGACCTCCGCCATGGTGGGGCGGTGCTCGGGTGCATTTTGAGTGCACAACAATGCGATCTTGACTATCATCTCGACTTCTTCAGGATCATATACCCTTAAGTTGTTGTCTACTATGTCGCGAATCCTGTTCTCCCTCAATAGTTTTTTCATCTACCAAATATCCCATTAGTTTTGCATATTGTTAGTGAAATTTAACTGTTCACCTATGAGCTAGAAAGTGGGGGGGGGGGGGGGGGGGGGGGGGCGGGGGGACATTGACAGCTTGTTGTTCGAGCCAAACAAGTCAAGTTTTGTTATGCTCATGCGCAACTCGTGGATAATCGGGCCGAGCTAAGCCTAATATTTATTTGAGCTTCAAAATGTGCCCATATTTGGCTCGTTTAGAAATCAAGCCGAGTTCGAGCAGTTTGGCCCTTTGGCTCGTATAAAAATCTAACAAGTGGGATCAAGGGTGTGAAATACTTACATGATCAAGCAGCAAAACATCCTCTTCCTCCTCTAACCGCGAGAAATTAATAGCTCGTTGACCTGTCACGAGCTCCAACAATGTTATCCCATATCCAAACACATCAGTTTTCTCCGATGATTTCCCTGTTGATAGATACTCAGGTGCAATGTGGCCCATGGTACCACGCACTTGTGTTGTAACATGCGTTAACTTGGAATCAACCAACTTTGCAAGCCCAAAATCCCCAAGAATAGCTTCAAAATTCTCATCTAGAAGGATATTTGCTGCCTTGAGATCCCGGTGTATGATCTTAGGATCACAGTGCTCATGTAAATACTCCAGCCCATGTGCTGTACCTAACGCAACTCGCTTTCTTGCTGGCCAGTCCAAACCCTGCTCACCCGGCTTCAGCTCTGCAAAAAGTTGAGTCATTATCACTAATCTGCATCAATCTTGATTATATATATATATATATATATATAATTTCACCTGTTTTGTACTAGTAACAACAAACATTAGTTTACCTCTCAAGCGATAGGCGACACTAAGATGTTTCATGAATGGATAAACAAGGATTCTCTCCCTCGAGGTTGTGGAGAAGCCTATTAGCTTAAGGAGATTCTTATGAACTGCAACGCTTATCAGCTGAACTTCCCTTAGGAATGCCGCCTCTCCTCCTGGATGATGAAAGTCTATTAGCCTCTTCACAGCGACGTTGGTGCCATCCATTAGTACGCCTTTGTAGACCTTTCCAAATCCACCTTGTCCGATGATGTTGGCCTCATTGAAGTCATTTGTTGCCAGTTGAATTTCGCGCCATGAGAATCTTTTCACTTGTCCAAACGAAATCTCCCGATCATCTTCACCTAGAGCAATATACACAAAGACTTCTGATGTGGTTCACATGAGAAGCTAATAAGCCAACTACAGTTGATCATCTCACTTGTGAAATTAAGCTAAAATGAGTATTCAGAACTTGTAAAATATATTGAGTATAGGGGTGTTAATTGAGTCGAACAAGCTGAACTTTTGTATGCTCATGTTCAGTTCAATTAGGATAACCCGACCCCAAATTATAATTGATATTTAAATTGTGCTCATACTCAATTTGTCTAATGTGTGAATGAGCTTGTGCTGAGCTCGCGAAATTTGGTCACTTAGCAAATATATTTTTAAAACAAACTAGAAAATGTTTATCCGTGAAACATAATAGTTCACACAAAAAAAAATCTAAATCTAAATAATCACGACTAGTGATACACGAAATGAGACAATGTGAATAAAAGATCATCAATGTGAAAAACTTATGCTCTGCAAAAGACTTGCCTGCAACATCGAAAAACTTGTCATTGCTGAACTTGTGAGCTCGATGCTTGAAGTAAGTAGAGATGACTCCTAGCAAGAGAAGTATAAAAGCACTGGCGCTTGCAGCAGCCATGAAAGCTGTTGTTCTTGATTTCTTGGCTGAATCTAGGCACATCAGAATTTTGAAGCTCAGTCTTGTACTAAGAGAAAACCGAGAATACAGTACAAGAAATAGGAAGGGATATGTGTGTTTTTAAGAAACACACCTGAATCTGGAGGAGAGGATCTTGAAAAGCAAGGTTGATCTAGGTTGTGACCACAAATGAGGTGATTCCCTGTAAAGCTATTAAAAGTGATGTATAAGAGATAGCTTCAAAGTAGTCTTTACTCCATAAACAAAATGATGAAACCCGGAAATTGATTCAAACAACATCAATGTTTAGGAATCGAACGTGAAATTACTTAAAAGTTGGAACTGAAAACAGATGCAGTGGTACTATTCCTTTTAAGCTATTGGATGAGAGATCCCTGCATGAATAAGAAGATTATTAATGGCGTAATAGTCGAAACAACTAAGAAAAGAACGAAACTGTCATGATAAGAAGACTTCAAATGAAAAACTGACTCGTATAGCAAGTTTCAGAATTCCATTTTCATATTCAAGCTCTTATGACAACAGGACTAAGTCTTCAGAAGAATTTAGGTACCAAAGGCTTCAAGGGATTGGCTTACAGATCTTCAAGATGGGAAAGCTGACCCCAAGTGTTTGGTATGGAACCGGAAAAACAGTTTCGTGCTAGATTCAGATTTTTCAGTTTCACCATGTTCCCAAGGTAATCAGGCAAAGGACCATGGAGTTCATTATCCTGCAGCTCCCTGGACAGAAAGAATTCGCACGTTTGTTGGCGTTGAATGCTTGGATGAATAGTAAAACTAGGTTATACTTAGTTAATAGTACTGTAGGCTTACAGATTCTCAAGAAACTTGAGTTCAGTGATTGAAGGTGAAAGAGTTCCCACAAATTCACATGAAGAGAAGCTCCTGAAGTACAAATACAGATGAGTTTGTTAGGGAAACAGGTTGTTACCAAATGGTGTTTTCTTTAGTCACTAGAATGAAATATTGGAGGTATATTTTGAACATGAACAAAATATAAATATTTCCATTATATTTCCTTCTTCTTAGTTCACTACTTTTATGCTTCATTCGCACTCAACCAAATGACCCATAAGACAAGAAAGCTAAGCTAGCATGTCCGGTTATTACTTACAAGGCTACGACGTGTCCATCTTGACAAGTGACCTTAGGCCAGCTGTCACAAGGGCTCACAAGGTGAGTATCCCAATTAATGCACTTTTGGGTGTCATTAAGAGCCTTGTGAAGATCTATCAGGGCTAAATCTGTAGATTGAAAAACACAAAACTTCACTTACCCGCCAAATGGTTGCTCAAGATATTATTCAAACTTTATTTTGGAATAAGCTCTTTCAAAATGAATTGCAATCAATGAAGCAAATTGATGAAACATTTACGTTCAATGTTAGGAGCAGTGGCTGAGTATCCAACTGTAAGCAGCAAAGTGAGAATAAAAATGCGATTTATCATCTTCATCGTGATCTTGCAGATGGTGGGATATCTGAACAAAAAGTTGCAGCTGAACTCTGAAAAAAGATTTCCACGAATTTTAACTACGGGTTACTAAAAAATGGATTCAGACAGGAAATAAATAAAAATCAAAGAATATATGTGTATACATGATAAAATCAACTATAATGATTTTCATTAACATGTAGTCCCCAAGTACCAATCTTTTTCTATAATCAGAATGATTCAAGAAATTTGTTTCGAGAACCAGAAGTAATGTTTGTTTTGAATGATGATTCTGTCAAGAATCCAAACAAGGAAAACTCACAATTGAAAACAAGAAAAACTTCAGGAAGGGAAAAAGCCGGTAGTTTTACTTACTTGCTAGGGGAGCTATAACCCATGCAACTTATTAATAGGAAACTACTACAAAATTAAAAATATGAGGAGCAATAAATAGATAACGATGATCAAAGAATAAGTAAAATTATATGGAACTGATCTTTGGTGATTATGATGGGTCGGTGACTTGTTTTATGGCCCCTCCACAACAAGGACCACAATAAATCAAATGGAGTAAGCCAAAGGAACTTAGCAGAAAAGAAAACTCGAAACTTATATAAAAAAATTAAACATTTTCTTACCGCAATCATACGTCTAACTTTCTTTCATCTTGTATATCTCCGCAATCATATGTCTAACTTTCTTTCATCTGGTATGTTGAATCACTTTCCTGTTAAAAAAAAAAATAACTGTTTTTTGTTGTTTTGTGTGATACTGTGTTGTTTCTGTGCTTCAAAAGTATGACAGGCATGATTTGAAATGGCCAGTGAGAAGGGAAAGAGCTATTTGCTCCCTGGTGCGAAGAATATGAATGTGAATAATGTGATTGTGGATGTGTCTATGAAAATGAATCCCACTATATAAAGAATAATAATTTGCTATAAGAAAAATGACTCTTTTTTTTCACAAACTTTTATATTATATTAATACTTTATATCTCATTAGCACTTCAGGTCCTCTACCTCTTTGTAGATGCCTTTTTCTAAAGTTGCTAAGCACATATGCTAAGTAATCAAGGATAACGAAGTTACCCTTTAATGGAGTCATTATATTCTCCTGGATAACTCTGCTACAATTCTGTATAACTTTCAATTTTATAAAACTCTTAACTTTTGTAGCCTAACAGTGTTAAATAACTCACCAGCTTTTCTGTTACAATTCTTACATGCAAATGTATCACGCGTCACAATATATACATATCAAATCATTTCATGTAGTAAAGGAAAACTTATCCAATATAAATAACTCATCAGCTTTCTATATACTGGATTTAATGTTTTGTGTGGTAGATATGGATATACATGATAATCTTGATATCCAATAATTTGATTGCCATAAAGGGCTAAAGTCGATTTAAGCCAGTATAATTGTAACAGGAAAGTTTAATATATTTGAAATCCTCTATTTTCAGAAAAAGAAAAGAAAGAAAGAGATATCCATGATAACGAGCTAGCTTTGTTTTATTTATTTATATATTTTTTAATGATGTTTATTAATGAGAATTTTTATAGAAAATGGTAATGTTTCTAGAACATGGAAGGATAAACGGAAAGTTGATTTTGGGCGATGGCCCTGCAGTTGCCAGTCCCGACAAGAAGAATTGGGCGTGGCGAGCCGGCGCCAAAGAGGCAAATTAAAAAGAGGAACCTATACCATTTTTAGATCCCTTCCATATTAATAACATTTTATAAGAATCTTGAATTCAACTTTTTCTACTTTCGTGGAGAAGCTTGCCTTTAGTTGCAGGGTTGGTTATGTGCTTACTATTAGGTGAGTTTGGTTCTTCAACCCCTTCGTCTCCCATAATTTCTGTAATCTTACTTAAAGGTTGAAAATTTTTGTCGTAATTTCACCCCATAAACCCTTCAACCCATATAGTTCATAACCAATTAACCACGTACACAATTGTTAGTCGATTGTCATAAGGCAATCGAGAAATTAGAAAATGATTTGTGAAACTCATAAGTGACATATCCTTGTAATATTTATTGATGTTTTGTTTATCTTGTAAGCTTTTTGTTTTTGTTTATTATATTGATAACTCAGGCTAAGCGCGCATTCATTAGAAATGTACTACTCAATAGATTAAGGGTCCGTTTGGTTTTAAGTCCGAAAACAGAAACGGAATTAAAACGAATCTAGTTCATACATACACTTGATCATCATGAAGTTTTTTAGAATCATTTGGTTTGAACTAATCGGAGTTACACTCAAACCAAACGGAAGGTAATTGTGTGATTTATACTAAAATCTAATAAAAATAATTTATCAATTTTTTTTGAAAATATACCAATCATTATAATCCGGTCCACTAGACTTCCGTCATTTACAAGAGTAGTATTGGTTCACCGGGCTAAAAGATGAGTGGGTGGGCCGGGTTAATCTAGTTTAGGTTTAGCTAAACGGGTTTCAAAATTTTGAATTCTAAATATGGGCCTTTTTGGGCTTTGAGCGGTTTTGGGTTGTTGATTGCTATGGGCTTTTGGGCCCATGTGTTGATACTTGACATGTCTTCTTCGGTCATAATTTATAAGATCACAATTGATCAATTATTGATAGAATCTGATGACATATTCAAATAATCAAATGTGTAGGTTGTAAAATGTAAAATAATGGCGCATAACATACCAGACTTGTGGTTCGTGGTTGCAAGATCGCAAGTACCCGCATCCATGTCGTCCTGCAATATCCAGCCGGATTTGAATTTCTTCAAAATCTCAACCATCAAAATCCAACGCCAACTTTTCCATCTCTTTCATTTTAATCGATTCCTTTTCGAGCTTTGAACCAAAATCACATGAAGAAGACGAAGAGCCATTTCAAATCCTTCTCAAAATTGCTTTCCAGATTTCGAAAAACCCTGAGTTGATCAAACAAGAATAGAACCGACGATCATCAAACCGTTGTTTGATTGGGACATTGATCCGAATTTCCCTTGAAAACGAAAATTAGGTTTTCCGAATCTGACAAATGCCTGTGGTGGAACAGAAGGCAGGATCCTGCTACGTATGGATAATCGTGACCTTCCTGTTCATCTGCATCACAGCAGGCGGCATCCTACTAGCGATCTACATGAGCCAACCTGATGCTTCATCCTGGTATCCAATTGCAGGAATCACACTCGTTTGTCTCCCATGGTTCTTCTGGTTCATCACCTTCCTCTACCGTGTCCTCTCTCGCCGATTAGGTTTTCGCATGGTCTGTTGGGGCACCTCCATTGATTCCCTCCCTCGCACCACCACCGCTGCCGCCGGATCCGCCGCCATTGCCAACGGCGGTCAGAGCTCGATGGCGGAGTTGGAACCCGGTGGAACTACGACCGCGGCGGACGGTGGTCGTAAGGTTCGGTTTGGCGATGCGGTGGTCCTCGGAGAAGAGCACGATGGTAACGAATCGGCGAGGTCTCACGAAAGCGAAGCACCTCTTAGACACGGTATGGCTTCCTGATCGAGAAAGTGTAAATCGAGACTTTTTTTTGAGATCATCCGCTTATCAAATTCCGAGAACCGCCATTGCTGGAAGAGGAGTGAAGTTTCAGAGATTGACAGGTAATTGGTATGATCGGAAGAGTGGAGAATCGAGATCACTAACGATTGGAAGATCGTGTCTCTAATGACCGAATTCCTTAAAGCCAAGATTGTTGTAATCATTATTTTGTATTTGTTATTTTACTTTAGGTTTTGAGTCGTTAACATAATTTGTAGGTGTGTAGATCCGTGGAAAGGAATTGTGAAATTTTGACAAAAGAAAAACATCAACTCTTGGGAGATCACTGTGAACTTGGATACTTCAGCTGAATCCATGATGTCATTCGATCAGGTTAAATCGAATTGCAAACAACAAAAGGTCAAAACAATGAATTTGGGGCAAAATGAATGTGATAGTGTACTTGTAATTTGCACAACCGGATTACAATTCACCCGATCCCGATCCAAATTCGCCTTCCGTGTGCTAGAAATTCGCTAAACTTTAAATTTTGGAGCAACTCATAATTCCACGGAAGAATTTTCTAGTGTTTAAACTTTAAACGTGTTCCGGACGCTCTCGTAATTCGATTGAGAGTAGTCTGGTGATACGCTTGGGGTCCGACCTCATAGTGAATTCGGTTTGGTAATTTCATAATAAATTATCGATGCAAATAAAATCACTATTTGGACAAATTAGGTTAGTTGTTCAAACTTTTTCGATTTTTAGTTGAATTGCTTGTATGTAAAACGAATTTCAAATGTCCCCTTCTTTAGAAGCAAACCCGATAAAGAAGTAACCGAAAGAGTCGTTAAATAAGCAAACATTAATGTACTAATACTATCACAAATGACAACAGAAAAAGACATATCGTAACAAACATCGAACTTCGTCATCCAAGTTGTTAGAGAAGTAACTAAACTTTATACAACTAAGTCTCCACGATTCCGCACGTGAAATGCACAATTAAGGTTCAAGCAATTATGCATATAGGTTTCAATAGAAATAATCAACAAGACAATTACACATACGAACTGTAAAATATAAGTTGTTCAAGCCGTTAGTAGAGTCTATAATTACGCATATAGAACCCACAACAAAACTCAATCATTAGTAGAATAAAAACTACCTCTTCCATTTAAAAGCCACATGTGAAATGTACCGGAAAAAATATCATGCAAGCTTAAATTTCAAAAAAAAAAAAAAACATATTTTTAAATATTTCATATTATCCATCTAAGTATCTAAACCTTCCCCTTATTTATCCTTATGACACCTAAATCTATATTTTGGGCTACTTCCCTCAAAACTTGGACTACATATGTAAATTACAAGGCAACGAAACGTTTCGATTGATAATGGATCATATTGTCGGCCCATAGAATAGCCCAATAGGTGCAGTCCAACATTCAGGCCGGTAAATTATTATAAAATGTTGGACCGATTTCAAACCGGTTCATGCAAAAAGAGGAATAACGCTGGAATAGTTGTACTTTTATTTGTTTACTCGATTGGGCAGACCGCATAGGCGTAGAGGCGTAGACGAATGATTTAGTTTGATTTCCATTTAAAAAATTAAGAAAGAATTTGAGTTTTATTTCCACAAGTCCTCTCTTTTTGACTTTGAAATCGCACCAAACACGTTCACAAATAAGCCACCCACCCACCATTTCCACACCTAATTCTTTTATTATTACACATTGAAATACGAATTTTCGCTCTACAATCATTTAACTTAATTTATTTTCTAATATTTTTGATATCATATAATTATTGTACTATGATGAAATTAATATATTCTTGTTGTAGCTAAAAAAAATAAATAAACTTATAAAAATGTATAATATACAATCAAGAAATCTTCGTATCTTCTAACATAAATTTATTTGAGCTGAAAATATTCAGTTTCAAGGATCAGAACAATGTTATATATATCAAACAAGAATTAAAATAATTTCAATGTTTATTTTTTTTAATTATATCAAAAAATGATGGGTTATTGAAGATATTTGACGTTTATTTTCGTGAACTACTATAAAGCATTTATTTTAATAAGTTTTTACCTATAAATGTTGTTAAGTTATATTCGGTAATTTTAGAATATATACTTTTAAGTTTACTATTTGATATTTTGATCGAAGTTTGAACTTTTCTTCTTGTGTTTTAAGCTACTCTTTCTTTTTAGCATACAAAAGTTTTGATTTAAAGAAAAACTCAATTAATAATCAGCGATCAATATTCGGATTTTTTTAAAAAAATTTAGTTTTCTAAAC
Source organism: Fagopyrum tataricum (assembly GCA_002319775.1). Taxonomy (NCBI): domain Eukaryota; kingdom Viridiplantae; phylum Streptophyta; class Magnoliopsida; order Caryophyllales; family Polygonaceae; genus Fagopyrum; species Fagopyrum tataricum. The sequence goes on from CM008286.1 coordinate 3,480,383, forward strand.
ATGTTTCCAACGTAACTATTTTAATTTTGTAAGAATATCTTTAATTTTACCACTAACTTTTAAAATATATAATATCCTCAAAATATAAATTAAACAATTATACAAAGTAACTCAATTTACGGAGATATTATCCCTAATAGTCTGATTTTTTTTTTACAAAAGCTGTTATGTAGTACTTTAGACTGCCACTTTTTTTCTCTTTCATAAATAAATACCGTTATTTTTTTAATAAGATATAAATTAGACGTGGTCACACTCTACGTCACCCTAGTAAGACATTATTTCGGATGAAAACTTCCGCTTCACATGGTTGATTTGTAGTAATTACATAGTTTGAGATACCCTTGGAAGGTTGAGATATTTTAAGATATGGTTGAACAAAACTCGGTCGGTTCACCTGAAGCGAACCACAACCGGCGATTTCGAGTCCAACTGAACCGCAACCCAATTTGTAGGGTTTGTATATTATAGCATTTCGCTTTTCTATTCGATTCATCAACCGAACCAAAAACCGACGGTTCAAACCAAGTTTTTAACAAACACGAGTGGAGACTTAGTGAGCTAGTGTTAAGCCAGTTAAGGGACTTCCGCTTATTCAATTCAATACTTCACGCTTCTTTCGTATCAAGTTCCAGAGATGATAGACATTGGCGGTTACTTATCCCACTACTATCTCCCGTTTCAGATTTCTTGAATCTTAACCTCCTCTATTATCGATGAGGCGGTGATTGTCCGAGTACTAGTCCTCTATATTTTGCACTGGCGAGACTTAGGGTTAAGAGTCTTCTTCAAATTTGTTCTTCTCATTTTCCTGAGTCCAACTTTCTCCGCTTCTTCTCACAGTCGGGTTTCTCTTTTACAACCAAAGCAGTCAAGTGAAGTGTGAATGCTTGTGGCTTGTGTTTGTTTCCATCAAAATCTTGAAAACTAACAATGAAAACCATTCCTAACTCTTGTTCTTGTCTTGTGTGAATGTGTTCTTACTAAACTGAAATCGGTCAATTTTTCATTATAACAAAAAACCGAACCGAAAACATCGGTTCAAATCCGAACATAAACCGAATATTTCGGCTGTGGTTTCATTTTCGGTTGGTTTTGTACATATGCTCATCCTCCTTTTAGTGACTCAATGTTGAATTTCGGTCTTGTGATGAAGTTCATATTGTATTTTTTGGGAAATTAAACCGTCTTGAACACTTGACCACCCATTATAATTTTTCAAAAAAAAAAATCCCTAACCAGTTCCCTTATAAAAATTTAAATAAAATGTTTTATTGAAAAAGAATAACAATTAAAAAGAATTTTAGATAGAATAATCTATCAAAATAAGAAGAGATATACAAAGTGTTATTCATGTGATTAAAGTTTGATTCATGTAATAAGAAAATTTGACATTGAGAAAGTCAGTTCATATGGGCCTAATATAGGACTCAAAATTATATTTTTCTTCATATTTTTAATTTACCGAGCAAAATTATGTGTGCAATTTTTCAAACAAATAAAAATTCAATGACCCTCATTACTAAAATGGTCCCGAACACTGTAAGAAGAGTGAATGAAGTGGTCTTATAGTATGGGAAAGCATATAGCGGAATACGAGTAATAACTTAACTCCTACTTTAGCTGCATTCTTGTCACAACTCACATCACAGGGCCAGAAGGCAAACAAACAGTCTCTCCTTTGAACACCAAAGTGAGATTTGAAAGCAAAAACACTTCGAGAGCCGAGAAAAATTGGCCCAAGGGGCCCCTTTCGTGATAATTATAGAGCTGATTTTGGATTGATTCTCCCAGTCTCCTTCTCGATTCCACGCTTTCTTTCTGTCTCTCTCAAATTCGGCAAACGCCTTAATTGAGTGGTGGAATTGAGTTTGATTTCTTTCTCAGTCTTCCTTTTTCCCCTCTTTGTTTCTGTTCAAAGAGAGCATTCATAGGTGCTATGAATGCGAATTGATATCTATCATAGTGTTCGACTTCCAACTTGCCTCTTTTTATCCCCGATTTTTGCTTTGCATGTGAGTTCGGTGGTTAATATGGGGTTTATGATCTGGTGATGGGCCCAATTTGAGGTTAGTTTGATCAATTGGGGATTGGGATGAGCAGAGACCTAATTTGAGGTTCGATTTTGGTTGCTCTCAGGTGCTGAATTTCTTCACTTTTTGATCCCCCTAATTATTAGGGTTAGGATAATTGAATTGATTCAAATCAGTTTTTAGTTGTAAATTTATCTGCTTCAGATGCTATGTATACAAATACACCTGGTGGTTTTTTTTACAGGAGTTGTGAATCTTGTAATATGCTAGGGTTGCATGTCTTTGCTGGTGAATTTCAATAGATTTTGGTAAGAATCTGTTGTTAGTTTTTTAGCTGATCACTATGTCATCGAGTACTTGTGATTGGAGCCTGTTAATGGCTTTGCCAGATGATGTATTTGCTATTATTACTCGGTCCTTATCGCCCAAGGATATATGTAATCTTAGCCTGTGCTGCCGAAGCCTCAATATGCTCGCTGCTTCGGATAAGGTTTGGCTGTCCCAGTGTGAAATGGTTGGCATTGTGGCCTGTAGAGACCTTGTTGAGTGGCGTACAGGAGTGCCGTCTTACAAGGTGCTTTGTAAGTTCCTTGTTAGTGTGAGACCGTTGATGGGAATATGGGTTCACCAGAATCCGGAGCTAGGTAATGTGGTGTTTGTTTTGCCTGGATTTGTTTCTGTTGTTGGTTGTCGGGTCATCCCACAAGAGCTTGGCCCTCTTGGTATTGAAGATGGGCCGCTTCTATGGGCACCTGTGTTTGAAATTGTGAGTGATGATGATGGTTTGGCTGTATTCTTCTTACATGGAAGAGAAAGGGACCGTGATTACGTTTATCCTGGATCAGTGAAGTCAATTGACAAGACATGTAATGTGCTATTGCTAGAAGTTGAGCCTAGAAAATTAATGAAGAATGGGGAAAATGTTGCACAGACCAGAAGTTTTCGCTATCCAGATTCTGAATCTGGAAGAGAAGCATCTAACAATTGGGAGGATTCAAGGAAAAGCTTTTCTCGGTATCTGGATGGCGAGCAAGGGAAAAAGGTTTCAAGGTCAGACAAGGGAATCTCTAAATCTCAGAGGTTACCTGAGCAGAATCTATTGACAGTGCCATTTAGTAAGTTGTCTTTTGGTGATAGAAGGAAATTGCTTGATATTGTTACTTGCCAAGTCCGTTTGGAGGTTCCAGATCCTGCAGATAGGCCGCTATTTCCTTGTTTGAGGGATGATGAAGTTAGATTTAAAAGAGAGATTATGCATTTATCCGAACGCAGAGCCTTGCTAATCAAAATGCATAAGTTTGAAAGAGAACGGTGTAGCTGGACAGATAGCCGTGAAGTGCCATCTCTTCCTACACAGTTAGACTTGAGTGAGATCAAGAAGATTCTAGATCGTTCAAGTGGGTTCCGCAATTCCCTCAGTGGAGATGATACTCGTAGCCAATGTGCAAGGAGGAGATCCCTTAGTGAGTGTCTTCGGAATAGCATTAAGCAGATGCTAAGAAGGTCAAACTCGGTCAACAGGGTTCGTGGGCTCACAAATAATGGTTCTTCAAGTAGTGAGAGCAAGCATGCTCAGCTTCACGAGTTTCTACGTTCAGGGGATACTGTTGGACTGACATTACATGCCTCAACTATGAAACTATCTTCTTATCGTGCATGGCCGAATATGCATGATAGTCGGTTTGCTTTGTATAAGCTTCCTATCCGAGACCCAACTGCAGGTCAAGAGTATGCTGGTTTATGGGGAGGAACTTTCGGGTGGCCCCCAGGGAGGCCTAGTGAAGACAAACCCGGAAAGGCTTTGTTTTTTCTAGTACTCTCTTATCACGACGAGTTGCCCGGGAAACGACTTCTTATCGCCACCAAAATACTCGAAGGAACTCATTATGTACTCCATCCAAATGGTTCAGCAATGTTTGTTGTGAATTTTGGTGAACCGTCTTCAGATCCTTTCCCTTGGAAAAATGGTGCAGATGCTCTTCCTGTTAATGTTAGGTGTGCCTTCACAGGAGAAGGTATTGCTAATGGGTATGGGTTCAGATATCCCGGGTCAAAACCCGGCTCTCTCTTTGAGCTTCAAGATGGAATGTTGGCGTTTCTTTGGAAAGAATCCGGCGCAATATTAACCCTAAGAAGGCTCAATCTCCAGGATTTGTTGAAGAGGGGAGAGCAGGTGCCCACTCTTCCCCCCATCGCCAATTTTTCTTATTTGACCAAGTCCTACTCAAATGTGTTTGCTGGATTTGCAAATAATGCAACATCTTTATCATCTCCAAGGTATGCCTAACTACTCAAGTAAATTGATGACTTTATCTGGTCTTATTCCTTTTTGATGAACTTGTTACCTTCTTACCTTTGAAACAGTCAGTTGTATGCTCGTACTATCTAAACTCAGAAGACTTCATTTCTCCTTGTGATTCTGCAATTTCAGAAAATTTGTGTTGAAACTGTATAATCATTTTCTTCTTCAAAAGCTGCCATTTTTTGTATAATTTTAGAATATCTTCATTTATTGTGCGTAAAGCTTATCTGTTTGATCAGATAGATTTGTGAATACACTTTGTGATGCCATTTTCTTGTTTTCTTTTGTGATGCCATTTTCTTGTTTTCTTTTGCATCTATGAGAGAGAATGTTGTTTCTTCTAACTCCATTTTTCATCATCTAAACAGGGGATTTCAATCATAAAAAGATGCAAACAGTGTGTACAGAATTTCCCTGTGTAAACTCGTTGTCTTTTCCTTCATCACCCTACGCCACTGCTTGTGTCTAATGAAGAACGATAAGCAGCAACACAGGTGTTCATGTTTTTTTTTTTGCTGTTTCCTATCCAATTTCAGTTTATTGTTAAGGCAACCATTAAAAGAGCATAGATATTACTGTCGTGTGTCACCTTTATAAGAAAGACAATTATAAATACCAAGTCATGTTTTCATCATTCGCCTTGTAAATTTTAGCAATCCCCTTTGTGGTCATTCATGTGTCCTTGAACTGAAGTTCTTTGTACTAGAGGATATTCATTCCATATAGATTCTCTCCTAGATTCCAAAGCATCATAGACGGTACTTCGTACTAGAATATCTATCTGCATGTAGAGATGTTCAATACTTCAATTTCCGGACCTGGATCGAAATATATTTATAAAAAAAATATAATAAGCTTGTTCCAACTGGACCTGAACATCCCGATCTGCTACCGGATCGGTGAACAGTCCTATGTTTATGTATGTGTGTCACTGTGTTGCTTCCAGTTCATTTCTCACGTGAATACTCGCTGTCACAAGAACAATATGCATAGAGATAGAAGGATGATTATTTTCATTCAACCAATGACGAGATTTTTGTTCAATAAAGAACCACGAACTTTCATTGTGCGTGCTATGTTGCTTTCATTTGAATACTTGACTCATCATGGTAACCTTATCTACGCATCACCGTCTAGACCTTTCTTTCGTTTACTTATGTGTCCCAAGGAGATAATATTTGATAATCAAATCGACTATATCAAAAAAATAAAATTCATTAACTATATTCAAAGTTTTAAATATTCATAAAAAGGAAAGATATATGGTTATATTCAAAGTTTTAACTAGCATATTTATGGGAAGTCGTTGGGCGGTAGTGAACTAAAGATGAGGGACTCGTTATCTAGTGTGAGATGAGAAACATGCAAAATTTTAACTAGACTAACTTAGTTTTAATTAGGTGATATTTACCAAATTAGATATAACTAGCTTAATTCCCGTGCATTGCACGGGATTTGAAAAAAAAAAACGATATTATGTAGTATCATTTGTAAAGTTAATGGTCATATTATGGTAAAATTGAATAATAAATTTACTGTGAATTATTTTGTATATTAATGGTCATATTATTCATTATCTCTTCGAGTATAAGTTGGATCACAAATCTATTGGCTTTTTCGCTTTTTGTCTAGAACTGATCCAATTCACCATTTTTCCGTTTTAGACAATCAATTTTGCTTATAAAAACCACACAATCTATAAGTGAACATTTAGCCAAACTAATCCAATTGACAAAATTCTACATTGCTGAAGGTTTTGTTTTTCACAATGATCGATGGACGGATGTGTCTTGGTTAATAGAACTTCGTCTTGAAAGATAGGTTGAACAACTTTCATCTCAAGGGGTCGTTGATAGGTAATCAAAATTCAAAGACTCGATGATTTAAAATCTCATTTTCTTATTTCTTTTGCTTGTCTTTTTTTTTTTCTCCTTCTTTTTCTTTTTTATATTTTTTTATTCCACGGTGAATATCTATGTGTGTCATTTTTATGGTCTTTCAATACACTGAACTTATGTATTGAACTCATTTTTTTTATAAAATTAATTATGGTCTCGGTTAGAGAAATAAAGGAGCGTCAATATCATCAATTATAACGGTAATAATTTTATTTCAGCACAACATTAAAGAATATTAGAGACATATGAGACTAAGACTTACTAAAAATTTGCAAAAAAAAAAGAGATTGTTAACGAATGATGGTAAGTGTAATATGAGATTTTTTTGGGATCAAAATCGGCTCTCCTTTTCAGCTTTCATTACTATGCCATATGGATAATCTCGGAATCGGCTCTTTCTCTGCTTTTATTACGCAAGTCATATGCGTTAACCCCCCCCCCCAAAAAAATAAAATAAAATTAATTACTCAGACACCCCGCATAATTCGAATATAGAAAAAATGGGTTCTTTATGGTAATACTACCTCAAAATCTAAGCTCAGGGAGTCAGGGTGCTGGTGTATGTGTATATATTGAATTCCCTGGAATATATTTACGGTCTTATTTTTACAACCACCTGCTCCGCCACGACAACCACCATGCCGCCGCCCACTCTCCTCCTTTCTTTCCTCTTCTTCATCTTATCATTTCCCTTATCTCTCTCCTCTCCACAAGCGGAGACCAACGTCTGCATCATCGGAAGCGGCATCGGTGGCTCCTCAGTTGCGCACTTCCTCCGTACCTACTCTCCACGCCTCAATCCCAAATCACCGATTGGTTCGATCCACGTCTTCGAGCAAAACGACGTCATCGGAGGCCGTATGGCCACCGTCAACCTCTCCGGCGAGATCTTCGAGGCCGGCGCTTCAATTCTCCACCCTAAGAACTACCACACTTCGAACTTCACTCGATTGCTCGGTCTTAGGACAACGGTGGAAGAGGATAACGAAGATTATTTGTCTCTAGGGATTTGGAACGGGGATGAATTTGTATTTAAAACGTTTACTGCTGATAACTGGAAGCATCCGATCTTGCGGAAGATTGTAGATCAGATTAACTCTTTGAGATTGTTCTTCAGATACGGCTTATCTCTCTTCCGAATGGATACCTTCGTCGAGGTCAACTCTCTGAATCTCCTAATCTACTTTTTCTATTTTGTTGAATTAATAAAATAAATCCGAGCTCCCAAGTATTGCTAAATTGAATGATATTTGAGCTTGTTGAATGAATGGTTGATGTTGATATACAGAATACAGTGAACAATTTCTTGAAGTACTACGAGAGCCATGATTCTCGACCAGTTTTTGAAACTGCGGAGGAGATGCTTAAGTGGTCTGGACTATACAATCTCACAAGCAGAGCTTTAGAGGAGGAATTACTCGAAGCTAGATTGTCACCCTTGCATATAGAAGAGCTAGTAACCGTAAGATATCGATTCTCTGTTTCCCCCTTCATGTTTCCTGAATCCATTTCTCATGTCAGTCATGTGATGTCTCCAATTGTCTTTCATATTTCAGATTTGAATTGTTTGATTGTTTTTTCAGGTCATCACTCGCATAAATTATGGCCAAAGTGTAAGAATGAGTGGTTTAGCTGGAGCAGTCTCCTTAGCAGGCTCTACTGCCGGTTTGTGGGCAGTTAAAGGAGGAAACAAGCAAATTCCTGAAGGACTTCTTGATAGATCAGATGTTGTTTTGCATCTGAAGGAAGAGATAGCCTCCATCTCCCATGTAAAGGAATTCTACGAGCTCACTTCTGTTGCAGGAAACACTTATGCTTGTGATGTTGCAGTTGTTGCAGCTTCACTAGATGAGCTCAATATTGAGTTTAATCCTCCTGTTTCCATTCCAGAGAGGAATATGCAGCACACTTACACTACATTTGTCAGAGGATTGCTAAATCCTGTGAGTATCCTATCTTGTTTTTAAACAGATGTTTTGTTCCCTGTGCTTTTACTGAGAACTGATTTTGGAGATTAAATGATCAAGGCATATTTCGGACTGAAAGCAGTTTCCGAGATTCCTATACTCATTGGCACACTTGAGGATCCGAAAATTCCTATTTCATGCGTATCTATCTTGAAGAAACATAGCGAGGATGATATGTCTCACAAGATATTCTCTCGTAAGCCACTTGACGATGCTTTGCTTGATAAGCTATTCAGGTAATCTCTTGGATTATTGAGAACCAGGATAACATAGCATACTCTGGGATTCTGATTGCTCTTTTCTAATGTTCTTTGCAGTGTGAGGAAGGAGACGATTAAAATTGACTGGGCAGCATACCCTCATTACGAGGCACCAGAGAAGTTTGCACCTTTTATGTTAGATGGCTTGCACTTGTATTATGCCAATGCTTTTGAGAGCGGAGCTAGTACAATGGAGACAAGTGCTGTCTCGGCTGAGAACATTGCTCGTCTCATTCTGTCAAGGCTTTCCCACAAGCAATCCAGAAGCTGGTCAGATGCAGGGAGCTCCGACACAAGTAACATAAGTTTGCATGAAGATTTATGAAGCTTCAGTTGTCTAGTACGCACCATTGCCCCGAAAAATCACACTTTTATGATGGTTGCATAAGCAGGTGGAGCAACGGTTATAAACTTCTGTCATCACCTTATGCCACAACACAGATAATGCGACCAACCATAAAACTTGTATAACATGTGATAACTTTTCATACTATTGTCTGTAGATTAGTGTTGTATTGTATCTTAGTGATTTTTCCTTCAACTGGCAGTATGCTTTCTTCATTCATATACAATCCAAACCCAAAGTGTCATACCATCACCAAGCATGATTTTGCTAACAAAGATAAGTTACAAAGGTTATTCACATTACCAAAAGCAACCAAGATTACAGGCATTAAGCAAGATAAATACCTAATAGTTTCATACAGGTCCTTGCAACACATTACAACATGACAAAGGGGCAAAAGCTACAAAAGAGCCCTTCATCAAAATTGAATGTTGTCCTGACATGCTGTCCCTAAGCATTTTCACCAACTGCCTCGTCGATTTCTTTGACATGCTCCTTGAGTATCTTCCACTATAAGTGTCAACATCATGCAAGTAAGAATAAGCAGTTGAAAAATCATATGAAATATCAAAATCATCAAGAGAAACAAAGGAAATATGAGATACCTGATCCATGGAGAGAGATATACCTGCAACACACATGGACACATAATAAATTGATAATGTAGGACAATAGATCTATCGTTACTTTAGAATAAACAGGATGCATCTGTATGCTCAAACATTAAAACCACCATATGATACTCCATCATGAGGGATTGCCTCACAGGGAGTAGATCACAGGGCAAATTTTCACATATATGTTTAAGTCAATAGTACACCAAGCACCAGTTCACTTGAAATGAAAACAGTAATTGTTCAAAGATATAGTTAACAGTATTCCGAAGCAGCCAAGAAGCTTTTTCTTCGTGGGAAATCAATAGTTTATAGAAGCTTGAACATTCGATCTCTGAGTAAATGCTGCATATATACCACGGATAAGAAACCACAAATCATAAACTTTCAATTTCTAAAAGTTGATATACACATATAATAAAACTTGCAGCATACAGATGTGTGAGTTCAAAAACCTAAAATAAGCCGAATACGCTAGAAATGTATCATAGAATTCAAAATGAACAAATAACAAATTACCAAGTATAAACGTATGATAGTCAAATGCCAAAAAACCCACTACAGAAACCCTAAAGAGCGACAAATTGGAGACGGCAGCAAGAATAAACAAGTACTAAAATGCCGAAACCCTAAAAATCAGGCGCTTCACAGAACTCCAACCGTCACAAGACAAAAATACACAAAAGAAAGCAAGAAGCACCGCAGGATAGTAGCATCGAAACACAAAACTATATGTTTGAGGAAAACGGGGATGACAATACCTTTCTTTCCAGGCCTTGGTTGGCCATCCTTGAGATAAAACTCACGGATGTCGACGACGACCTTCCCCTGCCAAGTCCGCACCGAAACCCTACGATTCTTGGAGATCTACGAAATTCGATAAGCAGAGTATTTAAAAAAGATAAACAGGTTCCAACTTAGTGCTAGGGTTTATCCAATCAGTTACAGAAATGGACGAAGAAGAGATACCTCGCAAACGACGGTGGAGTCCTCGTCGCCGGATTCGCTCGTTGAGGCCTTCTTGGGAGGAGCACCGCCTTCGCAATCGTCGCCTGAACCACGGCCGCCTGAAAACTTTCGCTTTCCTCGGTAAGACATTGTAATTTCCCGTCGACAATCTGTGAAAGGGAGAGGAATGAGAGAAAGCGCGCGGTTGAGTGCAGACTCTAATAGTTTCGTCTCCCGCTCAGTTGCGGTTTCACTTTTTTATATATGACGGAAGTCCAAGAAAGTATTCGGCCCACAAGTATGCCGTAAGGCCCGTAACCCGTACGCCCCCGACTCTGTTTACCAAGCCCAGTTGACACTGTTAATGATACTGTGATAGCGGTAAATTGAGGGTCTATTATTACACTTGAATTGAGCTACATATTTGTCAACGTGTAAAACCCTAGAACCGACATGACAAATTTCAAACGGAATCCAAATTTGACCCGAACATGAATGAATGATTCGCGATAAAGCAAACCAGATTCCAAAAGAAACCAGACTCAAAACGTACTCAATTAAGTTAGAAGTAAAATATTTCTAAGTGATTGCATTGTTTCAACTTTCAAGTGGAAATAAATATCATTATTTAATTTACAAATTTGCATATTTTGATTGTATAATATTTGATTACATTTTATAAAATTATGATTTTTTTTTATTATCCTATTAGCCTACATGTGATTGACTGAGGATAAATAAATAGGGATTAAAGTTTTTCTGCTTTACGAGAAAAATAATAAACAATATAAATTTAACCAATCACGTGATAGGATACGAGGATAAACAAGGGGAGGGATACAGAAGATCTTGACCGCCTCTTTGTGATAGTTTTTTCTCCTATTTTCTGACCCTTGTGCTCTTTGACTGCTCAAGGTTTTTCCATCGGAGAGTAATTTTTACTCTCTTCACTAGTTGCATTCATCTTCGTCGGATAAGAAACAAAACATTTGACGGTGAAGGAAATCTCAATATTTAAAAACAAGTAGATTATGTTAAAGGGTGGGAAACTCTCGTTGTTGTTGTTGGAAAGTCACTATGAAAGTCATTATTTTTTTAGGATTGTTAGAAATATCGGTAATTTTCTTTATATATCACCATAACTATAGCATTTTTTATTTATCATCACAACTACGCATTTTACTAGAACTATTTTTTTTAACTTTTACTACGTACCTAAAATGTATAGTTAGTCACAAAATACGTAGTTACTGTTCAACTGTACATTTAGAAACCAAGTAAAAGCCTAAATCTATCAATTCTTAGCAAATATTTCAAATAATAAAGATGCTCTAACAAAGATTTCAAATATCGATATACTCGTATGTCGAACAAGCCATATATTACAATTTTCTTAAAATATTTGAAAGTTGACCAAGATAAACTCAATCTTCTTGTTGTGTGTGCAAGAACTCCAAGAAGAGCAGAGGGTCAAACTATTACAGATGAGAGTGATCATAAGAACGAACCCACGTGTCTGCTTCTGTAATTTTAAGTGTCAGCAAATCTGGGAGCTGGCCAAAACAGTAACGAGACTGGAGATTGAAGTGACAATCGTAACAATTCTCCTCAACGCCATTTCCACACTTGTAAACAGCAATTATATAGGAAAAACGAGATAAGCCTAATTGAACAATCATCCCCTTTCGTTTTTTAAGATCCAACAAAACCCCACTCGACCCATTTCTCTATTCATGGAAATGGATTCGGGTTCGAAACCTACGGAAGTTGATTCGGGTGAAAAGAGGCTCAATGAGCTCGGATACAAGCAAGAGCTCCGAAGAGAAATGGTAGTTTTTATCACCTCCATTTATCTTACCTTCTAAATTGACTGTAAGTTTGTAATTGAGTTTAGTTTTCTTTTTCTTAAAAAAAAGACATTGTTCAAGACCGTGGCCATCAGTTTCTCGACGATGAGTCTGTTCACAGGGATAACTCCATTGTACGGATCGAGCTTACGGATATGCCGGACCTGCAAGCCTCGTATGGGGTTGGGTTGTGGTTTCGATTTTCTTGGTTTGTTGGGATTGCCATGGCTGAAATCTGCTCTTCTTTCCCGGTTGGTTTCTTATATCACCTCATCTGTACCTTCAGAAGTTTTACCCAACTGTAAATTGGTAGAGTAGACCATAAAAAATGTAAGAGAGAGAGATTTACAATATATGTATGACAAGTTTTTCCGTTATAAGCTACTTTGAGGCCGAACAGCATCAAAGATCCAACTCACAAGATAGAAAGCCAAATAGATGGCCAAAATTTTTGACAAATTGAAGACAGTGATGATAAAGAAAAACGAACTGAAGAGAGAAGCAGAGATATATATCAACCATGGCCATCTCAATAAACCAAGGAATAAACAAGAAGTCAATAACATTTTCAGCTAGAAGGTGTAGTACTAGTTATCCCTGTGAATAGGATCATCATCAAGAAACTGACAGCTGTTATCTTGAACATCCTCTTTTATTTATAAGGAAAATGTTACAACTCATGATAAATTTAACCTAGAAGGTGTAGTTAAACCAAATACAAAATATGTAGAATTTTCAGAAACCAAACTAGCAATCTACAAGATTGGTGAGTTGAAAACTAACACAATCTGATATTTGAGCATGCTTTTCAGTGTTTAGATACTATGGATTAACATGTTCTTTGTTACATATCAGACAACGGGTTCTCTTTACTTCTGGGCTGCTCATTTACCAGGCCGAAAATGGGGGCCATTCGCCTCCTGGTGTTGCGCATGGCTCGAAGCTATAGGACTTATAGCTGGAATAGGTACACAGGTATACAACACACTATCCATCAATATTCACATTATACTCCATAATATCACATTTTCCGCTACTAAGTTGTATAAACAGCAGTTGTTAGGTAAGAAACCGGATTTTTAAAAATAAAGGACCTTGGAAAACAATAAGACACGTGAACTCTAGCTTTGTTTGCTCTTGTTAGGCCTATGCAGGATCCCAAGTTCTACAGAGCATCATCCTGTTATGTACAGGGACAAACAAAGGAGGCGGATACTTGGCTCCAAAATGGCTGTTTTTATGTATTTACATGGGCCTCACAGTTATATGGGCATTCCTCAACACTTTTGCACTAGAAGTCATCGCCCTGATTGACATAGTATCTTTATGGTGGCAGGTGTTTTACTTATTCAGAGCTCTGCCTAGATTTCTTTTGTATCATGTATGTTTGCGAGTGCTTAATTTGTTGGTTGTCTTTTAGGTAATTGGTGGAACAATAATTGTTATTATGCTTCCTCTTGTGGCTCCAACGAAAAAATCTGCCTCTTATGTTTTCGGCCATTTTGAAACATATCCCAACTTGACTGGTGTATCAAGTAATGTGTATGTTGTCATCCTATCAATGCTCGTGAGCCAGTATGCGTTATATGGGTATGATGCTGCAGCTCATCTAACTGAAGAAACCAAGGGTGCAGACAAGAACGGGCCTATTGCTATCCTTTCTAGCATAGGAATCATTACGGTATTCGGATGGGCTTACATCCTTGCCCTGACCTTCAGCATTCAGGTTATCTTCTCTTAAGCATATATATTATATGTCATTTTCTTAATCTATTAAGTAAGAAATCAGGGCATTGGGTTCTTATGATATCCAGTTTAATTTACTTTCAGAATTTCAGCTACCTATATGATCCAAGCAACGAGACAGCCGGAGAATTCGTGCCTGCACAGATATTGTATGATGCATTCCAAGGAAGGTACCAACATAGCATTGGAGCTATCATACTGTTATTCATCATCTGGGGATCATTTTTCTTTGCAGGTCTTTCAATCACCACAAGTGCAGCTCGTGTGGTAAGCCAAAGTCATAATATCATCCCTCTCTAATTGTCCTAAGTAGATTACCTTTAAATAAATACCTCATGCAAAATTACATATAAATTAGCTCATATTTGTAAAGAAAGCAGACTTACAACATCAAAAATCAATCCCAAAACTAATACTTATCCTACCTCATTTCTGATTTGTAGCCTAATAACTTAATGTTTTTCAGGTATATGCTCTATCAAGAGACGGCGGGATACCCTTTTCCTCAGCGTGGAGGAACATACATCCAACGCAGAAAGTACCCGCCAATGCAGTATGGCTGTGTGCTGCAATTAGCATTCTTCTCGGGTTACCAATCCTGAAGGTGAATGTCGTGTTTACAGCTACCACTTCGGTCTGTACAATAGGGTGGGTGGGTGGATACGCAGTCCCCATCTTCTCGAGGATGGTTATTAGGGAGGAGAACTTCAATCCCGGTCCCTTCTATTTGGGACCAAGATGGAGCAGGCTGGTGTGTTTGGTTGCCTTTGTGTGGATATGCTACACTTGTGTGGTGTTCTTGCTTCCTACTTATTTTCCAATTACTTTTAGCACATTCAACTATGCACCCGCTGCTCTTATTGTTGCTCTAGGGTTGATTATGTTGTGGTGGATGGTTGATGCTAGAAGGTGGTTCAAGGGCCCTGTTAGAAACATTGATGGTTTGGGTCATAATTGTAAGTTCTAAGGGCCCTGTTAGGTACAAACTTTGTCCTAAACTTAAGCAGTTTATAACTGTGAAACTGTATTATAATCCAAGCCAACAATGTTCACAACAAGGCATTGCACCATTCTTCTAACAACTAACCACATACCACAACATATTCCGCCTAAGAGCCACCCTAAAAGCAGCCGGTGCATATTTCAAGGTGTTGAAAGCAATCAAGTAGCAAGTTCGAAGCAAGAACACATCAAGTGTGACAAATCTACATAAATGCAGCATATAACTTCATATAAGTGAGATATGAGACCAGAGCAACAAGCACGGAAAGATAGGAGAGAATTGAAACACAAAATCAGATATTTGACTTTGAGGAGAGCGGGGATGAAAATACCTCTCTCTCTCCAGGCATTTGTTTCCCGCCCATAGAGATAAGATTCACGTACGTCATCAACGACCTTCCCTTGCCAAGTCCGTATCGAAACTCTCTGATTCTTTATCTTTAAATTACTTTCAAATTAATACAGACAGATTCACACTTAGTGGTAGCGGTTACTCCGGTGAGCCAATCAATTAGGTAGAGGACGAAGAAGAGATACCTCGCAAGGATAGAGTCATCGTCACCAAAATCGCTTCTTGAATACATTTTGGGAGGAGCTTCCCGATCGGAATTGTCGCCGGAACCGTTGCCGCCACTAGCCGGTATCCTCTCGCTTACTCGTCACGGCATTGTCCTTCTCCTCCGAGAAACTGTAGAAAGGGCAAGCCGGAGAGAGAAAGCGCGCGAATAGTAGCCGCCGTTTCATTTCTTATTGGGCTTTTATTTATGTTTAAGGACCAATAATGATTTTGGCCCAAAAATTGCCCTAATTCTCGGAATTCGTCAAACAAAAAATATCAATTTAAGCTGGGCTTGGTTTCCATAACAATCCTAATTCATTCTTTAATTAAAACAAATGGTAATATACAAAGAATATGATAGTAATGTACATGATTGTCCTGAATTTTATGAGTGCCCTGAATTCAATGATGTAAGCATAAATACAATATTACAAATCAGCAATCAGAAGAACTAAACCCACGTGTTTGCTTCTGTAAATTGTAAGTGTCAGAATTTGGGAGGCAAGTAGATAATAATGGATTAAAATTGAATTTCATAAAAACAACACTCCTAAGCGGCAAATTCTGGTAATCAATATAAATACCACATTTGTGCTTCTCTTTTTAATTCTTACAAATTCTACCCCTTTCTACATCGTTATCCATGCAAGTTGATTCTGGTGAGAAGAGACTCAACGAGCTCGGATACAAGCAAGAGCTCCGTAGAGAAATGGTAATGTTTTTTTCCCCCCTCCATTTTGATTTTTCTTTTTTATTTGATTTTTTAAAAATCTTAGTTCTTTCTTCTTCTTTGTTTCATCAGACTCTTTTCAAGACGGTGGCTATAAGCTTCTCAAGCATCAGTTTGTTCACTGGGATAACTCCATTGTACGGATCAAGCCTGCAATATGCGGGACCCGCCAGCCTTGTTTGGGGTTGGATTTTAGTTTCGTTCTTCACTTGGTTTGTTGGGATTGCCATGGCTGAAATCTGCTCCTCTTTCCCGGTTATAAAATAGTCTTCATATTATTTGTTCTTCATGTAATACTTATTCAAATAAGCTGAATTATAATGTTCTTTGTTGCGTATCAGACTACGGGTTCTCTTTACTTCTGGGCTGCTCATTTGGCAGGCCGGAAATGGGGGCCGTTCGCTTCGTGGTGTTGCGCGTGGCTTGAGGCCATCGGACTTGTAGCCGGAATAGGCACACAGGTAACTCACTATCTATCTATGTAAGCCAAAACACTCCAAAGAAAGTAGTTTACTGGACTTTCAGACTTTCACCGGTGCAAATCATTTATCATATTACTCGTCCGCCACTTTTTCACTTATTATAATACTGACTCACTCTATCGTAAAATTATAAATTATTATGTTTAATAGGAATTTATCAAAAAGAATGGGACACGAAGTTGGGACATGTAATAGAACACGAGATTTGTGGTTTTTTAAACAATTCGAATATTAACACATTTTAAATCTCACATAAATTTAGGCACGACTTGTAAATGAGCCGTACTTGTCTACTTGAGCATGTCACTGCTTTACTCATTTTGCTTAAGCTCGGGTTTCGCTTGATTTCGGCTCGAGTTCGTTCATTTTAAAAACAAGCATATAAACACATTTTAAAGCTCATTTAAAACTTAGATTCGGCTCGTTTATAAACAAGTCAAGCTTAAACAATGATCATGCCAATGTTCGGCTCATATAACAACCCTACCAATAATTAATCACGAGAAACTTGTACAAAATAACCGGTTCTCGATCAGGTGAGAAATTGGCTTTGCATTATAATAGCCGGTTCTCAGGTGAGAAATTGGTTTTGCATTATAATAGCCGGTTCATAGGTGGGAAACGGTTCGGTATTCTAACTTTGATATATCTTATTAGGCTTATGCAGGATCCCAAGTCCTACAAAGCATAATCCTGTTATGCACAGGAACAAACAAAGGAGGCGGGTACTTAGCTCCAAAATGGCTATTTCTTTCAATGTACATGGGTCTCACAATCATATGGGCATTCCTCAACACATTTCCACTCCATACAATCGCCATGATCGACATAGTATCTCTATGGTGGCAGGTATATATTCATACACAAAATCAACCCTACATATATTTCAAAGATCATTCAACTTCTTCAATCTTTTTGTAGGTAATTGGTGGAATAATCATCGTAATCATCCTTCCTCTCGTCTCTCCAACGACACAATCTGCTTCATACGTCTTCAGCCATTTCGAAACATCACCCAACTCAACTGGTTTATCCAGCAATATCTATGCAGTCATCTTATCAATGCTCATGAGCCAATTTGCACTGTATGGATATGATGCTGCAGTGCATTTAACAGAAGAAACTAAAGATGCCGACAAAAATGGCCCTATTGCTCTTCTTTGTAGCATAGGGATCATTTCGTTATTCGGTTGGGCTTACATTCTTGCTCTTACTTTCAGCATTCAGGTTATCTTTCAGTATTTTGATCGGTTTTCTTGATTTGTCATTTGGGTTTTTGGATTCTTGTGTGAGTTTTTATGTTGTGTTGCTTTCAGAATTTTAGCTACTTGTATGATCCGAGCAATGAGACCGCTGGAGTGTTTGTTCCTGCTCAGATATTGTATGATGCATTCCATGGAAGATATCAAAATAGCATTGGAGCTATTATATTGCTGTTCATCATCTGGGGTTCATTTTTCTTTGGAGGTCTTTCAATCACTACTAGTGCAGCTCGTATGGTAAGTTACACGGAATCCTTTCAACGGCGTTTAAAAACGATTTAAAAAGTAACATTTTTGGGCGTCAACCCTCAACGTGACGCCATCTTTTTAACATATATTTTTTTATGGTGTTTCTCAAGCGTGCATGTGTTTGTATGATCAAGATCGTTTGCATGAGAGGACATGTGTGTTAGTCTTAAGGCTAGTACATAAGGGCATCAAAGTTACACCCTATGTTCAATAAATAATTAAAGTAGTTCATCGACCTTGTATACTAAGCTCAAAATTTTATAACTTTTTTAATGGTGAAAATTTTATCAACTCAACGGTCGTCCGAGAGGAAAAAAGATAACTAGTATTAAGATGTATATTCCATGCCGTGTCTTGTATATAAGGTTAGTAAACTATTAGTAAGCTAGCTTGAACCTCATACCTATCCTACCTTAACTTTTCAGGTGTATGCTCTATCAAGAGACGGTGGGGTACCATATTCCTCAATGTGGAAAAAACTACATCCAAAGCACAAAGTACCCACCAATGCAGTATGGCTATGTGCAGTGATTTGCATCCTTCTTGGATTACCGATCTTGAAGGTGAATGTCGTGTTTACAGCGATTACAACGGTTTGCACAATCGGGTGGATGGGTGGTTATGTGATCCCCATCTACTCGAGGATGGTGATGAAGGAGGAGGACTTCAGTCCCGGGCCATTCTACTTGGGAGGAAGATGGAGTAGGCTTGTGTGCTTTGTTTCCTTTGTGTGGATTTGCTACACGTGTGTTGCGTTCTTGCTTCCTACTTACTATCCGATTACTTTCGACACGTTCAATTATGCACCGGTTGCCCTTGTTGTGGCTCTTGGGATGATCATGTTTTGGTGGTTGGTTGATGCTAGAAGGTGGTTCAAGGGCCCGGTTCGGAACATTGATGACTTAGATCATAATGGTAAGGTTTAAGGATTGCCCTGATTGGTCTGTCCCGTCCGCACAAAGAAAATTATGGCGTGGACGATCATTTTCGCCTATTTTAATGGTATGGATTATGGTTATTGTAGGGTTACCAGCCTTATATGCTATGATTTAACTGAATTGGATCACTTTGGGTCCGTTTAAAAGTCTTCATATATGAGATAAAAGAAGCTTATCAAGTTTATGAAAAAAAAGATAAAAGAAGCTTATCAAGTTTATGAAAAGAAAATAAAACATAAGTATGGTATTAAGGAGCTCAAGTTTATGAGAATTTATATATGAAAGCTTAATTTCTTCTCATTCCATATATAAAGCTACGCTGAGAAAATTATACCATCTTAGTGACTATATATGACAAATATGATCAAACGAAAAACAAATCTTCTTAGTAATTTTATACTACATAAGTTCAAGTAAGCTTCTTTTTTTTTTCCTTCTAAACATACAACACAAATATAAAAAAGAAATAAACTTGCACAATTAGTAACATATATTTACCTAATAAACTTTAGTTTCATCTACCAATACAGTTTCAAATTATCCAATACACTTCAGTTTCATCTAGCAATAAAGTTTCAACTTCGATTTCAATTAATAAGTTCATATAATTATAATGGCTGCACCAAGACCAAATGAAGTAGATCTTATACACATTAAGATTTGAGGACGAAATCCTTACAAACCCTAACCAGACCAAACACCTTATGAACGACACTGCTGCTTCTCAATCCCTTGAAAGTCTTCACCTTTGCCGGTGTGTAAGGTGGATACCTAACCGAGACGTCGAGGAAGAAGCTCTTACTCAACACCGCTTTCTGGTGGCTGAAGGCGTCGAAGGAGTATTTCCCATGGTAGCATCCAACTCCACTCTCCCCAACACCTCCAAATGGCATCGCATTGTGGGTAAACTGCAAATGCCGTAACATTGGTTTATATATATATATATATATGTTAGCTTTTCTTCTTGCGTCATGAAATGAAACAAAAGATGCAAGAAGGGATTTTTACGTGTAGGACTGTGTCGTTAATCGTCACTCCGCCTGCTGAGATGTTGTTGATGAACTCTTCCTTCATCTTCTTGTTGTTGGTGAAGAGATACGCTGCTAGAGGCTTCTGCTTCGACTTGATTACACGGAAGCTTTCTTCAATGTTGTCAACCTGAAGAGTTCATAAACGGTTTGAGACTGTGGAAGTGAAACTGTCCCACGTCAGAGTACGTGGTCGACTTATATATGTAGGGATAAAATTGTATCACATTGATTGATAATAAATAAACTGCAGTCTAATACATAAGTTTGATGAGTTATTCTCCGGTAGTCGATCAATTAATTTTAATATGTAATTCACTAGACTTATTTGCATGTACAATGAACCTCCAGTTATATTTGTCCCACCGAAATACAAGTGAGGTGATTGTGTAGTAGCTTATGGTGACATAAGGAAGCAATCGATCGTCTATAGTCGATTAGATTTTGGATGAAATCATTGAACTTACTTGTTGGACTCATACTAAATATACACCATGTAGTTTGTAAAGGGGTGTGCAGAGATAAAAAAAATAAAATAAAATAAAATAAAGATATGTGTGCACATAAACGAAACTTGATCCGTGAAATCTTTCCTGTTGAAATTTCACAAAGTCAACCTACGCTCTTACCCTCGGGTCTATGGTCTATAGTCCGTTAAGAGTTTTACAAAGACGATTTCATAGTTCATACTATGAAAATAACCTTATAATGAGATTTGCTCACTTGATTTGGTAAAGTTATACTTTATAGCTACTCTTTTTTTTTTTTGGTGGGATACTTTATAGCTACTTACTTACCGTGACAATCGGAAGCAATGGACCAAATATCTCTTCATTCATTAAGACTGAGTTTTCAGGCACATCCAACAAAATTGTGGGGGCAACCCTACTGCAATCATGAATACAGTACGATCATATAAGAAATTACTCCATAAAATTTGTCTCTTGTTGCAAAATATAACTCACAGTTGTTTTTCGTCCGATTGACCTCCCATCACAATCTTACTCGACACACCCTCCTCATCAAGTAACTCTTTGAGGCGCGTGAAATGGTGCAGGTTAACAATACGCGACATCTCTTGACATTTGAGTAAATCTTGACCATATGATCTCTCAAGTGCTACTTTAATAGCATCAATCTATACAAAAACAACTTGATTACATAAAAAAGTTCGGTTTCCAAAATTACTAAGAAAATTTATTGTGATAAACAAGAAAGCTAATAAACCAACCAACTTTGGAGCAACATCTCTTGGGGTTATAACGTAATCAGGAGCGATGCAAGTTTGTCCACTGTTACATCCCCATTTTCCGGCTACAATCCTCTTAGCTGCCAACTAAGTATTATGTATACAATGGGGAAGGAAATCGGAAAATTAGAATATTATAAGTCTAAATACATCTTAAATCTCATATAAAATTAGCTCGTCGATCCTGTTTATAAACGAGGTGAGTTTAAACATGTCAATGTTTGGTTGAGTAAAGCTCGACTTAAGCATTATACTAGTCGAGCTACTCGGCCTCCACTCGAGCTTGTTTTCTTTTTAAATGAACCGAACACATTTTAAAATTCGTATAAAATTTAAGTTTGATTCAGACCCGTCTCGTTTATAAACAGAATTGTGCGTGTCAATGTACGGCTCGTATAAGAGTACTGTTGTGATCTTTCAACGAGTTACTTCAAAAATAGAGAGAAGAAGAGAAGACAAGACGTTTTGTGATTTTACTGCACAAACCTTGCAGCTAGGGTTTTCAATATACTTTGGTGGATAATGAATACAACCTTATACCTATCTATTTATAACCATAAATCGATAGAATCTTCTATAATTAGATAGAGTCTTATAAATAATAGAATATTACAAATAGATAGAATTCCTTATAAATAGATAGGATTCTATAAATAGATAAAATCATCCACGGGACGGAGCCCCCCGCACCCCCTGTCGCCCCGGGCCCATTAATCCATGAGCCCAAAATATGTTCACCTGACCCATTGTATTAGTATACCTAGATTTATTGTCTTATTATAACAAGTACTAACAAGAATATTATACCTTTAGATCAACATGCGAATCAACCACCGTCGGGCATTTACCCCCAAGCTCTAGCACCACTGGCGTGAGATGTCGCGACGCTGCAGCCATCACAACCCTTCCTATCCTTCCACTACCTAACTCAACAACGTAAGATGAAACTTTTGCAAATATAATTACTAAAAAGCCAAAATAAAAATAAAAATTAAGTTATCGATTCATATTTGACTAATTCTTTATTACTAAACCAAAAATGATAAGAACCTGTGTAGAATATTTTGTCCCATTTTTGATCAAGCAAAGCACAAGTCTCAGCAACCGAACCTTCGACAACTCTTACGCAAGAGCTGTCAACATAGCATTGTAATAGCTTCGCGAGCAAGGAAGAGGTGGCTGGAGCAACTTCCGATGGTTTGAGGACCACAGCGTTGCCGGCAGCAATTGCTCCGACGACGGGGTCAAGAGATAACACTATCAATCAACACGAGAATTTTCCAATGAATTACATGTTGATATATATTGGTCAATCAATATATATACAAAGAGGTAAAAAAAAATTATTATAAACTTACGAAATGGGTAGTTCCATGTAGAGATTACGAGAACAAGTCCTAAAGGCTCTGAGACAATGGAGGCTGATGAGGGAAATGTTATCAGTGATGCGTTGACCTGAAAGAGTCAAGGATTGTATTTTAGCTTACGGGTGAAAATTAAAATACTAAAATGAGTTATTAAATGTCAAAATTAATATAAAATTTTCATATTTCGGATAAGGTTTGTTATAAGATCAAAGGGAGTCGATCAATTTTACAAAACCTTCTAATAAATTACTCAAATAACTATCAAAAAAAACTTTGACTTTCAAAAATTGTGTTATCAAACACTACCTGAGATTACCGAGAAAAATTTTCATATATTTGTAAAATGTTTTATCAATATATAATGGTTTCAAAACATCTTTTAGTATATTAAATTAGTGGTTGGACTCAGGTCACGACCAAAACTTATTTCTAAAAATATATATTTCAAACAAAAATGATTTTTTTTATAGTATTTATAATTTAAATTATTAGCTGTGTTAAATAATTGGTATATATCATGTTCAAGTTAAAAATACACATAACTGTTTTAAATTATTATTAATTATTTATTAAATAATTGTACTAGAAATTAGTTTTATAAAATCAAAAAGTAAACAAAACAGGGAAAATAAATGCGTTTATGAAGATAAAAATATAGATTATAAAAATATGGTTTGGTTTTGTGCTTAAATTTAGAAGAAAAAAAACAAATTATATATCATTAATTTAAATTATTGTCGATACTTTATTATATAGTTATATTATTTTATTTTATTTGAAAATATTAATTTATAAAATTAATAAACATAAATTTTAAATTATAGTTTTATTACTTTGGAAATGTAAAAATATGGTTTGGTAAGATAAATAAGTATTTGAAAATTGATGGGATGTATGTGAGGGGGAAAATCACTGTCAAAGAAATTTAAGGATATGTTAAGTACATATTTTCTATTCTTTTTATTATTATTTTTTTTGAAAGGATTTTCTATTCTTTTTATTGTGTATTAAGTTGATTTTTAAATATCCACCAAACTCACGGGAATAACCGCCCCTACATACAGCCCACATAGAACAGCATATTGATCACCTTTTTAGGCTTCATCCAACATTTCAGCTTCCGTATGGCCAACTCACATGAAGTCTTCAAGGTAGAAATCTATCACACACACACAAATTACAAATATAATTTTGATATAAAAAAAAAGGCAAACTGAAATTAAGTAGAATTATGTTAGACAAACGACTCGTACACATGAAAATTACATTAGATTTGTTCGCAAAACATTACAAATCAAACTTCTTCAACGACGTCGTTTTAAAACTAAAATTACTCATGTATGAGAATTACATCAAACCTCTTCAACGACGTCGTTTCAAAATTAAAATTGATCATATGTCGTTTCTAAACACATTGACATTACGAAAATATTATTTTTAAAAAATGTTTATAGGTAAGCATGAACCTCAGTGATATAGGTTTCAAACCGGGGCTTAGAAAGATCAATTTGGAGAGCTTGAACGACGTCGTTTTCCCTCTCTTTGATCATCTTCAAGATTCCCTTCAGCTGATCTATCCTCCATTGATAACTCCTGGTCTTGCCGGAATCGAACTCATCTCGGAGCTCTTTGACCAGAAAATCTGCATCTAAAGCTGCATTCTTTCCCTGATCTACCATGGCTGTGAATCGTAAAGCTTTGAGTGAAGTGAGATGAAGAGCGATTCATGGAGGATAGTTATATAGAGAAAGAGATCGTATACGAATTCGATGATAATTGGTAATTGTAGCTGCTAGTGGGTGGTCCTGTAGTGATCGTCCCCTACTTTTCCGCCATGAAAGCTGCTTCCGTAGCTTGCCCGAAATAACGTGGGGTATTAAATGCGTGAAACACACAACAAACCTAATTCGACGTGTTTGCTTCATCAAGTGAAATCCTGATTAGTGAACGTCTAAACGACTATGTTGTCGTACGAGATGAGTTATCATGAGTATTGCTGTATTGGCATAGATTGGGTGTATTTCATCCTGAAATCAAAAAAACAATCGACAACACGAAGATAATGCACGGATCTTATATATTAAGCGTCCGTTTGGTTTAAGCTCCGAAAACGAAATGAAAACGCATTTAGTTCACATGTGTACTTTTTTTATTAAGTTTTGAGAAATCATTTACTGTGCTTTGAAGTAATTGTAGTAGAAATGGATTAGTTTTGATACCCAATAGGTAGACCTGAACAAATCTGAGTCGGCCCGTTTGACCCGCCAAAAAACACAGATATGGGCTAGCATTTTGGCCCGTTCGTGTCGGGCTTGGCCCAACTCGCTTTTTTACGGGACGGGCTTGGGTGTTGGATTTAGCCCGCGGGTTGGACCGTATATATATATATAGTTAGGATCACGTAGTAACCTCTTTTAGAGTAGGGAATAGGGACTTATAATAGCCGTTGAATTAATATAGATGAACGTCCAAGATTTAACATTGTTTATGGTAATAATTAATGAGAATATTATATTGCCTCTAATAGAATTATGATAAAAATATTTTAACGACCAAAATTTCTCTATAAAATATAATAACGACCAAATTATGGTAATACATTATTTTCATATTGGGTCGTTATTATATTTTATAGAGAAAATTTGGTCGTTAAAATGTTTTTTATATCATTAATATAGTCATCGTTAAAATTTTGTGGGTCGTTAAAATTTTATAGAGAAAAATTGGTGGTTAAAATGTCTTTTTCATATTTTAACTACGAAAACAAATTTTAACGACCAATCCTAACAAATTTAACAATCAAATTTCTTATAAAATTTATTAACGATCAAATTTCTCTATAAAATATATTAACGACCAAATATATTAACGATCAAATTTCTTATAAAACACAAATTTTGATCGTTAAATTTTTTTTAGTCGTTATTTTTATTTTTATTTTTGATTCTAGTCGGGTTTTTTTTATTTATTCTGGTCGTTAATTTATAGTATTATACATATTAACGACTAAAAAAAATAACGATCAATCTTATAATATAAAATTAACGAGCATCCTTCTATATAAAAATTTACTAGTCAATGGAAATCAATTCATTCAACGTTATTTTTGGGATAGCCCATAAATAGGATATTTGTTTTCTTAATATGTATAATATTTAATGATTTATTTGTAAAATTTGAACAATCATATGAATCTCACCTATAGAAGCTTATTATGTACCTTCCATCATGTCCGTTCAAATTTTAATCAAACGGATCTTAGAAGTTCTTATTCCCTACTCTAAGGGTGGTTCCTACTATATATATATATATATATATATATATATATATATATATATATATATATTATTTATACATATAATATTAAAATTAAACTAAAAGTGAATAAGTGTTAACACGGGCGGGTCGGTCCGTCAGCCTGCCCATGTTTAAACGTGGGTGGGCACGGGCCTTGCCGGAGGCCTGTTCAATGCGGACAAGCCCGGACATATCGGGCAAGATTTTAGATTTGGCCCGGCATGTGTCCGGCCCGAGCCCGCATTTGTTCAGGTCTACCTATAGGGTAACAAAATGGGAGAAACCTAGTACATTTTGCATGAAACCGCATGAAACAATTCAATGAACAAGGTGTACATATAAACTAAATTCATTTCTAATCCGGTTCTGTTTCTGGAGTTACAACCAAACGGTGAGTAAATTTGAAATAACTTTTACTTTAAATGTGACAATTACAAAGTATTATAGTTAGCATCACCTCTTAAAACTGTATTCATATTTGAATCTGAGAAACTAGTCTATACTCCGTCTCAAATTTCTACAATAATCATTATTTTTTACCTGAACTTTACCATATATAACCACGGTTTACCACACTAATGAATGAATACTATACCTTGTGTAGCTGTGTGTGTTGGACAGTTTTTTTGGTCGAAACATTAATATCACATTACCTTTTTTTTGGATAAAGATTAATATCACATTTATTGGTGAATAGATTAATATCACATTATCACGTTCTATATGTATCGAGGGTTCGAGACAAGCTGATACTGATTAGTTAAATTCCAAACTCTCATTTAAGGTCATGTTCATTATAGAGATCTATAGGTGAGTGAAAAATGGAATTTCATGTATCATAAACCTGAGATAATGATTAAATTATTTTATTGTAAATTTTAAGAACAAATAACACTATATGTATACTAAAACTAATAAACTAATAGGCTATATACGGAACGAGCTTGGAATTCAAGCCTATGATCTTGTCCGTACATGTTTAGATCGGACTTCGGGTTAAACAGATAGTACCGGTTTTTACAAAAGAAAGAGATATACATATTGAATATTAAAGCTAGTCACTAATAGAAATGGTCTAAAATACCAACTAAATTGATACAAGTATTAAAGTTAGTCACTTCATAAATAACTCAAAAGAGTGGGATAACAACAGAATTGATAATGAGCTTAAAATTTTCATAAACCCGAATATTAGGAGAAAGATAAAGGAAACAATCATTCCCAAAAACGAGATTCAGGATAAACTATATTGGAGATGCAGTAAAAACTGATGGTTTTCTACAAAATCAGCTTCTGATATGATTGAAGATGAATCAAATATCCAACCAAACCATTTTTTATGAATGGATTTGGAAAGTTGATACCCAACCGAAAATTAAAAACTTTATTTGAAAATTTTCAATTAATGGACTTCCGACAAAAGCAAAACTTGATGAAAGAAGGATTGTCGTCACGAGGCACTGTGAACTTTGCAACCATCATCTAGAGGACATGTTCCACCTGCTCTTGGAATGTCCTCGCACTAAACAAATTATCGTCAAAATCGCTAGAAGTCTAGAACAATCTTAACCGAACTTAACAAAATTAACCTCCAAACTAAAAAAGCTCATGTCATTCTACGAGAAATTAAAAACAAAATAGGAACAGACAAATTTGTGTGCCTCACAACTGTATGGTGGAGTATATGGTTCTTCAAGAACAAAATTATCTTTAATAATGAACATATGGGCCCTGATAATAAGGTAATTACTTTCATCAAAAACCAATTAGAAAATTAGAAAACTAACATAATGATGAGGACGATTACAACATAAAACAACAACCAAAAAATGATATATCAAACAAACGGAAAAAACACAATATTAAATGGGATAAACCAAAACCCGGCTTCTTTAAACTTAACTTTGATGGATCAAAACTCGACTCGAGAATCACATCTGTTGGATATGTTATCCGGAATCATAATGGTGATATTGTTAGTCTCGACGCTAAAAAAATAATTTCAATTCGGTCATAACAGCCGAAGCTTTTGCCCTCAAATCTGGGTTACATGAGGCAATCAGACTACAAATTAAAAAGATCGAAATCGAAGATGATAACCTATGTGTAATCAAGGCACTCCAAGGTTTATGGAGTTGTCCGTGGGAGGTCGAGATGATTATATCTAACTCCACACTGGATCTTCGTTTCTTTGATGAGGTCCGTATTAGGCATATTTTCAGAGAAATAAACTGTGTTGCTAACCATTGACCAATATGAGAATCTCGACCCCCAATACCAATTTTTCTGAAGATCTCGAACTTCGTGTTCTCATCACAAGAATGCTTTAATTTAGATCCCACATGGTACCCACATTTTTAAAGTTTTGTTTAGATAAGGGTTTGTAAATTGGGTTGCAGTTTTAAAATAGGTTTTACAAAATTTCAAAAGTAGGTTTCTCAAATCTTGAAATTTGAAGATTTTACTAGATTTGAGGATCTGATCTGAGGAATGATTACACAAAAGCCCCCTTTCTTATTTTCCTCTCCTCTGTAGTTCATCTTCCTCTATCATTCATCTTTCGTCTTCTCCTCTCCTCCGTCATTCATCTTTCTTCTTCTCATTTGTCTCCTTTTTCTCTTTTTTTCTTCACCCTTTTTGTGGCCTCTTTAGTTTTCTCTTCCTCTACACAAAGTAAAACCCGAAGCAACAAACCCAACAACTTGAACCCTAAGCAACAAAATTTCGATTCGCAAACGAACCCTTAGTATCCATAGAATCCGAAAAGTTCATGTGTTACTTGTTCTTTGAGATTGATTAGCGTTGAACACTCCCTTGGTTCTATTGAATTCCCAACATGTCGAGGAAAGAGATATCATCGTAAGGCAGGGGCAAATTCTTCGGTAGCTCAAATTCCATTATAAATCACATACACTTTAGATAATGTATGACAATAGTGAATATTCAGAAATTCTTTGTGTTAACCGATTCCAATTGACTCACAACAGCCGTTCAATATCAAGATGATTCCTCCTTTTCACAATTCTTCCCACACATTTCTCACCTATACCAAAAATGATCAATTTTTTTTCCCAGTCTAAATTTATCAAGAGTCTTGTCCTCCTTTAGTGTTTATCGATTTTCAAATTCCATTATAAACAGAGGAGTGTATAATGATAGGTCGTTCCCAACCTCACCAACTTGCTGCGAAGAAGTGAACCGAGCCCTAGGTCCTCAGTTGACGATTATGAATGTTATAGAGATCACGTACAATGCACATGGGTAGATAGAGGGGCATTTTTATCATTTAAGATCTTAGAAATCTCGATAAATCTGTTACCACTAAACACTTAACATATTCATAATAGTATTTTTATAAAAAAACGAAATCTAAAAAAACCCACTAAAAACCACAACTACAAACTACAACTACAAATATAAACTACGACTACAACTACGAATCTCCAAATATTAAACACGCCATTAGGTTGGACTTCGGTAGAACAATCTAACCACTTTCTATTTTAAATAAAATAAAATAAAAAAATATGCGTGTTCCTTCTCACCAAAAAATAAATATCTGCGTGACATAAACATATTTTTTAAACAAAAATAACTTGAGTTGTAGTAAATAAACAAAAAGTAAAATAAAACTTATCAAAACTACCGTCCTTGTAAAATAGCGTGCGTTTTTAGTAGTTAGATTAGTGATGGATATAGTATTATAGTTCATCGATTGAAATATAAAATATTATTAACATAATGATAATATTTTATTAATAGCCCCTTATATTTACAGCTTATAAATTTACTTGTTTGCTTATTCTACAAAAGTTCTTCATATAAAATTGGTCGAAATAAATTTTACTGAATTTCGGTTTTGTTGGTTTTGCAAATCTGGGTATCAATTTTCGAGTAATTGTCTCGGTCGTTAAGAAGTTTTAACTCAAAAGTATATATGATTATTTTTATTTTTTTTAATTTGTAGGATAAAACTCATAACCATTAATAAAAAAATTCTTGAAACGTTTTTATATTATAACTTGATCATAATATGTAAATAAAAGTTAAGTTTCTTTTTATAATATCATAAAAAATGCTTCTTTTTTTTATAATTAAGTTTTACCATGGCCATAAAATCCAATTTTGTTATTTGTCTAAATCAAAGTATTAATTTTCAAATCTTACAATTAAATTTAATGTTATTTTAACAGGTCACATTAGGACTAGGATTAGGGATACCTATAGCTATTTTTACTAGAAACAATATTTTTCATAATTGAGTTTAATAAATACCTGCGTGACATAAACATATTTTTAAAACAAAAATAACTTGAGTTATAATAAGTAAACAAAAAGTAAAATAAACTTAACAAAACTACCGTCCTTATAAAATCATATATTATTATATTATTGTTGAGATCTCAATACTATTCTTACTAGGATTAGCCAGCCCCATTATATATACACACAAGGTTTTACAATTTACTTGTTTGCTTATTCCTACAAGTTCTTCATACAAAACTATCCCTATAAAATCATATATTACGAAGGTTTAATTGAAAGGTATGTACAGTTTATTTTCTTTTATTACTGATTGATTTTAGGATTTTAAAAAAATCTTAAAAAATGTTTTTCTATTAGCTTGGTAGTAATAGACAAATAAAAAAAAATTAAAACAAATTTTAATCTATATATCTATATACCCTAGTAAAGTAGAATACATTAACGCTGACGTGGCCACAAGTTGACCTATTATTTTGTGGGTAGTTGGTCTATGGGTAGTTGACCTATTGTTTTTTGGGTAATTGACCTACTATTTTAACATACATATACATTCAACAAAAAAGAAAAAAATAGACATATAACAAATTACTCTCGTAGTAATGGACAAATAAAAAAATTAAAACAAATTTTAATCTATATATTTATATACCCTACTAAAGTAGTATACATTAACGCTGACGTGGTTACAAGTTAACTTATTGTTTTGTTGGTAGTTGACCTACTGTTTTATGGGTAGTTGATTTATGGGTAGTTGACCTATTATTTTTTTAGGTCGTTGACCTACTATTTTAACATACATATACATTCAACAAAAAATAGACATATAACAAATTACTCTCGTATTAAAATCTATATATATAACAAATTACTCTCGTATTAAAATATCCGAGCAAGGCTCGGGCACTAAACTAGTAATATCTTAAAACGCTTTTCTTCTATAATTAAGTTTTACCATGTCCATAAATTCCAATTTTGTTATTTGTCCAAATCAAAGTATCAATTTTTGAATTTCACAATTAAAGATAATGTTATTTTAACCGTCATAGGATTAAGATTGTAATACCTATAGCTATTTATACTAGCCTTAGTAGGAGAAGGGATCCCCATCATGTGTCTCTAACTCTCTGCAGATATATGGTTTCAACCTTTGTGCAGACTTTAAAGAGGTCTATTCTTGAATAAGATCAACGATGATGCAACGTGAAGAAATCCCTTCTTCATATAGCGAACCTTCGGTACGATTCGATTCTCTCATCAATTTCCTTTCGTTTTGATATATTTGAACATTTGGTTTGAGCATTAACTTAATTGTTTTCCTTGAATGATATTACGAAGGTGGAGATGATAGCAGAAAAGAAAACCAAAAATCCAAAATCACAGTCTATCAATCAAAGAAAAGATCGTGATTTAGAAAAGTCTGTCCACTTTAAAGTAGAATCAATTCATGTTGATACTTGAAAGGTAAGTTATTCAATCATTTTATTTAAGGGGAAGAATTGGTGTCTCCGCGAATTTAATCGCTTTTATTTTAAAAAAATTAGGCTAAGTAGTAATAGTTCAATCCCTTACATCAGCATTTAAAATGTTTATAACACCCTCTCTCTAGTTTCAATCCGTTTGAAACAAATTATAGTGAACTATATAAAGTGTTAATTTTCTTGAAAATTTACTAATTAATTTTGGATTTTCTCTATTTCAGAAGACCATTGTACTCCACGATGAAGAGCTGATCTTCAAATGCTCGTTTAAGAATAACAAATTCTGGTGGGAAATTGCAGAAAATTCCCGAAAGATGAAATTCTTATTATCATGGGAAGATACTAAGACAATTAACTATAAAATAACATCTTTTGGAGGAGTATTACAAATCTTGGTACGTATATATATATATATGATTTTTTACGTGCTGTAACTTCTTTTATGTTAACACAAACAATATATCCTAAGTCCTAAGTAACTTTGATTTACACAGGGGAAGAAAACTCCTACGTTCTACCGTGAAGAAACTCCAGTGCCGAATAAGAACACGAAATGGAAGCCTTCGAACCAACTTCCAAACGACTATCCTTGTAACGAATTGTACGTAGTTAGATCATCAACCTTCTTCTATAATAGCCTTTTTATATTTTTATTGACAGTTTGATGTCTTGATTTGCAGGCTTCATCAATTTCATTTCGAGCCTAGAGTTTACAAGAATTTCGAATCAAAGATCATGGAGGTTGCTACCATTAATCAACCTCTCAAAAATTTGATATTGAAGAATAAGAAACAACAAGAAATTATATTACCAATGCCACAACAAGGCATTCGTATACAAGAACCACAAAATCCCATTAGTTTCGGCCAATCTCGACTCGATCGTAATGCTTTTGATCAGTCTCAAGAGTTACCATATTTCCAGAGTTTGCAGACAGTGAATAACAACTTCTCATGCCCAGTTCCTGGTATGCTTTCTTTTATAATTTTACAATGATGTACAAATTTTGTACTTTTTTTTTTCTAAGTTATATTTCGTATCAGGTGCTCATACCCAGTGGCGTGGTAATGATAGAGCGTCATGTTCGAATCCACCAGCTCCAAACTATAGGGAAGATCATCAATACTTTCCAACTTTAGGTACAACAAGTGAGATCGTTTTATATTGAAATTTTGTTGCCTTTTTTTTCTTCTTTTTCTAACTTATATTTTGTATCAGATGCTCTTACCCAGTGGACTCAAGAAGATAATCAATCTTTTAAGACGGATAATGTGGATTATAGCAGCCCTAATCTCAACACTGGTGTAAAATTCAGTTCTTGTGGGCAAACCAATTATCAATCATCGTCAACCTTGCCTGAGATGGCTTCATATCCGTCGTCATGTTCAAATACAACATTCAGAGCTTCTGCTTCCGCTTCAAACTATCAAGTACCTGATTATACTCAAGTACCTTATACTCGGGTAGATAATCAAGTCGCTTCGGCCCCTCAAGTACTAAATGATCGAGTGGATTATAGAGAAGATCATCAATACTTTCCAACTTCAGGTACAACAAGTGAGATCGTTTTATATTGAAATTTTGTTGCGTTTTTTTTTCTTCTTCTTTTACTAACTTATATTTGTATCAGATGCTCTTACCCAGTGGACTCAAGAAGATAATCAATCTTGTAAGACGGGTAATGTGGATTATAGCAGCCCTAATCTCAACACTGGTGTAAAATTCAGTTCATGTGGGCAAACCAATTATCAACCATTGTCAACCTTGCCTGGGATGGCTTCATATCCGTCGTCATGTTCAAATACAACATTAAGAGCTTCTGCTTCTGCTTCAAACTATAGAGAAGATCATATCCCTCAAGTACCTTATTCTCGGGTGGATTATAGAGAAGATCATCAATACTTTCCAACTTCAGGTACAACAAGCGTTTTATATTGAAATTTTGTTGCGTTTTTTTCCCCTTCTTTTACTAACTTATATTTTGTATCAGATGCTCTTACCCAGTGGACTCAAGAAGATGATCAATCTTTTAAGACGGGTAATGTGGATTATAGCAGCCATAATCTCAACACTGGTGTAAAATTCAGTTCATTCAGAGCTTTTGCTTCTGCTTCAAACTATCAAGTACCTGATTATACTCGGATAGATAATCAAGTCTTTACAGCTTCGGCCCCTCAAGTACTAAATGATCGAGTCTTTTCATCTTCGGCCCCTCAAGTACCTTATGCCCTTCCTCAAGTATATGACCGAATCGGTACAGCTTCGGCCCCTCAAGTACTAAATGATCAAGTCTTTACAGATTCGGCCCCTCAAGTCCTAAATGATAGAGTCGTTCCATATTCGGCTCCACAAGTACCTTATATTCCTCCTCAAGTACCTTGTACTAGTGTATATGATCGAGTCATTACAGCTTCGGCCCCTCAAGTACTAAATGATCGAGTCTTTCCATCTTCGGCCCCTCAAGTACCTTGTAACCCTCCTCAAGTACATCATACTAGTGTATATGATCAAGTCGTTACAGCTTCGGCCCCTCAAGTACCTTGTACCCCTCCTCAAGTACCTTGTACTGATGATCAAGACTTTACAGAATTCCCACCTTATACGGATGTCTATTGGGATGTGCAATTAGAAGACTGGAAATGATGATTTTGCTCAAATTATGAAGACCAAGATTTCAAGACTACAGGTCTCTTTCATTTTATTTTAACAGAATCAAATCAAGATACTAGATCAAGACTTTTCAGTTTCCAACGGTTCAATGTTTCAAACGTCTTTCTTGTACTTAGGAATTAAGGTTTGAACAGTTGTGTATTGCCCTCTCCTCTCAGCTTTGACACGATGAGTTGTTCAATATGTATATTAGCATATAGTTAAAAGCAGATTATGAGTGAGAAATTGTTGTATGATGATGTGCAAAGTACATTTGAACTCTTATAATGATTTATGAATTATGACTTGTGAGTATTGATTAATAATGTTTAAAATTGGTTAATCTCGTCCATGGATTTTGAACATCTGCATAAGATTTATGAGCTGAAAACTGTGATTTTATATAAAACATTTCAGCTCAGATTTGTTGTTATGTGAAGTTTGAACCTCTTTTAATAGTTTTGGTAATAATTTAGTTACTACAGCTTAGATTTGTTATGTGAAGTTTGAAAACTGTTATAAGGCACTAGATAGCATGTGGTACCTCAACTCATTCAGCCTAGTTTACCACAAATGTCTGGCTGTTTTGATTTTATATAATTTACCACAGATGTCTGCATAATACATATTCAGAGTTCTCTTCTTCATCCCCTCAGTTGGATGAACATAGGCAGTACTGCAGTAGTTTCTGCATAGCAGAGATTGCACTCTGTGAACGAGGATACATACAATATTCCGCCCTCTCTAACTTTCTACTGCTTTTGGTCGATCAGATAGTTGCCTCAATTTTGCATTCATTCCCTCTACGTCTCTCTTCGCATGTTTCGTCTTCCATTGCAATGGGACATTTCTTACAATTGCATGGTCGAACCGTACAAGGTTAGACTATCCCTACTCAGTTACGTGATTAAATTTGGTTGACTATTGGATGTAATTTGGCTTAACGTTATAAATTGGTTTTTGACATCACTTAGCCTCTTCATTTAACTTGATCCAATTTGAACCAATCACTACTTCTCGTTAAATTATTAGGTTCTAATTGTCGGGCGTTAAATTATAAGGTTTTAATTGTCGGTCGTTAACTTATTAGGTTCTATTTCCGGTCGTCAAACTATTAGGTTCTAATTGTCGGTCGTTAAATTATTAGTTTCTAAATGCCGGTCGTTAAGTTATTAGGTATCAATTGCCGGTCGTTAAATTATTAGGTTTTAATTGCCGGTCGTTAATTTATTAGGTTCTAATTGCCGGTCGTTAAGTTATTAGTTTTTAGTTTCGGTCGTTATTGTTAAAATAATGTTCGTTAACCTATTGTGAATGGTCGTTAAAATATAAAATAATCATTAAAATATTAAGATCTATTATAGTAAATACAATAACTTTATCAATGACAATATCAAAATTAACATATATATTGTTTAATCTTGGACGTTCATACTTATCAATCATACGGTTGATAAACGTTCCTACTCCCTACCGTAAGGGAGGTTCCTATATAATCCTAACCATATATATATATATGGTTAGGATTATATATATATACATATAGGGTTAGGTTCAATTGATAATCTTTCTTACGGAGTAAGAACCTCTAGCAACCGTAAGATAATTGGATGAACGTTCAACGATTTATACTCACCGTAAGAGTTCTTGGGTGAGTTTCACAAGATACAACCAGAAATTATACACCTTCTATTGATATAAAATTAATTATAGAAATAAGGCAAAACTTTAATGCAGTTTATTAATAATTGGAGGGATAAAATATTTTATTTCTTGTTCATCGTCTTATACGTTATAAAATTTTGATCGTCACTTATATATGTCGATCATTACTTTCAATTTTGTTCGTTACTTATAAAAATCAATCGCTATATTAAACATTAGTTAGACATTTTGATCATTAGTTAGACATTTTTACATGTAACGAGAGTTAATTATGTTAACGATCGGTAACATAATTTAACGATAGTTAGGCTAGTAGGTTAACATAGACTAACGAACATTAGTTTTTTTTTCAAAAAAGACAAGTTAATGGTCGTGAGCGGAGACTATCGATCGTTACTTTGAACGTTATGTACAATTTTTGATCGTTACTTTGAACGTTAGTCATACAAACTATCGTTCGTTACTTTGGTTACTTTGATCATTACTTTGAACATTAGTAATACATATTTTGATCATTATCTACACATTTGATCATTATGTACAAATTTTTTTATTGTTATTTTGAACATTAGTCATACAAATTTTGATCATTATGTACAAATCATGATGTTATTCTTACATTTGTCATACAAATCTTGATCATTAGGTACACATTTTGATCATTATGTACACATTTTTTATCATTACTAATATATTAAGGACCGAAACTTCTTGACTTCGTTCTACTATTTTGAGCGTTATTATCAAATATTTGGAATGTTAGATGTTATATATAGGTATAAAATATAAATATATAAATCATAAAAAATAAATAAATAATGGAAACCTTTTCCTTTTACTTTTAAAATAATCGATCAAAAGAATTCCTACGCGGCTGAAATCTTATCGTTTACAACAACTTTCCTTCCAAATCGATCCTTCTAGTCAGACCGCCTCAAATCGATCCTTGCGGATCACGTCTCTTTGGTCTCTATATAAATCCCGTTTAGGTACTCCTCCCTCCTGTCTCGTGCTTTCTGCTCCTTCGTTATCTTCTGCATTCTTCGTATTCTGATTGATTAGGCTGATTTGATTGCTCAGTATATTGTTCTAGATTGTTGATCGTTCGATTTCTGCATTGAACCGTTTTAATATCACAGTGGTAGATCTTGGTTTGTGGCCTGCATTTAAATAGGAGATCTGATGAGTTTTATGATTGACATGTTCAATATAGGTTTTCTGATGACAGTTGTGTTCGATTTCTCCGTTCGTTTCTGCAAAATAATTATGATTTGAGGAACAGTGTTTGTAAGCTTTATTCGTTTAGGTTTTCTGTCGTCGTGAGCTTTGCCGATGTTCTTTGTTTGCGATTCTCTTCAACATCGATCTTCTATATTATTTGTATCTTTGTTCGACGAATTAGATCTCTTGACCATACATACTGTACGGTTGATCCGTTTATTGCGGTGCTAGATCTCTCCTTGCAGATTACTTAGATGACGAGATATTGGATCCTTGACGATGATTAGATATTGGCATCAGCTTTTTGATTGATTGATATTTTTGAGCGTCTGTCACCCTTAAATTGTGCGTGCGTGCAGATACGAGAAATTTCCCATTCTGCTGACTGATCTCTCTCGCGCTTTGATCATTTCATTCCAGGATAATTTGTTCCCTTTTTTTCTCTTGGAATTTGATCTTCTTAGATAATAAAAGTGCAACGGCGTCAAGAAGCTTCTGACAAGGGCTAAGATTTTCCTTAATTAGATTTCGGTTGTTGATTCTTTCATGTGTTTGGACTTCTTTCTTGATGACAACATTGTGTTTTTCTGATAGGTTTAGAATAGCCAGTGATGTGGGAGCACACGTGTTTTTGTGAGCATTAAGTTCAAGGCCACCTTGCCAAATGAGTGAACATTGAAAATTGCTTTCTTCATTCAATTGTTTGTTTATTGGATTATAAATTTGGTGTGAGAGATCATTCTATTGATTACACCGATGGTTTTGCTAGGTCAATAACCTGTAGACGGAAGATCATTCTATTTTGATGGAAGATTGAGCTTCAGCTTTCACATCAGATGATTTGACAATAGGGCGTGTCTTTTTCATTTGTTCGTGGGAGGTTGGGATGATTATATCCGACTCCAAACTGGATCGTCGTTTTTTTGACGAGGTTCATATTAGGCATATTTTCAGAGAGATAAACTGTGTTGTTGATCTATTGACCCATTTGAGAATCTCGACCCCCAATACCAATTTTTCTGAAGATCCCGAACTTCGTGTTCTCATCCGAAAGTATGCTTTAGGTTGGACTACTTTTAGGAAGTAGACCAATCTAACCGCTTTCAATTTCAAAAAAAAAACATATTGAATATAATAATAAATATAAAAAAAATGTACACATAAATCATATGATGTATTTTCCCTCGCTACAAACTTCTTTTGTCCAATTCCTCGGCGATCAGACGTCCCATTTGCTTGTATACATTATGTTCTCTTTTCATCATTTTTGAACTTTCATTGTCCTTTTATCTATTTTATTTTATTTATTTTTTAAGAAAAAGCAATCTCTTTTCATTCAAAAGAACGTTTTAGAGCAAAGAGGATAAATCAACATCCAAAAATAAATGTAAATTAAAAAGACACTATAGGGAAGGGACAAATTTCCGCTAACGAGTTAGCCTCCATTTACCTTGTCTCTTTGGTGCAATCCATCGGCATTCCTCGAACAAACGAGCCTTTTCATAAATCAACCCCCCATAATTGCTTTACATGCATAATGTTGTCGAGTCCCGAGCATTATCTTATTTATCACTATAGCTTAATCAAACTCAATAACAATTTTATTCCAACCCTTATCTTGAGTCATTTTAACTTTTTAAGTGCCCAAGCAAATATTTGATTCTCCTTCATTCAACTCCACATAATTGTTACCATTAATAGATTTTGTTCCGGCACAAAACAACCTCCCCTTGTCATTCCTCTTAACAACTCCAATGTCGCATCTTCCCGCTTGTCTAACCGATGCGTCATAATTGAACTCGGTGAAACTGCAAGGTGGCTTAGACCATCGCTTTAGATGGTCTAAACCGCAAGGTGGCTTAGATGTCTGGCCTTCCAGATCTCCCAAAGCAACATCAATACGTATTTAATTAGTTTTTTTTTAGAGCTTATTGGGTAGATTATTTATCACTTTTTAAAAGCTTTAAAATTATATCTTCAAAATTTTTGAGTAGATTATCAAATTTGTATACAGTTTTATCCCAAAAATATTTTGTCCTTCTTTTTTATTATATTCATCCTAAAAATTAAAAAATAAATTTACTTTTACCAAACACTAATTATATATATTTTTATTAGATTAACCTTTCGAAAAACTACACAATTAACTAAAAAAAAAAGCTTCGTTTATCCAATAAACTCATCATAGGAACATGCCCTTAATGTTGTGTTATGTTCTTAGATTTGACAACTTAGTTATTTTTACAAATTTACATGTTTTCTGTATTTAATCATTTGTACACTAGCACATTGGATTTT
This sequence comes from Fagopyrum tataricum, assembly GCA_002319775.1. Classification (NCBI taxonomy): domain Eukaryota; kingdom Viridiplantae; phylum Streptophyta; class Magnoliopsida; order Caryophyllales; family Polygonaceae; genus Fagopyrum; species Fagopyrum tataricum. The sequence goes on from CM008286.1 coordinate 3,520,084, forward strand.
TTGAACCTTCCAATTAATAATATAATTAGGTGTACATATATTGTATTTGACCTTTTCTTTTTCAAAATTAGGTCCGAATGCAGCCCTCGAGCCAGGCTAGTATACCATATTTCCTTTTCACAATCAAATTCATAACTAGCTATCACTATAATTGACTTTTCAAAAACATTAAAGAAAATTTTCCAAAATCGTTAGAACCGTCAAAATTTAACGTGATCAAATTTTAGTTCAATTTAAATTGGAGTAGTATTTAAGATATTGTTTAGTTTGAAGATATTAGAGTTTATTTTAGATTGTTTGGATGAGGTTATTAAATTAGAGGTTTTTGTGTTAATGTATAAAATAACCCATTTAAAAGAACTCGAACTAAACAACAATATATACAAAAAATAAATTCTGAATTTTTTTTAATCGTAAATACAAATAACCTCAATTTGATTTAAATAAGTTAAATAACCTCATTTCCAAATAAAATTGATCTTTTTTATATTTAAAAAAATGCATATCCGGATCAATCCTACCTAATTAATTTAACCCAAGATGAAAATTAAATAAGAAATTGCATAAATCTAACTTATCCGTATAAACTAGCAGACAGATTTGGGTAAAAATCCGTATTTGATTAAGACATGATTAGGTTTTAAACAAAATAGTACCCCATATTGAATAACTATTTTGAAAATTAAGTTTTTTAAAACTACTTAATTTTCAAACTATATTAAAAATAAAATTATGTAACATGATTTGTCATGTATATTCAGGGAATAAAGATCCTTTAGGACTCGTTTGATACCCTACAAGAATCATATTGAAATAAAAAAAATAAAAAACTAATCTAATTCAATTTGTAAAATGGTAGTTTAAAAACGAAATAGTTTAGTAAAAAACTAATCGATTATGGAATCGTAGTATCGTACCGAAACACAAGTATTTTTCTCGTGAAGCACGTTCTCTGCCTTTTTAAGCCCGTATTTATATTGCCAACCCCACATCGCCACGTGGCCCCACAGATCTTCACAAAAGTTCGGTGAACCAAGTCGGTTCTTTTTGCAAGTCCATTACTCACTGTGACTCTACCTTGTTGACGTTACTTGTATTGAAGGAAAACAAAGCCATTTCAATAATTGACAGACAAACTGGATTAATAATTGTAGAAAGTTATTTTTATCAAGTAAAAACTATTTCGTCCACACCATGACTGACTTTTGTTGGTTACGTCGTCTCAATAAATTGTTTTCTAATAATAAAAATCGATTGACGTATCTAATTGTAAACACGAAATTCGAAATTAATGTAAAAATTGGAGTTAGATGTCAAGATTTCCAAGTATAGGTTAACCGATCAATACCACAGTTATTTATTTTTATAAAAACATATTTGATTCGTGCTTCATCAAATAATGAAGATTTAATATGAATTTGAATATATTTTTCTCAACCGTCTACAAACAATTCCAATGACCTTGGAATAGCCTCAAGGTTGATTCTTCGTCCTGAAAATAATTTCACAAGTGTACAATTTTTGTATTATCATATGGGATTTGACGACCCCTCTTTTATTCCTTGTTATTCAACAAAACTGGTTCTTTTCTTTCCAACAAGAAGTTTGAACATAAACTGAAATTCTGGTACCGCTTGTAATTGGAAATGGGCCTGTAGTTGGGCGTCATTCTAGAAATTGGGATTAATTTAGGCCTCATTATGGGCCTCATTATGGGCCTGGTTATGGACCTCATTGTGGGCCTAGTCAGCATTCCTCTTCTTGCCCCACTCATGAACCCTGATATGGAGCTCAGCAGCGGCCCTCAAAAAATGAACGGCCTGGATGGGAGTCAAAACATGTATTACCAAAATTCTCAGTGTTTTCAGTCGTAGATCATCCGCCCTCTGCAGAGTTCCCCTTAATCGTTCCTCCTTCACCGCCATTAACGAGTCAAGCCGGTCCTCCAACGATTCACGGTGAAACGATTCACCGATCCTCATGAACTCAGTCACGTCATGCGAAAGCTGCACCATAGAAGAGTCCGCCATCGTCTCCTGAACAGCTGCCATAGCCTCGGCAATCAACTTCTCCTCCTCCACAGTCTCCTTCTGCAATGAGTCCACCTGTTCGAGTTGACTCGGAGACAGATCCCCGAGATCACCAGTGCTAACTCCACGAATCAACTCGCCGAGTCCCGATTCGAACTGAAATCCAGCTTTGGAATAGAGCAAGTGGAAGGCGGAGCTAGGTCGCCATCCGCCAATCCAGAGGAAGGCGGTCTCGAGCGGCGATCGCCACGGAGGAGAGAGGATTGCGAAGATATCGCGCTGTGCAGATCGTGATTTGGCGGTGTAGTAGCTTTCGTAGTGGTGGAGGACTCGGCCGATGAGTGATCGGAGATTGGATTCGGAATCGGCGATGGCGGAGGTGAGTTCGTTAAGGAGTTGACTCTGTTCGGCAAGCCAAAGATCGAAGAATTTGCTGAAGGATTCGAGGATCGAGGAAGAGGAGGTGTCGGATTGAGAGGCCGTGAATTGGGAGCTCGATGGCGGGATTGACATGTTTGTTTGATTTTTTGATGCTCCAGAAAAATGGGCATTCATTTATAAGTAGAAGAGCTTAGGGGTTAAGAAACAGATTTGCATGGGATTTTGAGAAGGGTAACTAATGAAGTAAGGATCAGTTTGATTCTGTTATTTCCGACAAAAGAAGAGTAAGGGAAGATACTCCGCACTCTCCCTCCGCCTACTGTCATGATGTTTGACACACCAAAGAAGGAAAGACTTAACAAGTGAACAATTTCTTTAATTTTTAATTTTTAATACTTATCCACATATTAATGAAATTTTATATCCATATCAAGACTTTTGTCTTTTGTTTAAAATCGATAAGAATTTAAAAGTTGTTTTAAATATGAAAAATATGAAAAGTAACGGAAGCATTTTCATTTTATTTGTATTTCTCTTAACCATTTTCATTCTACCATTATCATTATATAACTAAACGATATTTATAATCAAAAACTCAATATTCAACGTCTGAAGCATAAAAATATCATTAAAAAGAATTAATTATAGAAAATTACCGTTAAATGAAGGGTTAAATGGGAGAGTAGGCCCTTTTTTATAAATGAGCACTAAGTAGACTCCTTTTCCTATCAATGCACAAATTAAGTTCCATTTACTTATTAAATGAAAGGGCAAATTAAGAATATGAAATTACTTAAGCCCAAACCCAATTTGTTTAATGAAAGCCCAATTGTTTTAATGAAGGCTCAAGCCCAATTGTTCTATGAAGGCTCAAGTGTTTTAATAAAAGCCTAAACCCAATTGGTTTAATGAAAGCTCAATTGTTTTAATGAAAGTTTAAATGTTTTAATAAAGTCCAAAAGCCCGAGCCAATACACAAGTCTACGCTCAGGTCCAATACACAAGCCTACGCTCAGGTCCAATACACAAGCCTACGTCGGGGCCCAATACACAAGCCTCCGCCGGGGCCCAATACACAAGCCTACGTCAAGGCCCAATACACAAGCCTATACTCGGACCCAATACACAAGCATACGCTCGGGTCCAATACACAAGCCTACGTCCGGGGCCAATACACAAGCCTACGCTCGGGTCCAATACACAAGCCTACGCTCGGGCCTAATACACAAGCCTACGCTCGGGCTCGGGTCCAATACACAAGCATGACAGGGCCCAATACACAAGCCTACGCTCGGGTTCAATACACAAGGATAGGACATAGTCTAATACACAAGCATATGACAGGGACCAATACACAAGCCTACGCTCGGGTCCAATACACAAGCCTACGTCCGAGTTCGGTACACAAGCCTAATAAATCTTATAGTTATTGGGTCCAATAGACAAGGATTGGACTAGTTGAACTTGCAGTCCAGAATTCTGCACAACCGCTTTCTTTCATCTTTTCTACGTTCTTGATGTGCATGCCATGAAAATTTAAAGTATCACAAACAATCAATTCAAATATTCAAGGCATTCACGTATGTATCCTCCCCCTCTATGAGCCTGCCATAGAACAGTAACCTTTTTTTTGTATGCATTTTATTTCTCCTTATAAAATTCTTATTTCCAACTTTGTTATCATTTTTCCTTCCTATCAAGACATTGAGGTATCACTTCTACTCTTTTAAAAGGCTTAATCTACATCAGCCATGCAAACAAAACCTTAATTAAGAACTAAAAAAAGCAAAAAAAATGTGATTCTTAATAATTCCAAGATCATTTCATAAACTCAAAGGAGATAAACGTTCTAATGCTCAACGCATTTCATAAACTCGACAATATGTTATACATAGATCATTTCCTCCTTTACCCAAAATAAAAACAAAAACATAGTTAAAACTCATATCTGAAGCTATGATTTTGAAATATATTTACAAAAGCATCTCCATTTATTTACACAAGATCGAGTTACACAAGTTCAAGCCTATTCGAAAACCGAATATTAATACACAAGATTAAGGAATGCGTTTTCTCTAGCCGTGATTGGGGTCAAGGGAAGACCTTCATCTGTCAATGCGGTTGGATGGAATTGAACAAACCTGTGTTATGGCCACATTCATCAGTCTAAGTATAACTTTATAAGAATTCAAAAAATCATGAAGCAATACCCCTGTGGTTGAGATGATGATATTTACACGACGCTCTATATTTGCATGTTCCTGTCTTCAAAATTTGGCCATATATTTGCTCAAAAGAAAAAACATGAAGCCAGTCCATTTCTCCACATGATTTTGGACAAATATGAGTTTTAACTATGTTATAGATAACGAATGATTCAGTTGAGGTGCATTTGACGTATCAGAACAAAGATTAAGCTTCTCCTTTAGATAATACTAGTTCAGAGAGTATAATCATCTTCCAACCATTAAAATTTTCAAGTGAAACATCAAATTGCAAATCAATATCTATATGAGCAGGCTGATTTAGAGTAGTAAAGCATCTTCACTAAGGATCACTGTGTCACAAACTCAAGCCCCACTCAAATTGGCTTTCAACATAGAAAATTAGCTTAAAAAACGAATTTAACCTCATGATCCAAAAGAATCAATTGATGAAGAATTAGCACTAATTAAACCAGCAATCATTATCCAAACCAGTAAAATAGAGTCTCACACGGATATTTTATCAAACAGTTGGTGGGCATACCAAAAAAATGTACTACATGGATAATTGAAATGAGAAGAATCTCCATTAATCAAAGCAATTGTATAGGCATGAATTGATCAAAATTGCTTTATTTGCACAATCTCTTAATTGCGCAACAGTACAAAGCATGGCATATTGAACAGTACAGTAGAAGGGGGTTTTCAATGATGACATTAGCAATTGAATCAAATAGAAAACAATTCACAATAAGGTACTTACAGATTCAAATTGTTTTTACTATATTATTAAAACAAGCAGGGAACGAGGAGGCGAGGCAAGGTCCCGAGGTCCCGGAAGCAGACCTGCAGCGTAGCAGACGAGGAGGCGTGGAAGAAGCCGGAGAGGGTTGCCGGCTGGGAAGACCGAGGAGGCGAGCGGGCGGTCCGGCGAGGCAAGAAAGAGAGTCGTGGGAGAGATGGAGGAAGGAGATGGATGGAGACGGTACTTCTTGTTCATTGCAGAGAAGGGGAAGCTTTAGAGAAGAAGAGAACATTTTAGGTTTTTTTTTTTTTTTTTTTAAAAAGCCAAAATACCGACCTTACCCTTGTTAAAATAAAAAAACTACAAAATGACATATGCTTTTTTAATTCAAAAAATGAGAAGAGCCTACTTGGTATTTATAAAACCAAAAAAGCCCTAGTCCCCCAATTTTCTCTTAAATGAATTGAATTATAACTAACCACCCCTTAAATATCAAAACATGAGTTTTGTCACCGTATCACTACCATTCTTACAAATTTGTTACTTTTACCATCAATGTCACCACTTGTAATTATTTTATTATTATCCTTACGGTCTGTTAAAACAAACAAATGATTGAACCGGACCGGATTTTCTTTTAAATGAACCAAAATCAACTCCTCCTTCTATCTTCACCAAAATAGACAAACCCTAATCGATAAACATCTTCCTCCTTAAGCAGCTATATATATAAGAACCCTTCAACGGTGGCTTCGGTGTTCTTCTCCGGTGAAGCTCGTCCACCGCATGCAGCGTCTACTAGTGTGGCTTCGTGGCAGATGCGACAATACCAACTTTTATAATGTCCCAAAATGGGAAAACTTTACAGCGTCAGGAACCCGAACAAGGATTCCCTAAGGCTAAGTGAAACAAGATAATATCCATAATCCTGCAACATAAATGTATAATAACCCAAAGTCATCCCATACACGGGGTAAAACGACAACTGGTCAAATCCATAACCAAAAACAAAACAAGGTTTGAGAATAAACAGTTTCCCAACCCGACTGACATAAGACAAAAAACGAGAAACAAATCCCGAGAGACACAAGACCACTAAACATGACCTTTCACAAGCTAACTAGACCGTCTGATCTCCATGTTCATGAACCCGGTTATGCAAAATATAGTCAGCCCCACCGTGGTATCTGAGCTTGCTACTCATTGTGGACAAAACCTTAAACCCCATTGTTATTAACTCTTTTTGTTAGAAATTTCAGCCGGTTATCTTCCATATGTTATTTCCTCAAATGAAATTTTCGGAGTTAGAAATGAAAGTGAAATGCACAACTAAAAAGACTGTTAATTTAGGAATTATGAGCGACTTATAATTCACATGAATTTATCAGTATTACTTAGAACGGACACGACAAATCATATAGACCCGAAAATAGACGGATCGATATGCAGAAGACCATAGTGTTAGGAAAGAATAATTAATAATTTATGGTAGCGAGGTCTCCACTTCAAACATCGGCGGTCGGTGAGCGCCAGTGGGCTTGGGAAACCTTGGGTATTTGGGCGGCTGACTGGCAGAGGAACAAATGCTAAATTATTAGCACTGAATCCAAGCCTCCGTTATGTAAGTTCGTGTTCATCAAACGAGATTTTTTAATAATTTATATATTTTTCTGTAGCTTTATGACTTGTTCGATATTACAAGATTTTTAGTTGATTTAAAATTTTCTGAATGGATAAAAGATTTTTGATAGAATTTTAAAAGACATTGTAGATTATGAAATTTATCTTTAAAATTTAAATAAAAAGAATATTTTTTAATAGATTTTTATGATCATTAAAAAAGAGAATAATGAGTTAATAAAGCCTTTTTGTATTGTTAATATCAACCAGACCCTTAGTTATTTCACATTTATTTTTAACTTTAAAATCAAGGATATTTGCTACCTTTGCTTAATAACGATGCCCGAGGGGTGGCGACCCAACGGCTTATTAATGTTTAGCCTCGTTTTGTTATAATAAAGTACGGGTCTACCCATCCCCTATTATAAAAAAAAATAATCTAGGTTCGGGTTCCGGTTCCGGTTCGGGTTCCGGTTTGTGGTTCCGGTTCGGTTCAGGGTTTGGTTGGGTTTAGGGTTTTCTTTTGGGTTGAATTTACCTTGCAATTACCAATTTGCCCTTCTATTTTATTTTTATAGATAAATAAAAGGGGCCTAGTTTGTCCCTTGTTAATAGAAAGGGCCTTCTTAGTGCTCTTTTTTACAAAAAAAAAGCCCACTTTTCCATTTAACCCTTAAAAAAACTAATAATTGTTTAATATATGTAGATTTGTGTATAGATTTTCACGGTGAACTCATAAAAAAGTTTAAAACTGATAATGTAACACCCGAATTCTGAGAACCCGGAATGTTACTGGTTAGGACCTCACAGTGGCTCCCGACCTTAGCTGAACAACAACTTAACTAGAATCTTACAACAAGGCACAGAAAAAAAACCGGTAAAACTAAAAAGTATTTTTATTATGCATGAATAAAAAGGAGAAACGTCTCAGCCGTAAAGGAAAATATATCCGACACAAATAAAAGGAAAACAAACTCCACATAACCCGAAAGACTCAACAAGATGAAAAGACCAGATATGAAACCCCGGCTGACCACACTCTCCGGCTCCCTCAAGGCGGCTAACCTGCAAGGTCTACAACATCGGTTTTCACCGTTAGCTAACAATAATTATATAAACATATCTATGTAGCACAAACACACATAAAGGCTATTAAACACATCACGTAAAACACACAAACCAATTCTTATCTTTTCATTAGGTGATTCATTTTTATTAATTCAACTTCCGTTGTGGCATGAGGATCCCATCGATCCTCGCCTCTGTCCCCGTATACCGAGCGGAATGGTTCCAATGCATATCTACCGTATACCGTACGGTCTGGTCGCAGAGAGCCTTCCCAGTCATCTTACAGTGTTGGGCAGTGATGTCACGACCCGTTATCATACACTTGGGTCTTATTATCATATAACGTCGTCTAGTCTTTACTCATTTAAACGGTAAACACACACACCACATAACATATATTCATATAACATCATCAGTTAAGCAAGTCCATAAGACTTACCTGAGTAGTACGTCTACCAGCCATCACCAACTACTTTCCGCTCGTATGAACGCTATCCACTACCTGATCAAGAAAGATCGACTTAGAATCAACATTCTAAGTCCTACATATATCTTAGAAGGCTTCTAAAGCAATGAGACAACTCTCAGATTTGAAAGAACGAGGAACTCCACTTTAGCGGAAATTACCAAACCGGTTCCAAGTCAACCTTATATCCCGTCACCTTCCCTAAGACTTAACACTCGAAAACAAGTTTGAGGGTTTACTCAAACTTGCATTTTAAGTCCCAAAACTCGTTTTCCAAAATTACTCCGAGTACTCTACTTTATCCTACCGAAAGTACCTCTTACTAAACTCCAAAAATTCCAAAGAAAATATCCACTTACTCTCGGTTATACCCACTCCAGACTGGAACGAACTAGGTCCACAAACAACGCTCGAGTCATTCTACACAAAATCCCAAAGATGCCTTCTCACACACTTAGGTTCCAAAACTAGGTTTCGAGTCAACTTTGGAGGATTATAACTCCAGATCCGACTGTTGGATCTTTCCCAAATTTTAATACGACAAACTAGGTATATCTATCTATAACCTATCAAAAATTCAACTGTAGATCGTCGTCCTAACATATCCAAACTTGGTTCTAAAGTTGGTCACACAACACAGTTTTCTAGCACTAACTTAGCATGAGAATAAGAGTTCCATTCTCACTTCCCAGAAATCCAAAATAAAACCTCCCTTATCCCTCCTGCACACTCATGCCCACTTCCAGATTCACCCTAACTTGCTCTATACTCGAAACTTCACTCTAGCATCATAGATCCCACATAAAATCATAGGCTTTTGTCCTACTTCACAACACGATTTCCACTTCCAACATGCATCTATAAGTCTATAACCAATAAGCCGAACTATCCTACTCAACACAAGGCTAGATGTGAACACATACCTCGTCACGCTGCACTTTAAGGCTGAACGAAGTTGATTCAACACCAGTCCAAGGCTATCCACGGGCGTGACTGCAGGTGCACAAGAAGGACAGGTTCTAGGCTCAGGAGACAGGACTCAAAGGCTGAAGAAAGTAGAAGGGAACCCTGAAGCTTACCCGAGTCTACAGCAAGGCCAACCGAGCTCCGATGGCCGAGAACTCCCTATCAACCTTTCTTACTAGAGAGGAAGGACACACAGGTCCAACTGTTGCGTTCAGTGACTAGGGACGAGGAGAGAGACGCGTAACAACTCTAGAGTTCTTGTCTATCAGACTGGAAAATATATAGGTAAGGCATAAATTCTCAAGATCCATCCGTGGCAGCAAGAATTGGAAGGAAAGAGAAGAGCAAGGCCAAGAAGCAGTGAAGAGACGGAGAAGAAGAGACTCACCAAGAACAGTTCTTGGCACCCAGAACTCGATCGCTCACCTTGTTGCTTGCTGTGTTGATCGAAACACAAGCGATTCCTGCACGACCAAGATAGGATAAGGAAACTGGAAGTTGTCTTACCTACGCAGAGGAGAAGCAAGAGCGGTTCGCTTACCCGAACCAGTCGAAGGAGAAGAGATGACACAAAGCTCCAAGTCTAGGCTGCAAGGTTGCAACTCAAAACCCACCCAAGAGCCCGTCTGTTTGTCTGGAGGAGAAGTGCAGGTTCCAAGTCGTCGGTTTGCTTTGTGCACAGAGGAGGAGTACGAAGGAGAACTACCGCCTTTGATCGTCTGGAAACGCGAGAGAAAGAGAGAAGCAGTTACGATGGTGTGGTGATTCTTTGAGCGGAAAATCCCGACTTCGAAGGGATAAGAGAGGAGGGTGGTGGATCGAGTCGAATCAACACGCAAGAGATACGTGGGAACGATATTTGCCGCCTCATCGGGTCCAGAAGAAAAGATGAGCAACCACGCCAGGCTTGCTCCGACCCAAGAAGAAAGAGAATGAAAAAGGCCTACTAAGATCCGGCCCAAAAGAAGTGACAAACAAATAAGAAAAGGCCCATTTTCCTCTAGATTAATTACCCGCTCAAATAAAATGATTTTAGTTCGTTAAAATCCGGTAACGCTAACGGTATCGGAAATTAAAATTTCCGGTTATCACAGATAAAAAGAAAATATAAAGTGTAAATGTGTTCATTTATTTTTATATTTTCTTTTTTTTACAGATACTTTTTAATTCAAATTTTTTATACAATTCGTTTAAAAAATTTGTACTATTAGTTCAAATTATGTGTATTAATGGTTCATACATATTTATAAACTTTTTCATAAGCTAAAAAAATCTAATAATCTAAAATATTTATTCTAATTAAACACTTTCAGTATCAAATTTTTAAACACATTTTACCAGTTAATCCCAAGGTAAAATGTACAACTAGTAGCATGAATATAAAAGAGAAAAACAAAGTGTAAATGTATAATCATATATATATCTCTTATATATATTAAAGCAGAAGCCTCTATTGCCACGTGTCGTCTCTAGGATTTTTCTCAGCCTAACGAAAATTTTACAGGCCTCTGCTGCCACGTGTCGCCTCCAGATTTAACGTTAGTCTAAACATTTTTTTATATACGTAATTTAAATAAAGAATTTATAATAGGATTTTGATTTTTAAACTAATTTTAATTCCAGCAAAATATCTCTTAATTAAACAAAATTTTAAAAATTAAAAAATTATTTCAAATTAGTTTCTAAAAAGATGGTACAAAAAAAATCTCCTCAACAAGTTAAAATAAAGTTTTAAAATAAAAAAAATTATTAAAAAATCAAATTTGAATAAGAAATACGTGAACTAACATCAAATTTCAACAAAAAGGTTTTTGAATACAAGGTTATATCATCATTATATCGAATTATTTTGTTGTAATTATTTCTAATTAAAATTTTGAATTCCAAATTATTTTGTAAAAAATGATAACTACAGTTCTTCTTGGAAAATTCTGAATTTATGAATAATAGGTAAAGGTCAAATTTTGAATCATAATATTGATATCTTTTTCATAAATAATTTGTTAAAATACGTGAACTAATTCCAAGTATTAAAAAAAACCTATAATTAACATTCATAACAAATCTATGAATTATAGATAACGTCGAGGATATATATTTTCTTTTGGAATTTTTAGTTTTAACTTTGAATCAAAAATTTAAAAATAATAACAATACAATTTCAACCAAAAATAAAAATGGTTAAGAAAAATAATTTATTTTGTTTTTACGAAAGTGATTTTTAAATGACCCATTTTAATACCCGCACTTTAATATTAATATAAAATATCATTTTTTATAATATTCCGTATTTTTGTAAGGATTTAAAATGTGTCAAACTAATGTGATACATATTAAAAGAGGCGTTTATTATCACATCTTTTAAAATTCAACCCGCACCTTGTGCGAGTAATACACTAGTATATATTATAGGAGTAGCACTTCTTGCCACGTGTCACGTTAGAAAAATATTCACTGCCACGTGTCATTTTAGCATTTAACTACATCCCACCAAAATATTAATTAAGTTTATTCATTACAAAATTATTTAAAGAACTATTAAAATCAAATCTTAATTAAATCCATCTCTTCCAATCACCTTTTTTGTTATACGAGATTGTGTTATTTCTTAAATTAATTTATATATAACAATTAATTTAACACCATATACTACCAATGTATTTTTTCTATTAATATATGAATCAGTATAATAAGGCGGAGAAAAATCAAAATATGAATTATTATACGGTTAGATATTTTATTAATGTATTATATAATATTATAGGTAAAATGTACAAATATTTATTGCTTATTATCTACTCTATCTAATGACAAAAAAATAGTTTATATATAATCCCTTAAAAAAATATAATAACAAATAATATTTTTATCAAAATTCCGTACAAGGCACGGATAATAAACTAGATATCATTAATCGGAGCTACACGGAACTGATTTCCTTGCTTTTAAGGAAATATCATCGACAATATATAAACATATATTTGTCGCAGAGCTTGACTGCAAATAAAAGCTGCCATGTACTCCACTCCACTTATGATTGACTTGTAAAACAAAGTTGGAGACGTGGTCGACGACTCGACGACGTCACAAGCTAGTAGTAAGTCGGTAAGGGGATGTCGTCAAAAAAAGGGAGGGACGCGTATTCTTAGCGTCTGTGCGGTGTTCGTGTTCATCCTAGGTCCAGTGCTGCTTTAAGCTAGTCGGTTAACGTATTTGATCGATTTATATATCCTTGAAAACATATAATTTATTATTGGTATATATCTGGATAATATGGTGCCAACGTTCGTGTTAATATATGTATATTACTCATTCCACAAAAAATTATTAATTCTTAATATTTATTTTAATAATATATATATATATTTCACGCTATAACTATTTTTTTGATATAAGGTAAACAGTTCGAAGCATTAGACGACACACCGTCTAATTGATCGAAAGACCGAAATAAATCGGTAGACGGACAAACCGTCATGAAGAACCATAATAGAAGAATACAAAGAAAGCACAAAAGTACAACAAGTGGACCGAAAGCAGCAAAATCTTCAAGGGTAAGGAGAGCGACTCGATCATTAGATAACGAAGAGTATAAAGTCTGCCGTTGAAGGAAGTACACAGAGCAAGAGCCTGGGGAACAATTGTGGACACCTCAGATTTGGACTCGAAGTAGAGCCTTCAGGAGTTGATCACAAATCCACGACCCCTCCAAAACAAACAACTCGAATGTCACCAATAAAACTTGATCAAACGCTCGAATGAGTCCACTGCAAAATACAGAACACTAGACAAGTACAAGTGAGCAACTTTGAGAATGAGGTCAGGAGGGTTTAACCTCCTTTTTTTTCAAAGTCAATTCATGGGAAGTTATAAAACTATCCCAACACACGGATGTAGGACGTCAAATTTTTACAAAAGAAAAGAATTTGTCCAAAGTTTTATGCTTGTTCAAAAATATAAACAGTCTTTCTCAACAAAAAGATTGAATATTTCAATTTTAGTTCCATGAACATAGTTCATGTTTTTCAACTCTATCATTAGAGTCGATAGATCTCAAATCTAGATCTGATAATTTGTTGAAAGGATATTATTCGCAAGTGGATCAAGGAGAAGAAAGACATCAAAACATGTGTTTGCATCCCCCAAAATCCTCAAACAGTCCATAAAATAGTCGGGGAGTCAGTAAGACCACAAATAAACCACATAGTTAGACATTAAAGCATCACACTCAAGATTGTTCATATGAGCATAAGACGCTCAAAATTGCTCAATGAAAGAAATGAATACTCGATATTGTTAAAGGAGTATATTCAATTACTCGAAAATGACTAGGAAACTGTATTCCAAGTGAGAGATCCACCTATCTTCACTCTTATTCCTGTTGTTTTTCCACTTCACTCAACTATCAAATGTTGTTGGATAATTTCCTTTATAAAAAGTTAGTTTTGGGTCAAAACAAAATTTTGGGAAATATACAAGGTTCAAGGTTCTAGGTTCTAATTGTTCATAATTACTTCAATTTTGAGGAAAATTTTAAAACAGGCCGAAGATTAGAGGTCTAAAAATAAAAATAAATAAATAAATAAATTTTAAAAAAAAGAAGGTAGTGTAAAAGAAAGGTTTAAATAAATATAAATCGTGAAAAAAGGGGACAAATTTAGAAAAAACAAAAACAAGCGAGGAAGAAAGGCCACAAAATCCTGAAAAAGAACGCGCTCCCCCATTTTATTCACGCGCCCCTCTTTCTTCCATTGATTGCCCTAACCCTAGCCTCCGCTGGCCCAAATTTCCCGTCGGAACCGTTGCCGGACTTTAGAATCTTTATCCTAACTAAACCTATGCCTCGACCGCCCATATTTGGGTTCGTCTCTAGACCCCTCTTAGCCTTTCTGCAATATTGCGATGAATTCCTTCCTTCAACGCTCCAACCTCTGTACCCCTTTAATGGTGAGCGTAAAACCTTGAAGCCATGGCAATGGTGTGCCCTCTTAGATGTTCTTCGATTCTTCAGTCTCTTAGTGAAAAAAATGTCGAGAATGCTCAGAAAATGTCACAGGCGACTTCACGGGCGGCCTTTGAAGATGTCGCTATGGAGGGGGGCGAGGTGGCGCTCTTTTCGTTCGAAGCTATTCCATCCCTCGAAAGGTACTTCTCCAACTACTAAGGTATTTCAAACTAATTGGCGATTCTTAGATTTTCCCCGGATTTTCTTTGCAGTCCTGGATCTTGGTTCTCCTTCTGATTCCCGAACCTGCCTTTCGTCTTTTCGAGAGGCTATGAACAAACTCCTTCGGAGTTCTGAATAAACTTGGTTTTTTAACCTTGACCCCAAGAATCTAAAAAGTAACGAACCATTCTTCCCCCGTTGTATAGAGTCGAAATCGTGTATTCTTCGCTCACAAAATAAACTTGCTATTTTCATGACTAGGCTGCCTTACTGTTGTGCCTTCTGTTATGTCATGAGCTTGACCGTTGCAAGATGGACGGTTGAACAATCCCTAGACCAGAAAACAAGAATCCAATCTACAACAACATCCTGGCTGTTTGAAGCTCGTAACAGGTGCCTTCTAACCCCTCTACATTCTATAGATATACATGAAAATACAACTATATTTGTCTTCTCTTGGTGCTTTAATTTCTCCTTGGCTGAAATCTTTTTTGGAAAGATCATTTGCTTAAGAATGATCTCTAAATCCTACCCTATGAGTTTGAACCTCTTCCAACCCAAACTGACTAGTATGATTATGTTAGTCGAACCAAAAAGCTGTCAGGTTCCCATCTGGTATCCGTGGGTTGTTGTCTCTGCCCTTATCTGGGGATGTTTTTTCTCTTGTGCCAAATTTCTTTGGTGGAGAAATTACCAAAATCTTGGGAACTTCGTTTATGGCTTTTGTGTGGCTAAACGCCGGTGGAACTTTTTCAATTATAAACATATGTTAACAAAACTGAATAATCTCGAGATCTTGAACTGTGCCGGCGTTTGTATTAAGGATTGTGGACCTTTGATAAGGTTTTCTTCTTGGATCCTCTCTCTTGTTAAAGATTGTTTTGCTACAATGAATTTTGAATATGGAAATGAAAACATCAAAATCACGACAGTAGGCAATCTCATCGTTTTCTTTTGGTGCACGATTGAACCTTTGTGCTTTGTCTATGGATTGACTCTCCACTGGCCTAAACTAGGATCTCTGGAACGTAATATGGGTTTTGATTTTATAATCTATCTCCCTTGGCACTGGTACGCTAATGAGACTCCTTATCTTATGCATTCTAACTCGATGAATCGAATTTCCATGCATGTCTATCATCTAATTGACCTTAACAGGAATAAATTGTGTATGTCCTTGATAACCTCTCTGCAATTGTTCTTTGCTTTTGTCAAGGAAATGAATTATCTAGATAGTGTTTTTGCTCCTAAGAATCGTGCCCTCGAAGACTTCTTTGATAAATCCATTTCTATGGTTTCTTTATCTTGGACTAGTCGAACTTTGAGCTATCATTACTATCTCTTGGTATGGTACGTCTTTGATCACAACGTTTTTGATAAATTTAATTGTATGAAATGTTGTTTGACTAAATATTATAAGAATGAAATGCTACCTCAACTATATGTGCAGGCCTTTTGGAGTGTTTCCTTCTCTCTCTTGCCCCAGATATTTCTCCTCCTCCTTCGGCTATAAGCTCAACTGTACTCTATGTGTTCGTTTGAAATTCAATCAGCTTATAGTTTCTTGGCTTAGAATGGAATGTATGATCTATTGGCTGCTCAGCTGCTTCTGGTCTTCCTGGAAGTTTTGTATATTTCTGAAAGTTTGTAATTTGAACCATGTGTTTATGGCTTGGCTTATTTTGGAATGGTTTTGTATGAACTGTAATTGGAACCTTATGCCCGTCCCTCAAATGATAAGGTTTCTGGTCCAAATTTCAAAATTAGATCCTTGTCTCTGCTTGCTAATTTGTAGGTATTGGAATTATTCTCTTGATACCAATCCAGTACCCTCATTCTTAGGCCTTAAGTGGAGCTTCTCTGCTGTCACGGCTGTTGTGGGGATCAATTGTTTTATGCTGTGCTATTTTGATTTGATCAATAGTTTGGCTTTTTTCAAGTTAAAGCTAAACGTGTCTAAGTACTATAATTACCACTTCCTTCTCTTCGATCATTCGTGGTCTGTGGCGAGTATGCACCTTGGTTTCGAATGGATCAGCTTTAAAGTACTCCTCGCAAAGAAAACTCCAACTCACCGTATAATTGTGGAATCTGTCAAATTGAATAAAACCTATAAGATGTACCCGGGTTCCATGTATGCCTCAATTGATAAACTAATACAAAGAAAGAATATGGTGAAAAAGCTTAGAATCGTCCTGAGCAATCCAATACTCTTCCAGAGCATTGTCAACTGCCTAGATTTTTTCTCCGTTTCTCTAGGTTCGGAACGACTCAAAACTACGCTAGTTTTTAAATGAAGATTGCTTACTGGAATTGTAGAGGTCTTAGGAAAAAGAACTTTTAGACTGATCTTAAAATTACGACACAAAATGAACACATTGATATGATTATGTTAGCGGAAATTAAAACTGACATCGAACCAAGTGAATCCCAGTGGCGGAATGTTGGTTTTGATTCCTTTCTTTTTATCCCGTCGGTAGGTCGGTCGGGTGGGCTCTGCCTTTTGTGGAGAAACTAGAAACTTATAAACGAGAAAATCAAAATTGCTCACTCTGAGGAACGATTTGTTATTCTTGAACATCACAATTTTGAAAATAAGGTTTCTTGTAATGTTATTCTAATTAATGCACCACCGATAGAAAAATTCAAAAATGAATTCTGGGATAAAGTAATAAAATGTGTTAAAGATTCTATTCTCCCTTCCATTATTATGGGGGATTTTAATGATCTTTTAAGCCCTGCTGATAAGGCAGGTGGTGTGTACCCATCCAATAACCGATTTCAAAGAATGAATAATATCTTACAAGAATGTAACTTAATGGAAATAACATCAAGAGGAAATGATTTACTTGGCGGAAAAGAAAAGATGGTGACAATAATACATTTGAAAAACTTGACCGTGCCTTAGCCCATTTTGAAATTATTAACGAATATAACCAAATACACACTTGGAATCATGCGTTTATTTCCTCCGACCACTGTATGATATCCATTAACCTAAATTGCGCAAAACAAAATTTTAGAAACAAACCTTTTAGGTATGAATCGATGTGGAATGAAAGGGAAGACTGTAAGAACGTTATTAAACAAGCATGGCGCCTCTTTGTCCCAGGTAATAACATGTACAAACTCGCAAAGAAACTGAACCATGTGAAAGTTAAACTTAAAATTTGGAGCAAAGAAAAATTCGAAAATATCAATAAGCAAGTGAAAAATGTTGATATGACTATTGAGAAACTACAGAATGCGAACTATAGGAATTATAATCAGATCATTAATGATAAATTGACTAGACTTAATAAGAAAAGAGAATGTCTAGTTGAGTTCCAACAAAAATACTTGAAACAAAGAGCCAAAGATAAATTCGTGGTAGAGGGAGACAAGAATACGAAATATTTCCACCGGAAAGCCACGGGAAGAAGAAATAGGAAGATGGTCAATGCAATCAAGAAAAATGACAGACAATGGATTAACACTGAGGATGATATCATACAAGAATTCTCCAATGAATACAAGAATCGGTTTAGATCTTCTTCTGGATACTCTGCTACCTGTGATCACCTATTGCAGGTTCTAACTAAGGAAGTTACTGAAAGTGACAATTACTTTCTGACAAAACCATTTACAAATAGCGACATCAAGAGCGCTGCATTTAGTATTGGTTGTGATAAGTCGCCTGGTCCTGACGGTATGTCTGCTGGTTTCTTCCGGTGCCATTGGGATATTGTTGGGCCTGCTGTATGTAAGGCAGTGAAAAGTTTTTTCCATTTTGGAAAACTTTTGAGACAAGTAAACCACACCTTTATTACCCTCATCCCGAAAAAGGATAACCCAATATCGACGAACGATTTTAGACCCATTAGTCTATGTTCTACGTCATATAAAATCATAGCAAAAATTTTAGCTTCCAAACTCAATACTATTCTCCCTAAAATCATTCATCCGCTCCAAAGCGCATTTGTTCAAAAAAGAGCTATCCAGGACAATATCCTTATAGCTCACGAAGTCTTTCATGGATTTAGATCAAAAAAAGGTAAAGAAGGATATCTAGCGATCAAGCTGGATATGGAAAAAGCATATGACAGAGTGGAATGACACTTCATTCGAGCTGTTCTGGAAAAACTCGGTTTTAACAGTAAATTTACCAATTGGATCATTGAATGTATCTCTTCCGTTTCTTACTCAATCTTAATAAACGATAGGCCTTCTAACCTTATCCTCCCGATGAGAGGTTTACGTCGGGGTGACCCCATCTCCCCTTTATTATTTAATCTTGGAGCTGAGGTGTTGGCGAGAAATATCCAATTCGAATGTAACCGAAACAAAAAGAACTTTGGGTTCCCTATTACGAAGCATGGTACGCACATCCCTTTTCTAGCCTTTGCTGACGATATTATTATCTTTACCAAAGCCTCGATTGGTGCTAGTTCGAAGATTTTAGAAATTCTTAACGGGTACTGCTCGATTTCTGGCCAAAAAATCAATCTTCAGAAATCGGCATTCCAAACCTCAAACAACGTAGCAAACTCAACCAAAAGACAAATTCAACTTAGCCTAGGTATTAATGCCTCAAACTGCCTGGAGAAGTACCTATGTTGTCCGATCATTAATGGAAGAGTAAACAAAAATGTTTTTGAAGATGTTATAGCTAAATCTAAACAACAGCTAACGAAATGGAAGGCTTCTACACTCTCCCAAGAAGGCAGAGTTACCTTAATCAAAGCAAACCTAAATGTCAAACCAAACTTCATTATGCAAAGTTTTATGCTCCCAGCTAGCATCCACAACGAACTAGATAAAATTAATCGAGAATTTTTCTGGAATAAAGGCAGCAAATATCATCCTCTTATTAGTTGGGATAAAATATGTAGACCCAAAAAGTTTGGAGGGTCTGGTATTAGGAAATCTGAGGACATGAATAAGGTACTCCAGATGAAGTTACTTTGGAAAATTATGAATGAACCTGACAATATTTGGGTGAGAATCATTAATGAAAAATATCTTAAAGGAACTGTACTATGGAAGTATACTCCTAAAGGAAGTATGTCCTAGCAGTGGAAAAAATTGATGAAATTAAGAATAGATTTTGAACTAGGATTAAGATGGAACGTTGGTGATGGTAATACAGTTAATTTTAGGGAAGATTGCTGGATTAGAAATGAACCTCTAATCAACTTCTGCAATAATTCTGAATTAATTAATAAAGAAGTGACTGTTAATCATTTTATTAAAGAAAATGAATGGGGCATAAATAAGATCGAGTCGGAAATTGGTCATATACTTCTTCCCTCTATTATTACAGAAATTAAATCATACAAACTCCCGAAAACTTTTATCCACGATCGAGTATATTGGGCCTCGGCGGATATTGGGGACTACTCAACCAAATCTGCTATTTATTCTATCTATTTGCGAAAAGGGTTTCAAAATTTTTCGAATGAATGGATCTGGAATATTGATTGTATGCCTAAGGTGAATAACTTCCTCTGGAAATTATCCATTAATGGTCTTCCAACAAAAGAAAATTTAGAAAAACAAAAGGTCCCAGTTCCGATGAATTGTTGCCTTTGTGATCATCCTTACGAATCAGTTGATCATTTATTTTTCAAATGCCAATTCATGTTGGATAGCATCCTTAGTACTACGGCTTTGAATGCTATTTACAATGTCAACGCAACCTTGAACAAGACTGCTGAGAAGATGGTATGGCTAAAAGAAAATCTATCAGATACAGACATTACCTACCTTAGTCTTGTATGGTGGAACCTTTGGTATGTCAGAAACCAAAAAAAATTCAATAATAAAAACCCCCCAGAGTATTGACTCAATAGTACGAAACCAAATTAATGATTGGAATCACTTAAAGAGGAAAAAATTGACCCAGAATAAGAATAAAACCAATAAGAATCTAAGGAAAACAAAAAGGATCCATTGGGATAAACCAGATAAAGACTTTGTTAAACTAAATTTTGATGGCTCAAAGAAAGATTCAGGAAATTCAGCCTATGGGTTCATCCTACGAAATCACGATGCTATGACAGTTTCTCTTGGGTATGGGAGATGTGGTAACATATCGGCCCAGCATGCCGAAGCATGTGCACTTAGAGAAGGTTTGGTCATGACCTTTGATTTGGGGATTAAAAATATTGAAATTGAAGGAGATTGTCTATCTGTCATTAATTCGGTTAAACGGATTTGGAAACCTCCTTGGGAGCTAGACCTTATTTTGTCAGATATTTCTAATATTCTTGTTGGTTTTTGTCAGGTTAAGATTCATCATGTGTTTAGGGAAGTTAATGGTGTGGCAGATCAACTTGCAACGTTAGGTCACGATTGCCTACTGCCGGCCGTTTTATCCACGACCCTGATTGACGATCTCATCCGGAAGGATGCCCTAGGGTGCAAAATCTCGAGAAGATGATGTACCCTAACCGATTATCTTATAGTATCAAAAAAAAAACAAGTGAAGAAGTTAGAGGTTTTGAACTAAACAAGGTCAACAAAAAGAAAAAGCAACAAAGATGAAAAACCCTACAAAACACAAACGTTAAAAACTAAACCGAAAGGAGTGAAAAATACAAAAACGCTCATAAAAACTCATCTTCATAAAACCACAAGTTGGAAAATAAGAAAGAAGAGTCGCCAAAGTATATAGAAAAAACACACGAAAGTGAAAAACCAAAGAAAAAGGATATGAAAAACCAAAGAAAGAGGAGTAAGAAGAAGAATCGACATAAGAAAGAGCTTAACCCACAAAAACTAAATTTCAGACAAAACAAATTTTTAAAAAAAAACAAAAAATGAGAAAAATTATTCCTCTATTATCTTTGCACCTTAGAGATGATGAAGAATTTTCCTCAAAACAAAGATGGGATAAATTTTCATTGTTATTCTCTTGGTATTTCGTTTGTCTATGTTTAGAAATGATTCGAGACCTCTTTCGGATGTTTAATTTGGTAAATTTAGATTTGAATTTGTTGTTCATGACTGAGGTTTAGATGTTATTGTTGATCGATTTTGGTTCCTTTGAAGTTGGATTGTGATGGGTTATAATGATATGAAATTATTTGATCCTTGTCGCGCTAGTCGTGGCCTGAAAACAATGGATCTAGGGAAATACTCTCGATCAATGTGTATTCATTGTTATTCACAATCTTAGTGTCCATAGTGATGACTTTTTGAAGAAGATAATATAGGAATAATTTTTTCATTTGAGCCATTTATGGATTCATATTTTTTGTTGTAGTTCCAGCAACGAAGACTGAATTTATTGAGAGATTGTTCAGACGAGTTTGTTCGGGATTTGCTTTTCAAAACTTCCGGATATGGATCCGGTAGTAGAGTTTGTTCATAGAATTTGTTCAACAAGTTTCAAGATATGAATTCAGTAGAGATTGTTCAAACGAGTAATATACCAATTTTGATAGAGGAAATCTAGGGTTTGGATTAGAAATCCCGAGGAGTTTGTTCATAGAATTTGTTCAAAGACCTGCTACTGGTCGACAATGACCCAAACTCTCGCAAAAACACAGATCTGTATCAAGGAGAGCGGGGGACGGTGATGGTGGGGCTTTGTCCTATACTCCAAGAGGTCGACGGCAGAAACAACAGGCAGAGACGGTGGCTCCTTTCTCAACTCTGCTCGGCGCGAAGAAGGCGAAGGTGAGGCTCGAGGTCCGTTGGAACCGGTGGTTTCCGATGGCAAAGGCAACACTAGCGGCAACGAGGCTTCAAACTCGGTGATTTGGGGTCGGGGGCAGATCTATAAGGTTGAACGAGGGAGGTAACGAAACTGGGCTTCGAGTTCCGCAGGTTCAAGTCTGGTTTCTGGGAGGTAACGGTGGACAAGGAGGCGGCGAGGGGCGGATCTGCATGATAGAGCAAAGCAGGTGGCGGGGGGTGTGGTTTCTCCGGTGAGGCTCAATGTAGGTCGGTTGCTATAGGCTCGAACTGTGACTCGTGGGTAGGCAAGGACGACGAAAGGGGAGGCTAGGGTTTTTCTCTGGCTCCCACTTCACGCTATAACTATAACATGCCTAGTGTATATGTTTAGTGATCTATTTTTTTCTAGGCAAAATGGTGATAAATAACACCAACTTTAGGGGTGGTTGCGTTCGGTGACACGAATTTCCAAAAACTCGAAATAAAGCACAAACTTTGGGGGGGGGTGCGTTTTTTAGCACAAGTCTGATTCCGGTGAAATGTGCGGATTATTTTGCTGATGTGGCACCGAAAAATGATGATTTGACTTTTTTTTAAAATTATTTTTACACCTATGTGTATTAAAATTTTCTAACTAAAAAAATATACAATAAAAAAAATTAAAAAACAATTTACTTCTTGTATTGTGAGGCCACTACTTAAATATTTATTATTCTTCAAGGAAAAAAAATATTTTTATACCAACAATAAATTGTTATAATTAGAAAATAATATATATATATATATATATATATATATATATATATCCAAATCAAAACTATTTATAAGATGGAGTATTTACATGTATAGAAAAGATCTATTGTATATAATTTTTAATTATATAATAAATATATAAATTTTTTTAACGAAAAATAAAATTAATGTTAAATATTGATACTATATATATATATATATATATATATATATATATATATATATATATATATATATATAACCCTACATATCAACCCATACAAAATTTATAATATCAAAAAAAATTTATGGTATATAATTTTGTACTTTATTTGTATTATAGTTATTATATAGAAAAAAAGTCAATACACATAGGTGTCAAAAAAGTAATATAATGTCAAATTATCATTTTCCGGAGCCACATCAGCAAAATAAATCGGACATTTAACCGGAATCAGACTTGTGCTAAAAAACGCAATCACCCCCCAAAGTTTGTGCTTTATTTCGAGTTTTTGAAAGTTCGTGTCACCGAATGCAACCACCCCTAAAGTTGGTGCTATTTATCACCATTTTGCCTTTTTCTATTGTTAATTTCAGTATGAAGTTCATTAAATTTATGTGATGGAGCCAAATACGTTGTAGATTATGAATGGATAAAGTTTGCTTTTCCTCTTTATGTTGATTGTTCCGTCATTTCAACCGTTAAATGTGTTTGAACCTTTTGTATATTTAAGTCAATGTTATCCATCTCACCGGGTCACACACTCCATACTTTGAATAGGATGAGAGTTCGGGTGACGGAGGACATGGATGGTTGTGGATGATGACCGGTGATGATAAGGGTCATCTATCAAATCCATTTTCATTTTTGTATTCAATTCGATTGAAGTTTTAGACAAGATTATCCAAATACCACATTTTACGTAAAGTTAAAGTTAAAAAAACGCATATATTTATTTATTTTTAAATAAAAAGAGAAACATGAAAAAATATATATGATAGAAATCACTATTATACTTTAAAAAAAATCTATTTATCTATCTATCTATTTACTTATATTAAAGCTGAACACATTTACGCCACGTGTCATTCACGTATTAACTTCGTGACACATGTCATTTTCTCATAATGTTAATTTTTATAATTTTACTATTCAACTAGTTCAGTGTCCTCACCTTGTGCGGGTTCTATTTAAGAAAAAAAATTTATTATAAAAACAATATTACATAAATTTTTAAAATTGTAACACACATAAGCGAATTATTTAAATAAGCTGATTATTCGTTATGTTTTCTTTTAACTGTAAAGAGATAGTAACACGAATAAGCTAACACATTTAATAAATAAATAATAATAATTAGAGATATTATATTAATAATATATTTTAAAAATAAAAGTTGTATATATATCGAACCAAATACGTTTTCTACAAAATAGGTAAACATATAATACTATTTTGTTAGTGATGATAAACACGAATTAGATATTGTAATTATAATCCATTAATTATGATAAGCCATGGATAATTATGAAACAATTATAATTATTTTAATGAGATTTGATTAACAATAATTAAGTTAGACATATCTTTAATAATCATATTATTTAATGTTAAAATTAAAATTATCATTATTTTTAAGTTAATTATGACCAATTTTGAAGGAATGACAAATCTGTAATTATTTAGTGGCATTGATGTAAATAAATTGAAAAAATGCTGATGTGGTTGGCCTTAGAAATTAAAACATAGGTAAAATGAGAGTTGTTTTAGTAATATATATAAATTAATATATACAAAATCACTTATCGATCACTTTTATATATATATATATATATTTCATTTTTAATCTTATCACAATCTTCTAGTTATTTTTAAGACATCTTTAAAATCTTTTCATTTTTATTTATAAAATAATTAGATAATTTCCTATTTTACTTTAACATATAAGTATTACAAATTTAACATATAAATATATAATTGTCTTTATTAAATAGTAAATAGTCACTAAATAAACAACCGCATAAATTATAATTATATTAGTGTTACATTTTCTTTGTTCGTTAAGGATCATATTTAAAATCACCTATATAAGATTTTAAAAAAAAATTACATTGAAGTTTTATAATTTTCGTATTTTAACATTTACATTTCAATTTTGGTATTTTTTTTTAATTTTCTTTTGAAACTTTAATCTCACTTTGTCATCTTTCAAAATAGTTAACTAACATTAATTTATTTTTACAACTTTGTACTTTATAACAGACGAAAAATTAGGTTATATTAAATATTACCTAAATTAGTCTATTTTTATCGTTTTATTTAAAATGCTAATTTTTTTTGAATTAATTAATTAAATAAAATCATTACAATTCATCAAAAATGTTAATTTTTATTTTATATTTACCTATTAAAATTTTAAATTATAATCGTGTCTTGACACAAAACTATACTAATTTTATTTTAAATTTAAATCAAACTCAACCGAACCTCGTTGTCTTAAAGACTTTTTCATTTTCCATGTGAATCGGTGGAATTTGAGATTGATATGTTTTGACATTGTCAAGAGTGTTGGTTAACAAAAATACCACTATTGTCACGTCCCACTTAAAAACCCATCAAAAGCGGGCCTACGATAGGCTCATCGCAAATCGTAGCCCATAATGATATAAATGAAGGATCCAAATGACATGACTTACATTTTCGGTTAGGACTAGGACCACACATTATTGGACCGGAGCAATATGGACCGAAACAAAATTTACGATTCCGTCCGATCCTGGACCATAGTCATAAAAATCTAGTCTGGTCCATGATATTAATGTCCGGTCCGGACCGTTGGTTTACACTTTTAATATTTTTCTGAAAGGAAGATACGGTCTGGTATGGTCCAAACCCAAACCGGATATAATCCATACAATTTTTTTTTTAAAAAGTCAATACGCCTGGTCCAATCCATAGACCGTTACATACAAAAAGTTAAACGGTCTGATCCGTAAGATTACGGTCCGGTCCGAACCGCTTGGATAACCCTAAACTCCCTAGTTATGAAGGTTATTAGTTCAACCTAGACAAGTCTAAACTCTTAAGTGATCATATCAAGAATTAAAAAAATGGTTGTTGTCTTAATAAAATCGGTTTTCTTTGTCCATGTCCAGTGTCCAAGATATGTTGTTTCGATTGGGTCCAGTCCAATTAAGGGTCTCAAAACATATTTTTTTTAAACCTCAAAATATTTTTACTTTTTAAACTTGGTCTCTATCGCCCACGAAAAGCTGACGTGGATTAAAATTTATACACCCTATCAGACACCGGTCAAAATAGGTAGTTAGCTAGCGAAAATTATAGGCAAGGGCCAAGGGGTTGTCGGTCAAATGATGATTGTGAAAGCTCATTAGATATTATAGTTATGTTGAATGATGTGCCTATTAGTAATATATGTACACAATTTAGCCTAGATAAACAAAGACAAGATTACAATTTAATGAAAATATTTATTGGTCTGTTTTATTTATTTATTTTGTTTTAAAATATTTATTAGTATAATTATTATATTTTATACATCTTGTTGATAAAATTCTTAGTTTTTTTTTCATAAAAAGGTAATGAGTTCGATATGCTAAAAACATAACACGTGATAGTGTCGTTAACAATGTCGAACCAACCGAGTTTTATAATCAAGCCGAATGTATTTTTTAATTGTATTATAAAAGATGCAATAATATTTGACCTACTTAACAAAATGAACTTAATTTTAAGGCTTGAAAATATGTTCAAAGTTAATTGATTTGAGTGAATGAGCCCATTCCTTCTTTTTTTTGTTGTTGCCAAACTCGAACCCAAAAACTCGACCCGTACAACGTCCATCATCGCAAGTTCGATTTTAAAACCATTTACTAGTTATTAATAAGGATGGGGCCAAGATAGTCATTTCGGTCCTCAAGTCTCAACCTCTACCTACACTCCTGCCGCTTCCTCCATCTTCTTGAACCTTTCATATTTTTTCCCCTTTACCATATACACACTTCTCCATCTCCAACTACACCAGTCATTTTCATCAATTTTAATGCATTTATCAGATTCACAATCCTTTGTCCCCTCTCGCCCAATTTATATAATTGGGCAATTTGTGAAGAAGCAAAATGGAAATTTCTATATCTCCAGCACACTGGCACGGCAAAGTAAAAAGAGTACAATTCAACTATGGGGATGTTTGGAAAAGAGAGAAGAATGGTCTACAAGCCTGTTGATGAAGTTGACATTGGCCCTTTTAGTGATCAGCTCTACATCAGTCCTCTTGTTAAAGGTTTTTTTCCCACTTAATTCCCTGATTTTTGCTTTATGGTTTCAATCAAATTGGGTTCTACGCAAAACCCTGATCTTGTTTTTGTAATTTTGTCGTTCTTGCTTGAATTTCTGATAGATTGTAGTATAATATATTGATCGTGTGGGTTTTGCAAAGTGGGTTATGAAAATGCATACTACAAGTTTTACAAAGGAATGTTATGAGTTATAATACAATTTAGTACGTCTTATTTGGACTTTAGATTGCCTCTTAAATATTGTAGTAGTGGAAAAATTGCCTATTGGTGTACATAATGTATTTGAAACTCAATTCTGCATTTTAGGGCGTATTTGGTATGGATAACAAGTGTTTATATATGGGTATGGTCGTATGGATATCAATCATATCCATATAATGTGTTTGGTATACATTCTCACATATCATCAACCAATATCATATATCAATGATATATTGTTATCAAAATTATACACGATATAATATACTCCAAAAAAAAAAAAAGTAGTATTATTTTACCCATATCTAATATTGATATCTAGATTTGACCCATACGGCCATACCCATGGTACCATACTTCATATCCCATTTTGATACTGATACCAATTGATGATTGCTTTATTAAACATGACATGGTATGACGTATGTATGATCATTTTATCATCATTCTTTGATAGTATTGGTGTTGTAATGTTTTTGATGGCATATTAGTTCGTTCAACTGTTGGGTATGAGAACCTTGACATCTCATTTGGCCTTCTGATGAGTTGATAGCTGTCAGAATTCAACTTCTGCTATGTGATTTATTTTTCAAAAGGTTAAAAGGTTTCCTTTGAGTTCAGTCAAGAGAAGTTAGCATTCACTAAAAAAATAGAAACTTATTGATTAGTATGTATGCATTCATTCCACTGATAAAAATGCCCGTTGTTCTTATGCCTTAGCTCCTCGGATGACTGGATTTATAGTCAAACTTTTCGCATGGATACTGGAGTGCAGGATTCTTGGCACTATTCTTCTGTACATACTAAAGAAGAATAACTTGATCTTCAAGGTATATGTTTACTTATAACTTAGCTTTTTTGTTCATTTGTGATGTGTTTGATGCTGGAATGACATAACTGTGCTGAAAGTAAGCTTTTCCGTAGCTTGTTTCAGATGCAGAGATACAAGAGCCACCTGTATATTCTCCATCAAATCCTTTGATAGGTTTGTCTCGTTTTCCGTCTATGATAATTTTCTGTTATTTGTATTACATTACTGCAATTCTTTTACTTCTTTCTGAAGAAATTGTATGCTGTGAAATTGCCCACATGTTCTAACAATATAAGCCCTGTGATTTTTTTATTGCTTTGAACAATTGATTTCCAACCTTAAAGTCATAGTGATTGAAATGAAAATTTTAACCTTTACAGAACTTGAAGAGCAAGAAGTCAAATGTCTTAGACCCAATCTCATGCCATATGAACGGGTTCATGAGGCTCTCAAATGTTTGCCTTCTTCCTCTGATAAAATTTTGAATGACACAACGCCGAGTTTCAAGCGTTGGAACATATTGGATTACTCACAAGCATATACATCTGGAAGCCTAACTCCTTTAACGGTACATCATTGTCTGACCTTTTTTTTTCCTCAATCAATTATAATATGAGATATTGTATGTTTATTACAATGCATGTTATTTGAATAGTCCAATGAATATATTTATTCCAATTCTAGCTTTCTTTCTCAGATGCCAACTCAAGATCATTCATGATCAATTTTTACCTGTGCAGAATAGTTTGTCTTTTCATTTCCAACTTTAGTAAGAATCTTTCAGTAAAATTATATGAATGTTCTTGCAGGTAGCTGAGCGTTTTATTGCAGCTGTTTCTAAATCTTCTGAATCCAACATGGCATTCTTCATTAATTGCAACAAGGACGACATTCTGCAGCAAGCCACCGAGTCTACACTTCGGTACGAACGAGGTACGCAATGTATCAAAGGAAATCTTGAATTTACTGCAACTTTTTTGCTCACATATGAGATAATTGTCAGCCATTAATATTATTCAATTAATATTGTTTCATCACAGGAGAGCCGATCTCAGTTCTAGACGGAGTCCCCGTGGCCATTAAAGATGAAATAGACTGTACGCCATATCCAACCACCGGTAATAGATCTATCGTGAGGTTTCATCCTTCTCATAAAATTTTATAGCCTAAAGTTCTGTGATGGGATCTTACGGACACAATTTTTTCTCCTTTCATTTCAGCTTCTTCATTCAGTTCCTTCTTGTTAAGAATTTTGCTGTGTTTTGATATCTTATCTTGTAGGGGGTACAAAATGGCTGCATAAATTTAGGTCCTGCTCCAATGACGCATGCTGTGTTAAACGTCTTAGAATGTGTGGGGCTTTATTGGTTGGAAAGACCAACATGCACGAGCTTGGTTCCGGAACTAGTGGCATAAATCCTCACTATGGGTATTTTTCATTCCAACATTTTTTTTCTGGGAAGCTTATTGCACTCTACAATAAATATTGTATTGATTTGGTCAAAGATAGAACCATCCTCTTGAATCGTATGTGAATTTTGTTCATTTCACATTGACATCAGGGCCACTAGAAATCCATATAATACAAGTAGGATCTCTGGAGGTTCATCCGGTGGATCTGCCACAGTTGTATGTGCAGGATTGTGCCCTGTTGCCCTTGGTGTTGATGGGGGAGGTAAATTTTCTATTTCTCCAAAAAACTAGACATGAAATTGTGATCAACGTGTTGATATTTGGGAATTAGGCTTCAAGAATATAATTTGTCGGGTGATGTATGTTCATTTAGCTATTAAGAAATTACTGTATTTTGTCTATAAGCTATCCTAGCTACTTCATTATTTGGTTTTAGGTTATACTATAGATTTTAAGTTCGTACCCTATTAGACAGTATTTACAGTCCTCCTTCGCTTCTGTTCTAATCCTCCTTGCTTAAAATTGTATTTTATCATCAAATTTTATCACAATGAAGAAGCCTTTACTCATATTTACCATTTCTACCTAAAAATTATCTCTTCTTAACTAGACATCTTTTACACTATTGTAGTTTTCAAGTGAATCGTTGTAATGCCAACTTAAGAAATGTCTACTGTATTGCTTCATCAGGTTCTGTTCGAATGCCTGCAGCATTGTGTGGCGTTGTCGGTTTGAAGCCAACATTTAGCCGCGTGCCTCACTCTGGGTAAATCATATCCCATTTATAGTATCTCATTCAATTCACAATATATGACATCATACTCTTGTACTTTTGACAATCATTTAGGTTTGGAATTGAAATGCTCGATTGAAAATTGAACTTCTTATTACTGCCAGGGTTCTTCCTCTGAATTGGACGGTTGGATCAGTTGGAATTCTCGCTGGTTGCATCGAGGATGTGATATTAGTGTTAAGACTTTTTCCACCACCTATTCCTTTTTTATGGTATTTTTGTTTCTTTTTATAAAAATATTTTACAACTTCTCTTTCCAGTTATGCAGTCATAAGCAGTGAAGACCCATTGGATCACCCCACAACTATGGAGGTAAAGTGACTTGAAATTTCTACTCAAATCTATATATGTTACATTCATGTAAAAGCACAAAAGATTAATGTAAGGAAAGTTATTATTTATTGGAATTTGAAAAGGAAAATGTTGATTGCTTGCTCTCGAAAGGTTGATTGTTGTTAAGTTTCCACTTTCGCTATACATTTTTTGCAACATTTTCACATATCCTGTTAATTTTCCTTTCAACTCTTCATATAATCTGCTAAGCAATATCTGCTATTCTGCTGACTTAAACTAGTGCTAATTGTGCAGCCTAAACTAAATCTGCCACTGCTAAATCCAACATCTTTCTACAATAAGATCAAGTTATTAAAGTACGACGAGGTTTGTTAGTTTCGTAAAGCTTATAACAATAATGTATTTTTGAAACTATGATGTTGATTCATCCTGTTATCCATTTCTTATTTGCACAGTGGTTCAATGACTGCAGTGAAGATGTCAGTTTATGCTGTTTTAATGCATTAGACAAACTTCGTCAGCATTACAAATGGGAGGTAATTTTAATTTATAAAATTGATTATATGCCACATGAATTCATCACTTAATATGCTCTTAGCCTTTTACCGAGTTCATTACAGTAAATTACAAATACTTAATCGCTAACTTTGAACTGTCACGTCTTGTAAGACTGTAGAGATGACAATACCGGAAATAGAAACAATGCGACTGGCACATTACATAACAATGGGATCTGAATGTACTACCTCCCTTGACCGCCTTCTAGACAAGCGGTATGCTAACAGCCTAACACCATCCGTACATATAATCATAGAATTACCTGATTTTTAATTTTGTAATTTTGTTGTCATACAATCATTGTTGACAGAAATGTTGCTCAACTTGGAGGTGATACTCGAGTGGCACTCTCTGTTTACGGCTCCTTTCACAGCAAAGACTATATTAAGGCCCAGAAAATTAGGTAAGTTGGAATAACTTTACTACTTAAGGCCTTTTTACAAAATCAGGTACATCAGAAAATTCCTATATGATTTACTTACAGTTTGCTGTTATGTGCTTGTAGGAATCGAGAGACGCAATTTCACAGAAGGATATTTGCTCACGGTGACTTTATTGTCACACCAGCCGCCGGGTAAAAAATTACCGTTATGTTTCAGAATTGTTTAACAACTTCAAAATTCATCTCTTTGCTACATGTCAAAATTTTATATGTATATTTTGTTTCAGTACTACTGCGTACAAACTCAAGGATGACGCTCTGGCAACTGGTGAACTTGACTACATTAATGCAGGTGACAGTTTATACCGCTCATGTTAATGAACTCATTTGACCCGTTATTACGAACCCATCTTGGACGATACACATATGTTATATATATATATATATAGAGAGAGAGAGAGAGAGGGTTAGAATCCGGTAGGAACCTTTCTTAGAGTAGAGAGTAGAAACCTTTAACATCCATTAGATTAAAAATTGAACGAACATGATTAAAACATCATGATAAGTTTTCACTGGGGAATTTCATTGGATTAGACTTAAAAATACATTAGCAATAAATATAAAGATATTTTAGGTAATAATATATTTTATTTATGGCTGAAATGAATGTTTTATAAGAACAAAAAATTAACATTCTTTTTTTAAATGCAAACTAACGACCATTACGTATGTAACAATCGTTTTTTCTTACATGTAACGTAGGTTTACGAGGTTAACGATCGTTAATAATAAGTATACTAGGCGATAAATTTTGTTTGGTCATTAAATTCTATTAGGATTGGTCGTTAAAATTTGTAATATGGAAATACCGATGGTTAAATTTGTTAGTATTGGTCGTTAAATTTTGTTTTGGTTGCCAAATTTGGTCGTTAAATTTGGTCATTAAATGTGGTCATTAAAATTTTAATATGGAAGAATGCTGGTTAAATTTGTTAGGATTGGTCATAAAATGTGGTCGTTAAAATTTGGTCGTTAAATTTGGTCGTTAATATTTGTAATATGAAAAAATGCTTGTTAAATTTGTTAGAATTGATCGTTAAATTTTGTTTCGGTCGTTAGGGGCAAATACTAGTCGTTAAAATATAATATCATTTTCGTTAACAATAAGTATATCATTTGTTAAACATTGATTTATCGTATAAATCTATTAAAAACTTAACACTATTAGAATTCTACTAAAGACAATATAATATTCTGATTAATTGTTACCATAAACAATGTTAAATCTTGGACGTTCATCTATATTAATCCAATGGCTATTATAAGTCCCTAATATGAAAGATTCCTACATGATCCTATATATATATATATATATATATATATATATATATATATGTGTGTGTGTGTGTGTGTGGAAATGCGGTTCTTATATATAGAGAGCCTTGTTTTCAGCTGCACTTGTGAGATACATGATCCCGGGCAACTTCCTTGGTTTGCCAGCCATATCCATACCGGTAAGTAAGATTTTTTTGTGTCTCGCATCTCATCTTTAACTTCATCCAACCTTTAACGTTTCCGCTTTATAACCACAGGTTGGATACAACAAAGATGGACTACCTATCGGCCTTCAGCTCATAGGGAAGCCATGGTCTGAAGCTTCATTGTTGCGAGCAGCTTTTGCTGTGCAGGTAAGCTTTGTCTACATTTAATGCTGCTGAATTTTATGGTAAACTAATTTTGCTAACAATACCATTTAATTTGTTTAGGCCTTGTTTGTTTCTGATTACAAGAAGCCACAAATTTTTTATGATTTGCTCGGTTAGGCTTCATAGCGATTTGATGCTGTTTGTTGAAAGGTTTCGTGTTTTTGTGTCTCAGTTGCTTGTAGCTCTCGATTACGTTGCTAGGCGAGTGCAGTGTATTGTAAGTGTAGTAATTGATACATTTGAGAAATTGTTGTTGAATGTGCAATGTAGCAAGGAGATGTAACTGAACCAAAAAAAAATCACAGTTGATTGGGTCAGAATGCAACGACAAAGAAACAATGTCAATTTGCAATGCAAGAGTTGGCTCAAATAATGTTGTTTGGAAATATTAGCATTGCATAATGAAATGCTACAATAAAGAAACTATTAACAAGCTTATTATGCATGTTTAGCAGGTATGTAACTGAAGAGTGAAGACCCGTGATCCAATTTGGAAAGATTGATTCAAAAAAATATATAAGTTAACATTAATAGTCACCTTTAATGTTTAGATAATTTTCTTAGATGGATAAGTTATCTTTTAAAGATCAGCATTTCAAATTGACAAGTCATGGTCGCACCTAAAATAAAAGTCATTGTATAAATTTATTGTTGGACCGAAAATAAGTCATTGTATAAATTTATCATAAATTACAAATACCGACTCGATGGTGTACGTTTAACATAGACTTAACCAGCCTAAAATTATTCAATGACATTAACCACATCCTCTTTAAACTATATTTTAATCGTTTTTATAAATTGTATATAAAAAATATATATGATGTATTTGAAATCCTATTTCATAAAATTTAATGAGATTTGAGAGAAAATTTTTATTTTTTATTTTTTTTATTATGCTAAAAATGTGATGTGAATTTTGTATTTAGTATGTTACCCCTTTTATAAATTTAAGAAAACCAACAAAAAAACTGAAAAATTAAATTTAAGTGTAAAACCTTATCCAGATTTTCGGGTTTGAAGATAATTACATCAAACAAAATGAAGAACTAGAAAAAGAAGGTCCTACCGGGAGTCGAACCCAGGTCGCTGGATTCAAAGTCCAGAGTGCTAACCACTACACCATAGAACCTTGCTGTACATAACCTTTTCAGTATATTTGTCAACGTTGTACAAAACTTTTTGCATTTATTTCATTTTAATTTACAAAGACATGTAAATTCAGCTACTGAGTAACTAAGGAGCTATCTTTTTTTTAAAGATGATGTTATTTTGTACTATTTACACTATTTCTCATTTAGTTAGAGGGTGAAATGAAAATATAATAAAAATGATTATGTTATTTTTACAATTTTATCTGTTAAAGATTTCTAACATTTTAGTCGCTAAATAAACATAATTTTTAATTAAGTTGATAATATTTCGTTTTTTTAATGTTTCTCAACAATTCCAAACCACCTATAATATAAATATGCAATATAAAGATTGACATGGGCAATGAACAAAATATATTTTTTAAACATAATAAATGGATCATCCGGTTTAATTGGTCATATATATTTAAGGAAAATTTGATTACATTTTATCTTTTGACTATAATTTACTATCATTTATACTAAAATATCATTGAGATTTATTATACCACAAACTTAATTGTAGTTTCAGTTTTTACTAATATAATATAGTTCGGGAAGAAAATTTTTCAAAATTTACCAAATAATTAATACTTCATAGTGTTTCAAATTAATAGTTATAGTTTATAGTTGCGTGTAACTAATTGTCATAAATATTTACACCTTGTACGCATCTTACAAATAATATTTAAATTTTATAAAAATATCTACATTTATAGATTAGTTTACCCTTTTTTTCATCCTCTTCTTAAATGGTTGATTATCTTGAATATATATCTTTTTAATAATCAAAGTGAACCATCAATTTGAAAATACTTAAGACATGAAGACAGGAGCGCATGCTTTGATAATCGATAGTTTGATGTATTGATAGTTTGATGATTAACACGGGGAGAGCGCGGTGAATGATGCTAATCATGCAATGTCCAACGTGTTTGGTTAATTATTAGTGTGGGAAGATCATTATATATATACCAAGGGAGTATCACTTGGATGATATAAGTGTAGGTTTGTTTATTATCCGATAAGGTCCATAATCAATGTTTTAAAACACCCTCAAGATGCAATAGTATTTAAAACTACGTGATTAACAATAGGGGGATAGCAATGTCCCTTATATCGGACGCAAAAATATTTAAAACACCCTCGGCTCGGAAGGTTTAAATAACGTAGTTTCTAGACTTATTGACGAAAATCACTACTTGTCATCATAATAACGCACTTTGCGTGTGTAGTAATAGTTTAAAAAAAACGTAGTTCAATTTTTTTTATTTTTTTATGGACTCCAACTATGCACCCTATAAACGTAGTTAGAAACCACTCGGCTACGCATGCGAAGTGCGTAGTTATGGTGACAAGTAGTGATTTTCGCCAGTACGGCTATCAATTTCGAACAATACATGAACACCTAATTGAAAGTTAATTATAAAGTTAGCTAAGTAATCTACAACACGAGTTCTCTTACAGTAAACATGTTGAACCCGGAGAGATCAGGCTCTTTGCCTGAAGCCTTGACACTCATGTATCCAGTTAGACGGATAAACTCGATTAACTATGACCCTACATCAAAGTTTACACGTCAAGTGTATATGTACGTTAGATACGAACCTAACACATAAATTTGGTGAAGTTACATGTGAATTACAAATTACAAATGTACATGTTAGGCCCACAATCCAAATTAGTACGGATTTGTTTATAATTGGCGTGGACATCTTTATCTCCACATAAACTACACATTTAAAAAAAAACAATTTACAATTCTGTTATCAAGTCTAATGGGTTTCATATGTCCATACTTTGCATATTATATCGGTCTACTATTTTTTTGCTTCTAATCAGATCATTTTGTTTCGAATCAAACATAATTTGATGAATGTAATTTGGTAAAAAGTATGTCATTTTATTATTCGATTTTAGTTTGAAAAGTTTGGTGGGACTAAACAGTAATTGAACTGTTCATTTATTGGTCAATCATACTACATTTAAATTTTATCATTTTCGGTTTGGGACAATATTAAACGCAATGTTCATGTGTAGGTGTTAGAACTCGAACCAAGGTGGAATGGAATTCACTAGATGTTCGTAAGATTCACTACATGAAATACATGCACTCTATGTTTGCCCGCTTTTGGTGGGGTGGTAGTGAGGATAGGATGTTTGTAAGATTCAATGGATTTCTTGGGATCACCTTTGCCTCCCCAAGAATCAAGGTGGTATGGAATTTAAAATTTTAAAGATTTTTAACGTTACGATGTTAGTCAAGCAAGGTTGCCCAAGTATAACGATGCGCCTTGGACAAGTATTTGGGGAGCCAAAGCCTCATTGATGGAAGGTCTAATATGCCGGATTAGTGTTGAGGATAAGATGATGGTGTGAATCGAAGCATGGCTTCCGACTTCCGAGGGAGGAGGGAACGTACCGTTGCACACAACCTACGATATAAATGGATACATCTTTATGGGTTGTTGACCTTATTCATCACTCCTCTTGGTCTTGGAATATTGGTTAGTTACCTCAACCTTCACTCTTGATGGTGCTAAAGTCATTTTGTATTGCTCTATTGCAATTCCACTCTCCCGATGTGCGCTTGTGGTCATCCAAGGATGGTCTCTACTCTATGAAATCGGGATATTGGCTCGGCTCGCTTGACCGTCATTCTACTCCGCAAAAAAAACTCCATTGTACCTCTTGTTTGGAAATTAAATGTTCCACATAAAATATCTATGTTCGCTTGACGTCTTCTTTCAAATGTGCCGGTTGTGAAACACGGTCTTTGTAGGCATCATATTCTCTATGAGTCTTCTTGCAGTCGGTGTCCGGGAAATATTCCATAAACAATATGACACGTTATTTTTACTTGAGACCGATCCCGTGTTTTCAAGCAAGATACTCCCTTCTACAATCTCATGAATGCTCAACTCCATTATGATCCTCTTGTGACTGAGATTTTGGACTAGTTGATGACCTTGTATGGGAAGGTTGGAGTCAAATCTTTTATTATGTTGGATAGCATGGATTGTGCGGAATGAAGGAGTCTTTCAACAAGCTCCAAAGCATGACTATGTAATTTTGAATTCTCCTAAACAATTCGTGGCAGATTATAAACAGACTCATCTTGCAATTACTACCCCCCCTCCCCCGCTCCATGTTCGCGATCTGTGTGGGAGCCTCCTTTTGTAACACCCCAAATCCACGGGACTCGGGGTGCTACTGGGCGAGACCTCACAATGGGTCCCGACCCTTAGCTTGACAACAATTTCACCGGACCTTTCAACATGGCACAAATAAAGTCGAAAATTCAAAAACGTTTTTAATGTATGCGAAAACCGAAAAGCAAGAAACTACAACTTGGAAACTCAGTCGAGTCCTCAAAACACACAACT
Source organism: Fagopyrum tataricum (assembly GCA_002319775.1). Lineage (NCBI taxonomy): Eukaryota > Viridiplantae > Streptophyta > Magnoliopsida > Caryophyllales > Polygonaceae > Fagopyrum > Fagopyrum tataricum. The sequence goes on from CM008286.1 coordinate 3,558,119, forward strand.
CCAATACGAAACTTAAACCGTACAGCATAAACCACAAAACAAAGATGTAACCCAAAAACATCCCCGTCCTATAATGTACGGAGACCCCGGCTGTCCACTCCTCCGCCTCACTCGGCGGCATCCCTAACCTGCAAGTCATCTACACAAACGGTTTAAAACCGTTAGCTAATATTCTAGGCATTAGAAAAGCGGTGAAGGCACAAACACACACATAGCACATAACATAAAACACGCAAGTCCCGTTTATTATCTTTTTATTACTTAGTCATATCCCGTTCTAATTCAACTTCGGTTGTGACACGAGACCCCAATGGTCTCGCCTCGGTCCCTACGTTGCCGCTGCTAGAGGGGCCCGTACTAAGTACTTTATGGTTCGGATCTTTAGCAGGTCTATTGATAGAAATCAATCGTTTTTTCCCGGACGCTTTAACATTCCCCTTTTTTTCATTCTAGTTATTGACATGGTAAGGGGGTAACGAAGATTAGAGATAGGACCCACAATCCGTGACTAATCCCTTGCCCTTTCTCCCTTTTCGAATATAAGGTCAAAGGGAGAAAGAAAAAAGGATTCGACCCCAGCATGGGCTCAAGCTCAAATTAAAAATTCAATGAAAATTAATAAGTAAATAAGAGGGCGAACGGAAATTAAAATGTGGGTTGGGGGCGGGCTGGTCGCTGAAAATCCCCTAGACCTCACTATGGGCTAGGCAGTATTGTCACCGCCCGTCATCATACACTTGAGCCAAAATATATATATAAGGTCGGTGGTCCTATTTACCGATTTAATAGTTATAACAAAAACATAAACACGCATCACCAAACACACATCAATGCTAATACGTAAAATACGAGCTAAGTAAGTCCGGAGACTTACCTGAACTGATCGACGGTCGGCCATTACCCGCTACCGTCTAGACGATCGGCCATTACCCGTTATCGTCTATATGCGCATACAATATCAAATACATGATCAAACGGGGAACATACCCATCAATACATACTCACTCTCAAGAAGTCTTAGACTTCACTCTAGTGATCTAAGCAAGATCACCCAACCCTCAAGCTAGGAATGCATCCTAGGTCCCAAGTACTCATCATACTCTCCACACATGAAACAGCCCACAACAGTTCATAATTCCACAAGATAGTAATCCTCAACCAAAGAGGCACAAGCTAGCCTAAAAGGTCCATCATGCTTACATGCTCATATCCATCACTTACACCGAGCCTTAAGGCTCCTAGGTTCACAACCACTAAGTGACATCTCACACTACTCTAGATCAATCCTAGGCATGCTACTAACATGATTCAACAACAATACTAAGGAAGGAACGAAGAGGAAAGGAGAGGAGGGACCTACTGTTGCCGAAACCGCAGCCGCGGAGTCAAGCCGGCGCCCCTGCGGACACAGGAGCCGCACCCGCGGAGGACTGCGTCGCATGCCAGGAGCCGCCCCGCGGTTTTGCCGAGCCGCGCCCGCGCCGGAGCCCAGCCGCACCCGCGTCCGTCCGCCGCCGCACCCGCGACCTTGTGCTGTCGTGAGTCTGCCGCCGCCCCCGCGGCCATGCCGAGCCGCACCCGCGGCGTGCTGGGTCGTGAGTCTTCCGCCGCCCCCGCGGCCATGCCGAGGCGCACCCGCGGCGGTGCTGTGCCGCTCCCGCAGCCGTGCTGAGCCGCCCCTGCGGCCGTCCGCGCCCGCGGCCGTGATGATCCGTCCCCGCAGTTACGCTGCAGAAGCTCGTCTTCTTCGTCTCGATCGTGGATCCTTGGCTCCCAAGTGCTTCTTCTCTTGTTGGATCTTCTCCAAACACCCACCACTGGTCTTAGGCACCTCTCCTCGACCTAATCGAGCTAAGATCACAAGCATGCAAGGGACTTGAGTGAAAACCTCTCAAAGCTTCATCCATGGCTATGGATGAAGAGGAGGAAAAAAGATAGGATGATCAGCCAAAGAAGAGAGGTAAGGGATTCATAATGTTGTTGTCTTTGACGGATCAATGGCTGGCCTCGGTGCAGTGATTCATGATGTTGCTGGAAGACTTACGGAAATAGGAGTAGCACGGAGGAACGTACACAAGAGCCCTTCACTGCCGAGATGAAAGCAATGATCTTGGGACTTCGTCTTCTTCAGCGTCTCGATGCTTCTTTGGCCATCCCCGAGTCCGACTCCCTTGCAGCGGTCATCATGTTGCAACAAAAGCCACTATTTCTGGACAAATCTTACGATGGCCTGCTTGTTTTAGATATTATGCATATTGCTTCTTCATTCCGGTCCTTTTCCTGCATGCATGTACGTCGTGTTGGTAATATTGTCGCTCATTTGGCTGTTCGTCAAGAGACAACTATATTGGTACTCAAGCTATGTATTTTTCTCTTTTCCCTCTTGGTATTGTCCAATAAATTAGCGAATTCTAATATTTAATATAATGCGTTGGTATTCCTTTAAAAATAAAAGTAGTTCATTTATATTTTCATTTAGTTATCTTGTACTTTAAGTTTGTAAAAATAATCAATTTTAAACTTGATTATTGTCGCAATCATTATAACCTACAGCAAAATTACAATCCATTATTATCCCATATGACAAGCATATGTTTCGCTTCATGATTAACTAACCGTTTGCGTTACATTACTAATGATTTGGAATCATAAGCATACTTTGCAGATAACATCAATGCTCTTTATTTTCACATTTAACCAGTATTATTTTTTTTAAAATAATTTATTTGCTTTCTAATATAATTTGATTTGTATGGTTCACCCACTTTTTGTATATTCTTTTCATTACAAATCAAGCTTCTCAACTAATATGATAATAGATACAATAAATAATTGTAATTATTATGTTTTTTAAGATGCTAAAATCATATTTATAATTTGATGGATGTGAAATAACATTTAATTAACACTATTATTTTATAACATGGAATCTTCATTGTCTTGAAATATAATTATATAGTGTTTATAAGTTATGAATATAAATATAAAATGATTTTGAAGACACGGATAAAATACAAGATTTTTTTACCGACGTAAAATTTTGATACAAAAAAATCAGGTTTCTAAGATACGGTTTGAGACGTAAAATGAGATATGAGATTTGTGCTAAAAGAGATATTATAATACTAAAAATAAAAAGAAGCATCATGAGTTGTGAAATATTGTATAACTCATTTCTATAAATTTAAATGTCGACTTTTCAAGTAAAGCTGTATTTTTTTTTTATTCTTCAGTTAACCTTCCATGAATTCATTTTTTTTTTTAATAATATTGACATTATTGTGACATTCTTATTTGAAATACATTGCATAACAATGTTATAAAAAATCTTTTCATTTTTTATAAATAAACTTATAACCACTTATTTGCGTTACCATAAATATTATTTGAATATTACACTTTCAAATTTCACAGAAATTACAAATTGCAATTGAATAATTTTCATTTTTGCAATAGAGGAAAAATTTTAACTTTTTATTAGAATAGTTTTCATTTTTACAATAGAGGAAACTTCCATTAAATTTTGCAATATTTTCTTATAAGGAAATAAAATATATTTTAAAGTCACGGCAAGTCTGGAAAAATAATATTAGGTTGTCCTCTTGTTAACTTGTTCCTCCATTTCATTCTCGTTCCCGAGGCTGAAATTGGTGTGTACTGCGTCCCCACTCCGATACAGCGAGAACTGTACAGCTCAAACACATCCAGCTCGTACGTTTTTGAAAGGGAGACGGAGAGATCGCAAGAGGAGCAGTGTTTGATCGGAACCTGATGGTGTTCTTGAATCGTTTGGATTTAATCGAAGTCTCGCGACTACGATGAGTGCGATGTTCAATCGATTGCGACATTCGTCGTAGCTGAATCTTTGAAATTAGGGGAAGCGGGAGCAGAAACCCTAGTTTTTGCTCGCTTTCTTTGTATATCCAACGATTATATAAGGAGGTGGAATAAAAAGGTAACGTAGTTTGAAGAGCTTTGGTTTTTGAAGATGGAGAATGGTGGATTAGCGGAAAAATTCGGTGGTTTAACAATGAACGATGGCAAGGATAATAGCTTATTTCAGGTTATGAAGGCCGTTGAAGCCGCTGAGGCCACTATCAAACAACAGGTTCTCTCTCATCATTTGGATTCGTTACGGGAATATCTAAGAAACAAACAGGCGTTTCGATCGTTGGTTTAAGTTATTGAATTTATTAGTGTAATTATTAAATTAGGTTAGAGGTGCAGTTACGGATAGGGTGTTTCATGTAAATACAAGTGAAATTCAAGCATCAAAAGTTATCTTTGTTCTTGAGGGTCTTTAAGAACTATGGTCATTTGTAGTTTCTGCTTTTGGTGTTGAGAGTTAGGATACAATGAAAAAGAAGAAGCAAGAGTTTCTCATAGAAGTAGTTGAAAAGCTTACGTGCGATGTTTCATATATCAAGCGATGAGTTGATTTTTAAGGACGTGTCTGCAGAAAGTTAAACTACTTAGGTTGCTTCTCAATTCACATGAGTTAGGTTGTTTTAGAGATTAGATGGTCTGGAATTTCTTCTGCAGTTGATACTTGATAGAAGGCAAGCACCCAATGAGCTCTTAGGTATTTTATACATGAAATTGTTTATCAATTTCTTTGCGCTAGATGTCAAAAATGCATCCTTATTTCTTAATCTATACACGGTTCTCTCTTGAGCTGGTTGCTAGAGATTTTATAATTAATTCCCCTTTCTTGAAGGAGAAGAAGAAAGTGCTTTTTTGATATATACGGTCGCATTTATAATGTTTTGAAGGTAGCTTAGTTTATCATAGCATGAATTTCTTCCAGGTTGAGGAGAATGAAAGATTGAGGGCAGAGCTTCAGAAAAGAGACCAGGAACTAGAACAGATTGTAAGTGTTCTACTTAAGCTATGGCAATATACTTCAGCAATGGGGGCTTATTTGATTTCATCTTTATGTTTCCTAATATAGATGCTTTGTGCAGCAAGTGGACAGGATGATAGCTCAGAGGTACTCGTCAGTTGAGTCATATGATGAACACAAGGACGGATCTCGTAATTCACCTAACAGGTCTGCTGCGGCAGATCTTCAAAGTACATCTCTGCATAATTCTTCAATACAAAAGTCTGATGATCCCACCAGACATTTTCACACAGAGAGGAACTCTGGTATTAGCAGGAATAATGGGAGCTTAGCTGCACTTTCTCATGGACAAACGAATGCAGAAAGTTCTACCACCTCATTTTCCCCTCAAAGGTATCTGATAGCAGGACAAATTGCTCATGGTGTTAATTTCTATCTTTCTTGGGTTTGAGACAATAAAGTTTTAACAATGTTTGTCCAGCAGCAAACCCTCTGGAGCTAATATTTTCATCAAATATATTGGGTACAAAATTGACAAAGTGATCTGAAGTTGGTAACATCGTAACACAATGGTCTAAAATCAGTATAACATAGAATGTAACAAATACTTTCCTGCAGTAACAAGGCAGTGGTATAAATTTAATGTAGGATGAGAGAAAACTAGGTCAAACAATTTCTTATGAAAGAAAATTGACCATCTTATGTTATTTGTGTTCCATAACGCAGAAAACAAATTATTTTAAAGAACTGGTGAAATTGTATGTACATTGCAAATATGCTATTTATGATTTCATCTTGGTTTGTCGAAGGTATCATATGGATGGAGAGTACGAATCCCATGTGAATGTCGTTGGTCAAGAGATGATGTATGTAGCGGAATCTAACAAGTCTAGCAGTTTTTGGAAGCAGGTAGGACCGTAGGAGAAAGGTTTTGGTTTTGCATTGTGCAATTTTTATTTCCTTCCTTTTTTGATCGAATCATAATTTTTCACAGGATCTTCTTCAAAAGATTAGAGAGCAGGAACAAGAAAGCATGCAGTTGAAGAAACATCTAACAGAGTATTCCATCAAAGTAAGCAATTTGTGTTGTTTCTTACATCCCACACTTCTCAAAGTCTTGCTACATCATATAAGTAGCCTGTATGTTGTGTGTAAACCATTGCTATAGGAGGCACAAATACGCAATGAGAAATATGTTTTGGAAAAGCGCATTGCTCAGATGCGAATGGTAACCTCTTTATCCTTTCTTGTTAATTTGTCAAATTTTCTCATTGTTATAGGTAGCTTGTCTGTTGATTTATTTTACCTTAGTAAGTGGAGCTATTTAAGCTTGATCAACTATTGCTACCAGGCATTTGATCAGCAACAACAGGATCTAGTTAATGCTTCATCAAAAGCTCTATCTTATAGACAGGATATAATTGAAGAGAATGTTCGCCTGACATATGCGTTACAGGTATTATGTCTTCCACTCATATTGTATGCCTCTGTTGCTAGTTCATTTTTAGCTTGTCTTACCCCTGGTTAGAGTTACTGAAGAGCAATGTATCAGTGTATCTCTAGCATATGGCATTTGAGTTATTCGTTATATAAGTCAGAAATCATGGTAAAGGATAATGCTTAGAGGAGGTTCTGCTTGTTTTGAATGTATATTAGGTAGATATATATAAATTATAGTTTTCAGATTAAGAGAATGCTCAGCTCAGCAATACTTTCACTTTGTGGTTATTTCAGGATGCACAACAAGAGCGGACAACTTTTGTGTCATCATTGATGCCTCTTCTTGCTGAGTACAATTTGCAGCCACAGATTCCTGATGCACAATCTATTGTTAGTAATGTCAAGGTCAGTATTGGTTGTCTTTCAATTTTGTGTTGCTTCTTCTGAATCCCCGTGGTATTGTATTCTCTCTCAACATGTGTTGGATATGTTGATGCCTTTATGGCGCCAAACTAGTAATCATATTTTAGTATGTGTATAATAAAGCATGATAATGCATTATTGTCATCGCAATTAATGCCATTGATTTTGGATATTTTTGAGTGCTTAAACCATCCATTATTGAGGGAGAGCAATGCTAGATGTACATACTATTTTAGTTGGAAACAAGTACTAGATAACGTCTCATCATTCAGATGGTGCATATTGAAATATCTTGTAATTTAAAAATCCTCTGAAAGTGTTGATTAGTAAATGCTACACCACTTTGTAATGTGTAGATGTTATAATTTATTTCCTTCAAGTTTGTTGGTTGGCTGCAGCATCATATTGTATACTATGAAATTCTGTTATTCTTCTAAGCATATATGCAGCTTGATGTCCTTATTACAAGTGATATATAAACTCATGTGAAGCAGGGACACGAATCTTGAAAAAAAAAGGATAGATTCTTTTTTAAGCTGCTTTAATGTTTGAAAAGGAACATAACCTTCCATTATTTGCTACTTGCAGGTTTTGTTTAAGCATCTTCAGGAGAAACTGATTATAACTGAGGTATTATTCTGTCTGCAGATCAAATAAGAATACCTTAGAGCTTTAAAGCTTTCTCATTGCTTTTTGCATGACATGGATCTATATTGGAGGCGGAGAAATTGGATTTTCCTTACAAGTATCTGTTATGTTGCAGGCAAAATTAAAAGAATCGCAATATCAGTTGACACCATGGCGCCCTGAAGGGAACAACTCGAGTTTGGCTCCACCATCACCTCAAAATTTCAGTGGTGCAGCACTTACTTCAGTATGGTCATATATCTTAGCATTGCACTTTATTTATTACGTTAACTTCTTTTTCTAAAACAATATAATTTGCTGCCAGCAGAATAAAATTGGGCTTGAACTTGTAACCGATACAACATATGCTTCCCCAAATATAGCAACTTCAGATGCTCATGTGAGCACAGATTGGGATACGGGAAAAAGTCATCTGGCTGGTCTGGGTGGCCCTGTGAGAAGTGCAGAGCTTGATGGCATCGGGAGGTATTCACCCATTGCAAGCAGGTGAGCCTCATGAACGGAGACTGCTCTTGAACTCTGTACAATTTTCAACAATCTGCTTTAGTTGGTGCGTTCTGTTTTCATTGGTTACTCTGTTGATTGATTTTATGTATATGTGCTACACGAAACCTTGCTAGCGTCAATTGTTGGTGGATATTGGAATGTATAGGTTGAGCTACTTAGTATACAGACCTGAAAACTCAGTAGCATGGTTTGGTGCTCCAAAGTTAGTAGTTTCATGTTGTAGTTTAAAAGTGAAGTAGCTAATTGTTTTTAGATCTTCATGAGAATAAGATTACATTATCCTGGCAATTTTCTTTCCAACAGTAGAACTGACTTTTGAACCTTTAGGATATATTGTTCTGTGATGAACTCCATTGTCCAGCCGTTAATAATCTGGAGTTGAGTGTTTGAAAATTATGGTTTTTGAGATCTTCATTAATTTATGTCATGTGCTGATTAAACTTAACTATGGTTACAGCAATTCTGGCTTCATGGAGGAAAACGTTAACCGGCATGTCAAATTTAAGGAACCTGTCAGTAGCTCTGATATGGATGAAGTAGATCTTGAAGGGCACCAAACTGAAAAAGAGCAACCTGGAAATTGGGTTTCAGGAAACACTCCTTACACAAATACAATTGACGAGGCTACTATGTATTCTCCGTATCTTCAAACAGTGCCTGAAGAACCTTCATCTTCATTCTCTGAGGGTGAGATCTCATTCCTGTACTTTTTACAGATCTGATATTTTAGTGTCTCACAGTACACGTTCAAAACGCAGCTGCAGATGATGACGCATTGCCAGCAATTCAAGGTCTTCAGATATTGGGGGAAGCGTATCCTGGGCATGAACTCCAGGCTTGTGGATACTCTGTTAATGGAACTACAAGCTGTAACTTTGAGGTGTTTGAATTTGAAATCCTCATCTGGACAGTAGTTTTACTGGCAACTTTATAAAAGTTCTCCAAATTTAAAATAATTTTCTTTTCTTATTTGCCAGTGGATACGGCACTTGGAAGATGGATCAGTCAAATATATAGATGGTAATTAAGTATGTTGTAATTGTCTACTGATGTAAATTGTTCTTGTTTTAGGATGCTGACTCCTGCCCAATTTTATTGCAGGGGCAAAGCAACCGACCTACCTTGTAAATGCTGATGATGTCGATACATACCTTGCCATTGAAGTCCAACCTCTAGATGATAGAAAGAGAAAGGTATGTGAGGGTCATCATCATTTGATATATTTTCATTCCCTTTCATTTTGTTCAATTTGGACTTCCGAGCAAAACAAACGCAGGAAATGAAATATGCCGATTTACCCCTGCCCCCTCCCCACTGATCTTATATATATATGATCATCAACCTGTCTACTGACTGCTGTTGCTTAGATGCATTGCCCATATTATCATTTGGCCCTTATGTTTAGAACTTGAGGTATTATAAATGTGTGAAATGGAGAGATGATAGGCAAGAAACTAGCAAGATGTTTGGAAACAAATTGATCATTCTAACGCAGAAAGCAAGGGTTTGTTGAAGTCGTAGCTAGTTTATTAGATTTCTAAACTTCTCATATAATTGGGGAAGATTCTTGTTTATTTTTCTTATCCCTTGCATTTCGATTAAAAGTTCCTTTTCAATAAAAAATCCTAGCATTGGAAGATTTTGACGGTGGATCTACTGAAAATTTACTTGGGGTTAATGGTGAAATTTGATGATTGGCGTGAAAGCTTCTCATTTAATTTGTGATAGTTGGTGGCCGTTGTTCATGGTGGTGGTGCCGGTGTTAACCTCCCAGTTAGATCTTTAACCGCAGGTACCATGGTATGACCTGAGATGGCAATGTCTAAAATTTTCATCTACTGTGATGAGATTTATACAAGCAGTTTATTTGCTAAAGTCAAGTTTAATGAAGATAGAGTAGTGAAAAATACTGAAAAGAGCTGTATTTTGTAAATCAGTTAAGCATCAAAATGAGCAGGAAGAAACAACGGGCTGAATAAAGAGGGAAAGAAGTAGAGAAGGTGAATATGTGCATCTCAAATGGGAAAAAGCTGGTCGTGGTTGAAAAAGTCCAATTAATATTTCAGAACCTCCAACTCTTTTTATGCAAATTTTCAACTACAACTATTTTTTTTTTTATAACACCAACTAGTTTTAAAACTTGTGCATCCAAATAAACTCTGTAAGAAAATAATCTGAGTGGTTTTTAACATCAGCAAAACAAACTCCTATTGAAGAAAGTGTTATTTGCTACCATTGTCAAGACTGAAATTGTACCTCTTACTAAAAATCTATGAATTATTGAAGTTGGACTGATATGTCTTTCATGTCCATTATCTGGAAATTCTAGTCTCACAAAATGGTATTTAAATGTATGTGATAAGGTGATCCTTCTCAGTCAAAGTTATCTTTTTTATCAAATGAAAAGTTATCACTAGGATTTAATTGAAATAAGTATTTCACTTAATATCAGTTTAATGAATTTGAAGTATGCATATTTTGCAAGTAGAACTAACTTCTTGCACTTCCGGTAGGATAATCATCTTTTCTCTATAAACAAGAAAATGGTAAATTTTGCAATTAGATGTTTTGATGAAAATTTACACAAGGATCAAGAGAAGGTCATTTCGCAAAACATACAATTGACATTCGGGAATCTGGAAAATGGATTATTTTGCAATTGGTTGGGACTTGTAATCCTTACTTTGATCTGAAGTTAGCTTCTGTTGTCTCTAGTATTCCATTGTAATTCATGTTCATATGAAATGTATATTTCTAAGAATGTTTGTCGTTCCCTTCTAATATCATCAATTCTGATACTTAAATTTCAGGTGAACTTGTAAAGGTCTTTGCTAATGAACACAGGAAGATTACTTGTGGTATGCTACTTAATTCTGTAAACAGTTTCTTGATGTAATGTTTCTCAAGGCATGCTCATATTTAAAATTGCTTTTCTTGCTCTTGGTTGCTGTAGCTTTAATGCATTAAGAAACTACAACTGAATGTTCTATTTTGACTCGTCTGAATTCTCATCATTGCCCTGCTTTGTGGCCCTATTGATTTCAAGAATTTGCCTTATAAATTTAACAGAGAGGATGTTATTTTTTCCTCACTGGTTCACTCATATTTTCGCTCAATTATAGAATGTTTTGTAGTACCTTCGTGAACTTTGGACATCTTGTTCTCTTAGTTAGTATTTAGCAAATCTGATTTTCTTCTAATTTGAGTTAACGATAACTTTTTTGTTGATTCCAGATGCTGCCATGCGTGATCATATAGAAAAGAGTTTGCACAGTGGTCATGCTTCATATAAAGTTTCTCTATCGGTATGTTATTTTGATGCTTGCCACCACTGCGATGATTCTTAGGAAAAAAATGATTTGGCTGACTGATCCATGCAAGGGTTTGGAGAATTAAGAACTTGTCAACTAATCAATTGGTTGATCTTGCAGACTCGTTATCTTGACATATGGGAGCCGGCATTTTTGTCCATCAAACGTGAAAGTTGTAGTATCAAGTATGGTGGTGGGCCCAATGCTGTTGCTGTCACGGAGAAGTTCTCACACGCAACAACTGTATGATTCTAGCTTCTTTTTGTGTGTATTAGTGTCTGAGAATGGTTCTAAGTGGAGCTAATTCTTAATTTTGTCAACAGGATTAAGAAATAAACTGTCAATAATCTCCGCAAACTAAACTGTTCTACATGCTTGGTGTCTTATTTTCGGTCTATTGTGTTATCATTTTGCCTTATATTGATTATCAAGTTGTGAGTAGTTATATGGAATCTTTAGTTCACGGATGGTTTACTTGAACTCACTGATATATTTGAAGTTTATACCTTTGTGCTCGAGCCATATTACCTACCATAAGATAAAATATCTATAATGTGGAAGTTGGTTATGAAATGCAGAATAAAATTTGTTTCCACTTTTTATTGCTCAGAGAAACAGGAAGAGATAAAAGAGCCAAATATAAAAATAAGAAAGTAGACAAAGATGAAATGTCAACTTTTTTTGGTATCACCGCGGATGGGATAGTGCGGAACAAAGAACTTCTGTTTGTGTATCATATACTCTTTAATTGAATTATGCAGGTATCCATTGGATATAGCCATCCAGCCGAGTTGACCATCTTTACATCTTCCGGTGAGCATCTTATTCGAGCAGAGAATAGCTTACCAGATATCATCAGGTTTGTCCTGCTCATTCCATGGCTCTCAAATTCTCCAAATAGTGAAGTTTTAAACAAAATGTCGCATGCATAGCATATCATGATTTTGCTACTCATGTGGGTTCTCTTATAGGAAGGTTGAAACACGGCCAGTGTAAGCCAAGTGTATCTATATGTGGCTTTTACGTAAATTTTTTGCTGATAATTCAGCAATGCATATGCCTCAAACGAGCAGAAATACTTGGCCTGCCCATGGCTTCATTTTCACATTTCTTGTAAAAGTCAAAACTAATCTAATTGTTATATTTCCATATGCTAAGCATAACTACTCCATGTGCGCAGTTCAAGAGATGCAATCGTCCTCACGTTGAGATTATTCATCATGAAGGTAACTTGTACATTATCTCTATAGTCACTTTGATGCCCATGTATTCACTATAGTTTCTTATTTAATTGTATTTTATCTTCTTTTTTTCCTCGCTAAATGCCCTAATTTTTGGTTGAGTTATTTGGAGATTTTCAACTCTTGCAAATCATTAGATATAAAATGCTGTATATTAGCAAAAGTGCTCCCGTTTTGGCCAAATTCGGGTTCATATTCACTCGAATGACGATTGTAATGCGCATTTTCTTTGTGCAGGCCGGGGAGAAGAAGAGTAAAAAAAGGAGTTTGTTCTTTAACAAGTGAGGTGAAACCGAAACCACGAGAAGATGTACTTGTTTTGTTTGTAGAGAGAAGGAAAGGAGATTTTGTTTGTTGATAACGTAGAGCATTCTTGTACGAGGAGCCAATTCAATAGTATGTGAAAGTTTGTAAACAGAATTTTGACATTTTTTTTTGCCTTCTAAGGGGAAGGGAGGGGGAAATCATTCAAATTAGCGCACGTCTTGTTCACTTAGCTAGTCTTGTGGGTCTATCTATCAGGATTGATGGAATTAAATTACAGTACAAGCAATGTATACTTTTTATCTCTTTAACCTATGTTCTGAATCTTTTAGTGTTGTTTTTTGGTTCCAATTTCTTTATTTATCTTTTTTGATAATGAAAAAAGAATTTGATACACTATATGTGCCTAGTGTAATAAATGTTGCATGAAAATGGCACGGAGAAGCCATCAAACGAAATCTACCAAACAAAAATTAAAATAACAAAAAAAATAGAACATAAAAGTCCACATAAATAATTTGATAATAGCACGAGAAGTAAATTGAGGAAGTCAGATCGATGTGAAAATGCGTGGATCGATGTGAAAATGCGTTGGAGCGATATGAAAATGTGTGTCGGAGCGATGTAAAAATGCTAAGCTATAGTAGGGAATGACATTAATCTCACATTGGAGCGATGTAAAAATGCTAAGCCATAGTAGGGAATGACATAATCTCACATTTGAACTCGATGTGAAAATGCTAAGCTAAAGTAGGGAATCACATTAAACTCACATTTGAACTCTATTATGAACGGATAGGCTTCCATCATACTTTCACGATCCTTTAAGTAAACAACAGTTTTTTTTTTTTTTTTTTTTTCACGCTATAGCGCGTGGAGTTTCTTACGGCTAAAAATTCTTACTATTTACTCTTTAGGAATCGTAAAATTGTCCCTCTTACGGTTTTCAAGTGTGTGACATTTCTCCAATCACTCGAAACCGTTTTTTTTTTTTTCATGAACAATCACTCCAATCCGTAGTATTCATGTCCATAGTACATGGAGTTTGTCATGGCTAAATATTGAATTTATCGCATATTTTAGTTAGCCACTTTTGTATGTATGAAATGATGGTTGCGTCTCACCCTTTGAAAAGTGTATTTGTAACAATGATTGAAGAACTTTAAGCCATTGATTTGAAAACTAGAACTATATATTCAGTCAAGTCTAAATACAGATATGGCTTGTTTTAGTAAATCTCAAACTACTTGCTTATCTCCTACCAAAAAAAAAAAACAAAAAAACTACTTGCTCATTTTAGTTATGAACAAATTTATAATTTACAGTTTGATTCTCACCAAGTATTTTTTGTCATGTAACTTCATTTGAAATTTGTAAAAGCATAATCAATGGTTTTATGTAATTTAAAAAATGGATGTGGCATTTATGTATGTTTGTTAAATAAAGATGGTTATTATGATGCTTTTAAAATAAGGCCGTGAATGATTATGTGAAATTAATATTTTATTTGCTTATAATTTCTAAATTATTTTAAGTTTTGTTAATAATTTGTATAATATTTATAGTTTGTAAAATTCAGATCATAATTTGTATAATATTTATAGTTTGTAAAATTCAGATCATTTAATTTGGGTATATGTTACCAACTAGGCTGGCCCAAGAGAAGTAGTGGGCTTTGATCAAGTTAGAGTTGACGCAAGAACTGAGGAGCGTTGCACTCTTCTCTGCGTTGCGACCTTTCCACAGTTTTTCTGGTCTAGCGATTTCTCACCTCTAGCGAAGTAAACCTGATCTCTCCATCAACTTTAGGTACAATTTCATCCTTTTGTAATTCTCGTGTTTCATTCTTTTATACAATTTTAAGGTAATTTAGATCGAATTTGTGGAGACAGATTCGCTGAAAAGGTAGAAGAAGCAGGTTGAAAAATGGATCCAGATAATGTGAAGTCGACTTTAACTAACTTGGCGTTCGGAGAGGTCATGGCCGCTGCCGCTCGCAATCTTCAAAAGGTCTGAAGTTACTCTTTTTGCTAATTTCAGATCCCTTTTTGCTGTCATTGCTGGCTGCTAGGCGTGTTCATTTAATAATTTTCTCTCTCTATTTTGAAACTTTCTGTTTGAAGAATCATGATCATTTTGAAGTACTGGATTTGGTGAATTTGGCATTTCATGACATGAATATAAATTTCTACCGTTTTGCAAGTCAGAGATGGTTGAATAATGTTTACACATTTTGCTATTGAATTTGAAAGGTGTATTCGTTCTGAAACTTACACTTGATAGTTAAAGTACTGGATTTAGCTTCTAGTGAGTGTTCGATGAGAATTAGGATATAGCTTTTAATGATAAATTTCCAATTGGTTTTGTATGTGGATTTTTTTGATACTAAGTTGAGTTTAATCGTCACAGACTTTTGGATTAGTTGATTTAATTTTAGACTTATAATCAGCACACCTGTGTGCACATCCTAGCTGCCAAATACAATGTCCTGTCTTCAGGCGGTGGTCAATTTTCTAGATGAAGTGTGTTGTTCTAGGAGTCTATGACAAATCCAACAGCTTTGATTGCATAAATGGCAAGGAATTATGTTAGGTCAACCAAATTTCCTTGGATAAGGGCAAAGAGGCTTCTTCTGTAGCTGTCTATGGTATCTGCATGCTGCTCATTCTATTTTCCATTGATGCTCTACAAGTGCCTTCTTGAATTGATGATACAGGAAATGCTTACTGGTAAGGCGCCGTCAAGCTCCGTTAATGAAGAAGTAGATCTTGATGAATTGATGGATGTGAGTATCATTATGCTTCTTTGTGGTTGAGTGAGGACATGTTCATCTACTTTAATCGTTGCTGACTGATATCAGGATCCAGAGCTGGAGAAATTGCATGCAAATAGAATTGCAACACTAAGGGTTTGTACATTCCCCCTCCCCCCCTTCTTTTCCCATTATGCAATGCGGTGATCTGTGTTTTTAGACTAAATTGTCTGAAGTATTTTAGAAGTATTTACACTAGGATTTATTTGGGTAGAGAGAAGCTGAGAAGCGACAGAAAATGAAGAGGAAGGGGCATGGTGAATATCGAGAGATCACTGAGGGAGATTTTCTGGGTGAAGTCACTGCAAGTGAACTTGTTATATGCCCACTTCTACCATAGGGAATTCTACAGATGCAAGTAAAGTTTTTACTTCTCTTTCAATGAGCCATGACATTACTACTACTGCCTATTGACCTGTGGCATGCTCAACTTAGAGTAATGCAAATAAAAACTTTTTTCCGACTACTGCTTTTGGTTGTTGCTGTTGTTTTTGTATATGGTAATAGTTTTACACCTAGGCCCTTGATCAGGTGCTTGTATTGCATTTGTATTTTTTTCTGGATTCATAATTTCATAATGTCTCTAATATATGCTGTATATTAAATTCTAGAACTTTTTCTATGGCGAAGCTCTCTATTCTTGGGGTTCCCTTCACTTCTCGTTTTTTGAATTCTATTATCATCATCAAAACATCACTATTCTTGAATTAGAATTGCTTTAAGTGAACTAAGTATGCATGAATTTGAGTATGATTTTTGTGCTCCATTTGAATGACTTTGCCTATGGCTGATAGTCATATGACCATACAATTAAAACCTTTTTTTTAGCTAAATAGTTAACGTAATATCTACATTTTCCATTCCTCGTAGGTCTACATGAACTTTTATTTTAGTGCTCTAGATGGGGCATTGATCAAAGGAAAGTTAAAGATGAGAGTTCTCTACTGAAATTCAGCTTTTGTTTCTGTAATTCTAGGTTTGTGCATGATTCATTTTTACTATCAATAAAAATAGGAAATCCATGAACTGCCTATTTTTTAAAAAGTCACTCATCTCACTTTTAAAAGGTCAATTCGCCAAACATCCTTGGTTAGCTGTGCTGGCTTCCGTGCTGAATTATTGTTGGTATCTCTACAGGATAATGGATAAACATCTGAAAGCTCTTGCACCAAAATATTTAGATACCAAATTCATCAAATTGGATGCAGAGGTCTGTAATAGTTTTCCCTACTTGATTTCAACAGATATGCTTTTGTTTCTGTCATTCTAATTTGTGCATGATTCCCACTGGTTTGATATGAAATGCAGAATGCACCCTTCTTTGTAGACAAACTTGCAGTGAAGACGTTGCCTTGTGTTATATTCTTCAGGTCAGTGATTACTTATCTAGTTCTTATAAGATTTGCTATAACCTAGAAGTCACCTTCGTCAAATGTGAGGAGAAAAAATATATCATTTTGGATTCATAGTGCAAGTTAGCTGAATTGATAACCTTCTTCGCTTAATTTGACCCTAAAAAAGCAGCGATTTCCTTTGAGGCCTCTTGCAGGAAAGGAATTGCAGTAGATAGATTGGTTGGGTTCCAAGATCTTGGAGGAAAGGATGATTTCACAACGAGAGCTTTAGAGAATCTACTGATCAAGAAAGGTAATCCACTAATCCTTAACAAGAATGTTTATGTGCCGTTTGTTAGAGGGTATGAACTCGGGTGAAGGGAAGCAAATGAAAGGGAAATGATCATCCTTTCTTGTTTAAAGTACATTTGACATTCCATTTTGGAACTAACTAAACACATTTTGTTAAATTAGTATGATACCAATCAGTTTCCGATGAATTTTAGCAAAACAAACAGGCCCTTCAATTCTAGTTCCTTTGATGTGTTTTGGTTTTATAATCTTTGGATATCCACAGGTATCATAACCGAGAAGAAGGCTGAAGATGATGACGATGCCGTGGATTATTCTGACAGTAAACGCAACTCTGTCAGATCTTCAATATACCCTGATTCAGATTCAGAGTAAGTTCAGCGAGAAAACCAGATTGAAGCTCTTCATATTTTGGCGATGATCAAAGTTGGTTTTATTGTAAAACACCTCTTTGTATTTTCTAGGGTGTTGATGATCTGTATGATTTTAGTTCCAAGATTCTAAGTATCTAAAATATACGTCATGGACTTGTTTTGAACCGTATTTGTCTGATCTGTTTCACTTGATTTATGTGTGTTTTGCAGTTACTCTATTATTTCTTTTTCTTCCCATCTTCTATGCACTTTATGATATTTTCTTATTCATCTCTTTGTTATGAGCGTTGTTGTTTGTAGGGTTGGACCGGACCAGAAATTGTCCCGGTCCGGTCCATGATATTATTGTCTGGTCCGGACCGTAATTTACGCAATTAAATATTTTTGAACCGTAGTTGCATATTCCGGACGAATTTAATCCATACAATTTTTAATCCATACAATTTTATTTTATTAAAAAAATAATAAAATAATACGGTCTAGACCAGACGTTTGAACAACTCTAGTTTGTTTTTTTTAATGGTCATTTGTATTTTAGGCACTTTGAAGTATATCATGTGAGGCACTTTGAAGTATATGATGTGAAGAAACTAAATGGTATTATATTGAAACTGTAATGTTATTAATATAATACTATTTTTCTACTCCAGATTGATATGTATCAATACATTCAATCATAATTTACTAAAACTTCAACTCAGCTCAATTGGGTTATTGTCACGATCTAATTTTTTGAAAAAATAGAAAAAAGAATAAACCTTGCGAATTGGGTTTTTAAATGAGATCTTTGTAATCGAGATAAACTTTGTATAAAACACCTCTTAATTGACCTTGAGCCATTTTTAGGATATATGCATTTTTTGAGTTGAAATTTTGAATTTTATTTTTGAAGTTAGGCGGAATTTAATGATTTGATGAAATTGATGGTTGCATTCATGTATGAAAAGGATGATACAATGTGTATTAGATTTGATTCACAACTTATAGGGAATCGATGTGTATAGATTTGATTCACAACTGCATAAAAATGATCGTGAGAAAATGTCGTTTCACATTGAGTCATGTGTTGAGAATCTTTGTTGTGTTAGCTCTTGATGTGTGTGAGAAGTTTATGTATTTGTTGTTAGAGTCAAGTGATTACATTAGGATGTCTGGCAATGAGAATACTAGTCAAATGATACGCAATGCATAAATCACGTTTTCAATTTTTGAAAAAAGTTATATTGGTAGGTGAGCTGCATCTTTTTTTTTAAAAACACATAAAACTTACTTGATTTTTTTTTTTCATTTTTAAACAATGATAGATCAATGATGTGTTTGCTTGCACATTATACCCATTATTATAAATTATTAGATTAATGTATGTTTTTTATGAGTTGTAGTTTAAAAAAATCAACAGACGACTATTTGATAAACAAATTTTGGTATTTTGGTCATGTGATCGTACTTTTGTGCGGAATTACTGAGAATGAGCAAAATTCAACAAACAAGAAAGACACACATGCAAATTTTATAGTATTTCAACCAATAATGACTACGCCCACTTTTTAGAGAGATTTTATTGAGGAGTTTCAAAATACAGATGAAAGGGTGATTGGAGGTAGAGGGAAAGCTACAATATATAGAATAATTAAACCCTAGGGTTATACTTGGGCGTCAAGTATAAGATTGAGTCAAACAGAAAAGGCTCAAACAAAATATAAGCTTAATTCAATGCATATCAACAAATCTCCACTTTGACTTGAATCCTCACAGATATATCAAATGCATTAGTCAATGCCCAAACCAACTCATCTCTCTATCCAAATGTGTCCCTTTGACACTCAACAACTTTTGACATTTAGCAAGTCTAAACAACGTTGGAACTTGCTGCGAGGTACTGGCTTGTGAACATATCAACAAGATTATCAACAATCCCTACTTTCTTCCCCCTACTCCTCTTCTCACTTCCCAAGAAATGATACATTACGTCAATATGTTTGGTCCTCTCATGATGAACCTAATCATTGGCCAAACAAATTGCACTCAAATTGTCACAATATACAATAGCTTGATTATGATGTATACCTAGATCACTAGCCAATCCCTTCAACCAAATTCCCTTTTCAGCTGCTTTTGTTAATGTCATGAACATGCATCGGTGGTAGACAAAGTAACAGTGGGTTGTAAGGTTGTCTTCCAACTCACAACAAAACCCCCAAGAGTGGAAACATAACCTGCCATAGATCTTCTAGTATCAACATCTCCTGCATAATCAGAATCAAAATACCCTATGACTAAACATTGTGTATCATTCCCAAAAACGAGCCCAATGTCAAATGTACTTCTAAGGTACCGAAATATCCTCTTCACATCTTGTCAATGTTATTTTCTTGGTTGCTTCATGAACCTGTTGGGACACTAATAACTTGTGCCAAATTTGGTCTTGTGCAGACCATAGCATACACCAAACTCCCAACTACATTAGCATAAGGGACTCGCGACATATACTTCTTATCCTCATCCGATTAAGGTGAAAACAGAGTCGTAGAATGGATGTTAGCAGCACTAGCTGTATCAATAGGTTTGACCGGTGACATTCCGAACCTTGACAACACTTTTTTAATCTTATATATATTATAGGAGCATCACTCATTGTCACGTGTCACGCAGAAAAATACTCAATGTCACGTGTCATTTTAGCATTTAACCACAACCAATAAAATATTAATGAAGTTTATTCATTACAAAATTATTTAACGAAATATTAAAATCAAATCTTAATTAAATCCATCCATTCAAATCACCTTTTCTGTTACTTGAGATATGTATAACAGATTAGAATCACATCCAATAACAAATTTTAGCAGTACAAAAAAAAGGAATTAATTAATTAAATCTACTTTTAACAATTAAATGTTACGGTTTTCATTCCTTCCAATCACTTTTTTTGTTACCTGAGATTATGTTATTTCTTAAATTAATTTATATATAAACAATTAATTTAACACCATATGCTACCAATGTACTATTTCTATTAATATATGAATCTATATATTAAGGGGATAAAAATTAAAATATGAATTATTATACGGTTAGATATTTTATTAATGTATTATATAATATTATAGGTAAAGTGTACAAATATTTATTGCTTATTATCTACTCCATCTAATGACAAAAAAATAGTTGATATATAATCCTTAAATAAATATAATAACAAAGAATATTTTTATCAAAATCCCGTGCAAGGCACGGTAATACACTAGTGTAGTGTTTATGTGATAAGAAATTCTTCTTATGATCCCTATATCTAGAATTTTCATTCCTATAATTTTTCGAGTTGCTCCTAGATCCTTCACCTCATATACCGTTGCTACAAACCACTGTGCAACTTCATACCCAGATACCACTTCTCTGTAGGTAGATGATTCGTGAGTATCCACCTCTTTTAAAACCTGTAGAGCATAACCAACCATAACCTCAAGATCATACCTTTGTGGAGGTCTTACTCCAACTCTTCTCAACCGAAACAGACCCAGAAACAGTAGATACTTGCAGGAAATATAAAGTGTCTCTTTTGACACCTTTCATAATAACATCATAATCCTTACAAACATTTAGAAATTCAACTTCACATTTGAAACAAAACCCTTACTATTCAACATACTCAAGGATATCAAATTCTTGATAATGAACATGTATAACCTCGTTCAATGTACAAAAATCTACCTTCATGTGTCATGATTTTTTAATCGAGTTAATTCCAACCGCCTTGCGGAAAAAACTGTTGGCCATGAAAATACGGTCACCATCTACCTGCTTATAAGGTTCTAACCACTCTTTGTTAGGACATATATGATAGGAAGCTTCGGAATCAAGAACCCACACATCAACTTGATAAATGTGTCCATCAGCAACCAAAGTTATATACTCATATGATATAAAATCATCTTCTACAATAGTTGCACAACCAAAATCTTGCGGTATCTTCTTATTAGGACATTTGTTCTTCTAATGTTATTTTCCTTGCAATAGCTGTAGACATCATTAGGCTTAAAACCTTTTGAAGAAGATAACTTATTCTTCTTCTTCCTTGATTTTTCTCGTCTCTTGCCTCCGCTTGTAAACAGATGCTTGATTGTCCTTACCTACGCCACTTTCATTCACCTTGTGGCATAGTTCCCTTGTATGAAGGGCTGACTTGGCGTCTTCAAGAGAAATAGCTAGTATATTTTCCAACAACAAATGATCGAACAAAGTTTTCATATGATGGTGACAAAGATACCTACAAAATCAACGCAACATCTCCATCCTCAATCTTAACATCAATATTACACAAATGTAGAAGAATTGTGTTCAAGTGATCTAAGTACTCACGAAGTTGCGTATCTTCCTGCATTCGCAATCTAAATAGACGTTGCTTCAAAAGCAAATTGTTGGTGAGAGACTTCGTCATGTAGAGGCTCTCCAACTTCAACCACATTTTGGGTTGTGGCATCATGATCCGAAACCTCGCATAAGATATCATATAGGAGACACAACATGATAGTCGAATGCGCCTTATCCTCTGAGTGATCATTAACATCACCCTTTTTCTTATCGGATTTTTTCCTTGTCAACAGTCCTCATAAGTCTTGTTGTTTCATCAACGCTCGCATCTTGATTTGCCACATACTGAAACTATTCTTCCATGTGAACTTGTCGATCTTCGTGTTGAAAGAAAACGTCTTTCTTCCAGATTATTAAAAAACCAAAGAACTCAAAGCTCCGATAACAGTTTGTTGTGTGGAATCACTGAGAAATAACAGAATTTAACAAACAAGAAAGACAACACACACATTTTATAGTGGTTCAACCAATAATGGTTAGTCTACTTTCAATAGTACAAATGAAGGAATGATTGGAGCAAGAAAAACTACAATATATAGAGTAACTAAACCTAGAGTTACTTGAACGTTAAGTATATAAGACCGTGTTAAACCGAAAAGCATCAAATAAAAGATGTACAAAATAAAAAATAGAGAATAAAAACATAATAAAAATATTTTTAACTTTAAATTCACTGCATAATTTTAACTTATTGGTCCGAGCTCCCTCCTTAGTCCTTATCGGAGGAGAGCATGAGAAAATGGAGGAATGCATCGCACATTCGCACTCTGCAAAAAACGGAAAAAAAAAAAAAAAAAGAAGGAAATTTGAAAGATGTTTCGGGGTTTTTCATTTTCCCTGCACTGAGCACATAAGAGAAGAGAAAAACAGTAAATCTCGTCTCCCTCTTCCCTCCTAAAAACCTACGGTTCCCTTCCCCTCGTCTCTCCATCCATTATACTCTTGCTTCTCAAATCAACCATGCACGCTCCGGTTCTCGTTCTCAGTATGTCTCTCTCAACTCTTAAACCTTCCGTTGTCCATCGTTATTTTTCTCCTCTTTAGGCTCTCTTTCATTGCTTTTCTTGCTTGCAATTCGAGTATTTGCTTTGTAGCCGCGGGGTGCGAATATTCATAGGCTAGGGTTTGCGTCATCATACATAATCTGTATGAAGAATGATGGTCCTGGAGCAAGTGATGTAGACCGTAGTTGTTTGATTTGAGCATTTAAGTAGAAGTGTCTTTCAGATGCGAAACGCGAAAGTGAATAGAGCTCGATAAGATAGTCTTTTAATTATGCTTGTTAATTGTCCTGCCCTTGCTAGACATTTGTCAGGAATTGAGAATTGAGATCGAATGTGTAGTTTTAATTAATTTAAATTAATTTACTAAGATCTGCTGATTCTTTCAGTTTTTTTGGCCATTACTCGATATATAGTCTTTTATTATGTTTTGATTTTTCGTTGTTTCATTAATTGGATGGTTTGATCTCAAATGGCAGATGACTCTACCAAGCGTGAGTCTGGAAGTAAGGTACAACATGCCAACATACATGCATCTAAGGTACTCGATGAACTATTTTCCTGCTTTTTTTTTTTTTTTTTTTTTTAATGTTTGTAGAGAGTGAGTATCTTGAAGTCCATCAATGTACGTTTTTTGTTCACCAACGAAGAATGTCCATTATAAAATAAATATATTTGTATCCATCAGCTTTACTTTTCTTTGATAAAGTTATGCAAGGCCTTAGATTGAACAGAATGAATATAATTTAAACAATATTTGTTGAATTTTCCTACCATAGTATAATCCTTCAAAAGATTGAATCATTTAACTTGAGTTAAAATGTTAAATACTTAAATGTACTGAATATCTGTTATTCCATTCGTAATAATGTAGGCTGTTGCAGACATTATTCGCACAACTTTGGTCCACGCTCTATGTTGAAGATGCTTCTTGATGCTAGTGGAGGTAATACTTTGCTTTATTTTATAGCTGCAGCCTATGAAATGCTTGTTAGGTTTTAAGTTCTTCCAGTCTTCGAAGACAGTTTAATAGAGCTTGGTGGCTTACATAGTTACATTTAATGTTGTTGTAATGACACGGACTCCATTTCTTACATTAGATAACAGGAAACGTCGAGAAGGTCACGGCTAATTTTCAATTATGTACGCAAAAGTTACACAAAGAAACATCTTCTGATATAGACACGTTGTTATGTTAAAAGAAGAGACCTTGGGGGTTGTTTGCTCATATTGAAAATTGTGTTTATTCTTGTATTCTGTATAGAATGATTGTTTTTTTCCCACTCAATTTCATCTTCTGATCGTATATGTCTCTTCATTGATTGCAGGCATTGTGGTTACTAATGATGGAAATGCCATATTGCGTGAATTGGATGTTGCACATCCAGCAGCTAAGGTGAACTTTCTGAGCTGTCCTTGTCTCTTTTATGCTTCATACTCAATTCTAAGCGGTAGTTCTTTATGCTGTACTTTCCTCTTTTAAACTTTCTTTCCTGCTGAAATGGTATACTACTATTTGGGAATACACAGTCGATGATTGATCTAAGCCGAACCCAAGATGAGGAAGTCGGGGATGGAACAACCTCGGTTATTATTCTAGGTAAGCTTCTAGCTACCATATGATGATTATTTCTTGGTTCAGTTTATGCTGCTTTCTGCTAGAATTCACTAATTAACAAAGTTCTGTTTCTTTGATGTAGCTGGAGAGATGTTACATGTTGCAGAAGCTTTTATTCACAAGAACTTTCACCCTACTGTCATTTGCCGAGGTACCACTGAACTTCTTAGTTATGTGTATGATCTTTGTTATATAACTTCAATGTCCTATGCAAATTGATATTGTCTGTTTCTGCAGCTTACAACAAAGCTCTAGAAGATGCTTTGGCTGTCCTTAATAAGATTGCGATGACCATTGATGTGAAGGATCGTAAGTTTCCATTCCGTGTATAACAAGAAAACTGCCTATTTGTTTATTTTCCTCCTCTCCTGAATATATTCTTTGTTTTTTACATCGTAAATATATCTAGCGTCTTCCTTTGGACCATTAAGTTAACTGTCACTCTTAACCTTTCAACTCTGCATTTTGTCCCAGTTCTGCTTGTTATGTGTATTTTTATTTCCATACATAATGCACCAACGCTGATAATTAGTAAGGACCAATCTGCTGCAAATAACCAGCTTCCCGGTTTGTTAGTGTTGAAATTTATTACATATCTTATGGAGTCACCAGTCAATTCTTAGATTTTATTGACTAAGATTTTGATTGACTTTCTAGGTGCTACCATGTTGGGGTTGGTGAAGAGTTGCATAGGAACGAAGTTCACTAGCCAGTTTGGGGATCTTATCGCAGTAAGTATTTAATGTCTCTGTTATGTCTCATAATATATGTGCAGTACATAATGATAATTATATACGTGACATACTGCTGCCGTGTGCTTGGTCAAATTTCAAAATTGTGTTCAGGTTTTATGTATGCAGAGAATATTGCATCCATATTGCTTTCTATGCAGAAAACCATTGCATCCATATTACTTTGCTTATCAGTTTATGTTTAGTTGCATTAATTCTTGGTCCTTCTGCATTTTTCTGGTGCATGAACTCTATTATAATCTTTGTTGTTGCATGCTTCCCAAATGTTTGTATCTGTTTTTCCCTATCTTACAGTTAATCGTAGACATTCAGGATTATAATCTGTAGCTATGAAATGTTGCAATTTGCTTATGGGCAACTTGCAGATGGAGATGGAAACTAGAGAATTTGTTAAATAGTTATATTTCTTGTCATCTTTTATTGAATAGTTTTTCTTGGTATAAGTTTATATGAATTTGTGTTTTAGTGCAGCTGATATCTTTATTTTTTTTGTCTTTCTATTTTTTTGAAGGATCTAGCAATTGATTCCACTTCAATGGTAGGTGTTGACCTAGGACAGGGATTGCGAGAGGTGGACATTAAGAAATATATCAAGGTAGAGAAAGTCCCTGGTGGGCAATTGGAAGACTCAAAAGTACTTAAGGGAGTTATGTTCAACAAGGATGTTGTAGCTCCTGGAAAAATGCGACGGAAAATAGTAAATCCTCGTATTATTCTTCTAGATAGTCCCCTGGAGTATAAGAAAGGTGAAAACCAGACAAACGCTGAGATCATGAAGGAAGAAGACTGGGAGGTCCTGCTAAAGATGGAGGAAGAATACATTGAGAATATATGCGCTCAAATTCTAAAATTTAAACCAGATTTGGTTATCACCGAGAAGGGGCTCAGTGATTTAGCGTGCCACTATTTGAGCAAGGCTGGTGTAAGTGCAATCAGGAGGCTGAGAAAGACCGACAATAATAGAATTGCTAAAGCATGTGGAGCTGTCATTGTGAATAGGCCTGACGAGTTGCAGGAGTCAGATGTGGGTACAGGTGCTGGTTTATTTGAGGTCAAGAAAATTGGTGATGAGTTCTTTGCATTTGTTGTTGACTGCAAAGACCCCAAGGCATGTACTATACTCTTGAGAGGTGCGAGCAAGGATCTTTTAAATGAAGTGGAGAGGAATTTGCAGGTATGTCATTAATAGATGAAAGCTGCTCTCTGTTTTGTTATGTACAACTTATCCAGGGGCTTATGTTTATTATTTTTGCTTTAAAAAATAAAAATCAGGATGCAATGTGTGTGGCAAGAAACATAATTAAGAATCCAAAACTCATTCCTGGTGGCGGTGCAACAGAATTAACTGTATCATCTACCTTGAAACAGAAGAGTTCGTCTATTGAAGGCGTAGAAAAGGTTTGATCTCTCTATTACCTTTGGTTTAGTGTATTTCTTCTTAATAAGCTGTAAGCATCAGTAGTACATTGAACATGTCATATTATAATAAGTAATAACTGCTAAATTCTTTCTGCTATATTACTTTTAGTGGCCCTATGAAGCAGCTGCTCTGGCTTTTGAAGCAATTCCGCGAACTTTGGCTCAGAACTGTGGTGTGAATGTTATTAAAACCATGACAGCTTTGCAAGGAAAGGTCGGAGTTGATCTATATTTTTCTTTTCCCACGTATAACAAAAATGATACTTTTTTTTTGTGAAGTCAAATATAAAGTATATAGGAATTTGTATATATTTACAGCATGCTGATGGTGAAAAATGCATGGATTGGCATAGATGGGAACACTGGTGAGCTAGCAGACATGAAAGAAAAGAAGGTACGCTATTATTTGAATTTTCTAGACAAGCTATCCTTATGTGGCGATTATGCGCTAAAACCCAAATCCTCGTTTTCCCACCAGATCTGGGATTCTTACACTGTGAAGGCACAAACTTTCAAGACAGCTATAGAAGCTTGCATGCTTCTAAGAATTGATGACATTGTAAGTGGCATAAAGAAGAAGCAAGCACCTGGAGCACAAGGTCCTTCCAAACCTCAGATTGAGCAAGCCGATGATGCTGACAATGAACAGATGATTCCTGAATGAAAATCCTTGCAGGATGCTGAGCACTAAATCCAACAATGACTTATTTTTTTGGCTCCCCTGTAAGCAGAAGAGTTTTTTGTCAAGTTATCTGCTCTCCAATTCAGGTAAGTTTGATGCTTTAGTGTAGGGCTGTGTTTCTTCTCTGTCATGTCGTATATTGTACTGACTGGAGGGGCCTTTACCCTTGACTAGTGACAGATGCATTTACTATATTTATGTGAACGCTTTCAAAGCTTGTACCTCAAGCATACAAGCTTTTATCTAGAGTGGAAAAATCTGAATGATCAGTTCAAAGAGCCAGTACGATGTCACTTGATAATCATTAATCAATGTAACAGTAGGCATGTGCAAAACTGACCTTGACTGTAAATTACGGTCCAGTTTTGACGTGGACCGACAGTCCGGTAAGTGGTCAACCCTATTGTCTGGCCCCGGGCCTGGACCGTGAACCAGGTTGGATTAAAATATTAAAAATATGTGACGTCACTGTTCGAGGCAGGCTAAAACTTAACGAAGTTTGAACTGATCTCGTCATTCTCGTGCATCAAATTAAATCTGTTACCATAAGTATTAACTTAGGATAAGTGGAGCGAATACAAATATATTGATATAATCAACAAATCAAAGCCATTTGTTTATCCATAAAATCCTTGATCTTGTCGATCAACGCTGAGGATTCAACCACGTCAGGAAATAGATTAAAGGAATGAAAAGCATTCTGATACTCAACCAGCTCAACCTGTTTCCTATTCTCCTTCAACCACTCGCAGTACCTTCTCTGCGGGTCTTGAAGCGGGTCAAACCCGCCCACAACTACCATTACAGGTGGCAAATCCAAACCACACAAATCTCTCGCATTGGGCCCACTAACATCACAGGCCCAATGGTCAAGATCCAGCCCATCAGTTAAAAATGACTTCCAAAACAAAATTTGTACGGTTCATCTTAACCATTGGAGCTCCCGTTAGCCGAATCTCCGATTCCGACGACTCCTTCCCGCCGAAGAACGGCTGAATAAAAACCGATCCAAGAAACTTAATCACTGATAAATTCTCGTCGGAATCCCTAACTGCAGCGTGGTGAGCGATGTTTCCACCGGCACTGTCTCCGCGATGAAGCATTTGGTGAGATCAGCGTACTCCGGCCATGGATTTAGAGTTTTTCTGATAGACGAATCGTCGAGAAAAAGGATGACATCGATTGCATCGTCATATTGAGCAGGGAACTTGTGCTCGGGAGCCAGCCGATAGTTGACGGAGACAACAACAGCATTTAGACGACCGGCTAGGCGACGGCAAAAGGCGTCGTAGAGGGAGGATCCAGCGGTGAGGTAGACGAATTCGCCTCCATGGAAGTAGATTATGACGGGGATAGAGGAGGATGAGGTCGTTGGAGTGAAGATGCGGAAGCTAAGATTGCGGGAGGGATCGACGGTGAGGTCGTGAGTGGAGACGCCTTCACGATCAGGGTAGCGACTGGCAGGGTAGAGGGAGGATCCAGCGGTGAGGTAGACGAATTCGCCTCCATGGAAGTAGATTATGACGGGGATAGAGGAGGATGAGGTCGTTGGAGTGAAGATGCGGAAGCTAAGATTGCGGGAGGGATCGACGGTGAGGTCGTGAGTGGAGACGCCTTCACGATCAGGGGTAGCGACTGGCAGGGATTTTTTGTTCGAGGTAGGTGAAGAGACTGCGTTTGGCAAGGTGCAATGGCGGACGATGTCGAAGATGAATGCGAAGATCGCGATTTGGATACGAATTTTGAGAGCAGGGAGAGCTTAGGATTAGAGTTGGCGTTCGACTCCATTGCTCTGTTATCTTCATGGTATAACTTGAGCTTGTAAGGATGGAGTGATCAACTGATTATGCATAGCGCGCGAATGATATTTTGTTTGCGGTAGATATTGATCGGTGGAAGAACGATATGGTTGATTTTATTTTTTATTTGCGAAAGATATTTTGGTGTTAAAGTAAATTACACAAACCCATAACGGTTAGTCCGTGCACTGATTCATACTACTTTTTCTCGTTGACTTCTTTGTTGTCGGAATTTATTGATGTAATTTTTGTGTTTCTTTTTCTTCCGTTGTTCTTCATCATGACGGTTAGTCTGTCTGCCGATCTTTTCGGCTTTCGACCCACTAGACGGCCTTTGAAACGCTTTCCTTTATAAAAATAAAATAAAATTACACAAACCCATCCAATAGTGACTCATATTATAAATTAAGTATCCATTAATACGGGAATTACACAAAATCACCTAGACAACGATATTTTTCACAATTTTAGCCTACATGTTTCTCGGTTAGCCACCCACAATTGTTAATAAGGTCGTGCACGGGACGGAGTAAGGTCATCCCACGTCCCATCCGGCCATTATATATGGGACGGGACCAGGACGGGCCTTGAGTTTTTTTACTAAAAATCATTGGGCCCTATCCCGATTGGGACCGGGACGGGATGGGATGGGACGGGCCTTATCCCACATGATCTATATAAAAAAAATTCGTCTTTTCGTTTTAAAATTAACAATTTACGAAAGTAAATATTCATTGATATTCTTAAAACGAAAGACATCAAAATAGAATGTCGCAACAAAGTTTACAAAACATAATTAATTTGTCAAGTCTAAACATTTAAAATACAATATAAGACAAAATTACATAATGATCACTACTCCTTAGCTTTATATATTTAATTATTTAATTTATCTTTAAACAATGTCGCAACTGAGTTTAATTTTCTTTTCCCTTTGTAAATAAATTTAGACAATTGTTAATTTATAATAATAAAATTACATAATCATCATTGCTCCTTAGGTTTATATATTTAATTATTTAATTACTTAATTTATATTTAAATTTTAATATATGCGAGACGGAATTTAAAATTTTTTAGAGGAAAAATCACCGGAATCGAGACGGGATCGGGACAGAACCGAAACGGACTCAAGATTTACGGAATTTGTGCCCAACCTAATCGTTAACGTTACACAAATCACCCGTTGAAAATTTTACTTTGAAGTTCCAACTAAAAGTAAGTTTGGATTTTTTTTAGTGATACATTTTATTTTTAATTTCAGTTAAGTATAAATTTTTTTTTTTAAAAGTGGCATCAAATAAATTAATTAACTGTTGGTTTTCATATGATACACATCGGTGAACCAACAAAGTCCAAGGAATACCAACCATAGGTTGTTATACAAGTTAAACATTGACTTGTTTAAGTTGAGCTCGTTTATAAACGATACGAGTTCAAAAACCTAAAATTTGAGCGAGATTTAAATTGTGTTCATATTCAACTCGTTTAACAGTGAACGAGTTCGAAACAAACTTTTTCTAAGCTGAGTAACATGGAAAAGATAAGTTATTTTAGACGAACGAGCCGAACATTGAAATGTTCTAACTCGACTATTTTATAAACAAGTCCGAACCTAAATTTTATACGAACTTTAAAATTTATTGATACTCGACTCGCTTAAAAAAATGAACAAATTCGAGTACCTCTCCCACACTAACCATCCCTTTATATAAAAAGCTCTACGTTTGCTAGTAAACGTTTGGGTAAATTTGGTGTGATTTTCTTGATCTAAACGTGGGTACAAATCTTTTATTTCAAAAGTTTGAATTTTATTCACAATCTCATTACAAAAATAAAAGGAAATATTTAATTAACGTGAAATGATGCACCACTTCATTAGACGAAAAAAGTAAAATTAAAAAAAATATATGGAGCCACGCTTACGGCATTGTGACAAAAAAATAAAATTGCATTCTTCAACGAAAGTTCGTACATCAAATAAGCGTTTTTCAATGATTGAAGAAAAAATGAAATATAATACAATACTTTGATAAAATACAAACAATTACAGTGTGCCCCGAAATCAAGACATTTTTTTTATCCATAAAAGCCTTGATATCATCGATCAACGCTGAGGATTCAGCCACCTCGGGAAACACATTGAACCCGTGACAAGTATTCGGATACTCCACCAACTTCACCTCTTTCCCATTCTGCTTCAGCCAATCACAGTACCTCTTCTGTCGGTCCTTAAGCGGGTCAAACCCGGCCACAACCACCATCGTATCGGGTAGATCCAAACCCGATAAATCCTTAGCATTGGGCCACTAACATCACAGGCCCAATGGTCCAGTCCAAGCCCATCGGGGAAAAACGCCTTCCACATCCATAACGCGTTTTCCATAGAAACTACCGGAGCACCCTCTAGCTGGATCTCCGATTCCGACGGCTCTTTCCCGCCGAAGAACGGCTGGATGAGAACAGTTCCCAGAACTCGAACTTCCGATAGTTTCTCCTCGGAAGCCATGAATGAAGAGTTATGAGCGATGTTTTCGCCAGCGCTGTCACCGACAATGAAGCATTTGGTGATATCGGCGTTCACCGGCCATGGATCTATGGCTTTTCTTCGAGATGAGTCGTCTAGGAAGCGGATGACGTCGATTGCGTCATCGTATTGAGCCGGGAACTTGTGCTCTGGTGCTAGTCGGTAGTTGACAGAGACTATCACGGCGTTCAGGCGGTGGGCGAGACGACGGCAGAAGGAATCGTAAAAAGGCGGATCCGGGGCTGAGGTAGACGAATCCGCCGCCGTGGAAGTAGACGATGACGGGGACGGAGGCGGGAGGATACGGTGGTCGTCGGGATGAAGAGACGGACCCAGAGATCGCGGGAAGGATCAACGGTGACGTCGTGAGTGGAGACGCCGTGCGATCGGGGGAGGAATTGGTGGGATTTTGCGGTCAAGGAGTTGAAGAGACGGCGATTGAGGGTGTAGTCAGGGCGGCGAACGTTGTCGAAGATGAAGGTGAAAATTGACATCTGAATACGAGTTTTGAGGGGGGTAGAGATAGCTTGGGGGTTGAGGTTGTGGTAGGCTCCATTGTTTGTGCTATCTTCCTAGCTACTACTGAGCTTGTTTGTGAGGAATCAAATATGTATTGGGTCAGTTGAGCGCGCCATATATGCAACACGAAGGGACATTAACTGATGAATTGTCAGTATCACTCCTTGTCTCATTTTTCTGATCCGTTTTCTCACCTTAAATTTTACCTTAGAAATTCTAACTTCGTGTTATGTATTATCGTTTTGATGGGCGTCGTTCTAATTCCTAAAGGTATAAATTGTTTATTTTGTTTAATTATTTTTTTAAATATCGATCAAAGTTAGAGGTGTCAACGGCGACGAGGATCACTACTACAGGAACCTCGAAGATGTGTAAAATAAATGAAAAAAATTAGGTGGAAATTTTTCGATGAGATAAATATGGGATATATATGAATACAACTTTTAATCCTCGAGCGAGTATGAAAACGAAATCAACAAATTATGCGGAACTTGAATATATTTATGTTACTTCCCGAACCAAAACCGATTACGTTCGTAGTCAGAGTAGCGGTAATGAGAGGAGATTTCCACTGAGAAAAGCATTGGGGCGTTTTTTAAGCGGTCATCAATTTAATATTCAAACATCAGGACCCACTGTTTTACCAATGATGTTGAAGTTTATGCCCAGTTTAGATTTTGCATAAGTTAAGACGTGTGGATATTTTTATAAAATTATCCTGTTATTATTAATGAAAAATAAGAGGATTAATTTATATTTTGTAGGACTATTTTTTTATGGTGCATTTGTCAAACACCGTTTATTCTCAAATTTAAACATATCCTAACATAGACAGATTTAAATTGAAGTTCTTTTTTGTTTGTAAAAATAATGATAAATCTTGAATTATAATTTAAAATCACATATTGTTGTATAAAATTAGCTATTTAAGTGATAATTTGTATAATCTATTTCATCTTAAAAATAGTGATTAGTTTGTTACTAAAGAAATATATGTATATATTACTAATATGTACTTGTCCAGAGTTTTCTTTAAATAATAAATTATTCATTTTATAAATAACTTAGTGTTTATGTATTAAGTTTGATTGAAATATGAGTAATCTTATCGGTTTTATGAATTATACAAGTGGTCGTGAACAAAAAGTTTACACGATTAGAATTGCTATCATTTAGAGTAGCCAGCCTTGACTTATTGGAATAAAAAAACATTTTTAATACAAAGGTACCTTATTGACAATTATGATTACACGTACTCCACCTATAAAATTATACCAAAAAATAAAAGAGAATCAAATTGGATGGCTTGTGCCGTGGTTCTCATGTTGATTATTTAACAGGGAGTATCATTTTCATGATTCGTCTTAAATTGACTGATTTATCTGGGATTCTATCAGATTTTAAAATGTGGTATCTGAATATTTGATATTAGTAAATTTAGGCATGGCTGCAAACCTAAACTGATACCGGGGCTCTTGAAACCGGCGTTTAGGTTTAACCTAAACCGTCGGTTTGTCGGTTTAACACGGTTTATGGGGAAAAAAAAATAAATAAATGAAGAGAAAGTATTATGTTAAAAATAAATAAATTAATATTACATAAAAATAAAAAAATTATTATAAAAAAAATTAGTATATAAAAACTAGTAATTAAAATTTATACCAATTGAAAAAAAAAACTCAGAAAAATTAAAGGGCTTGAACCTGTTTCCCGGTTGCCTACGTATCCTCTCGGGATTAAGAGGAATCAAAGCCCACGTAGTTCTTACATTGACTTACCTTTTTTCGGACTTCCGAGTTTTTTTTAATCCCGCTTACCTTTCGATGTCGGACTCGGAAGTAGTGCCGGCGTCTTCGGAGTTGGAATCCGATTTGGAGTCGTACACCGGTGCATTCCTTCGGTTGTGACCGAGAATGTTCCCACCTCGGCTAAATGCTTGCTCCACCGCAACCGTTGATGCGGGCACGGCCATGATTTGTTGTACAATTTTAACTAAGGTTGGATATTTGGGAGCTAATCTCTTCCACCAATCCAAAATATCAAAATCACGTTACCATCAAAACTAAAACAAGTGTTAAGATAATCTTGATATTCCGCATTTGAAGATGAATGTCTAGGTGTTTTTGTTCTTATAGCAAAAACTTGTTGTGCAAGTGAAAGAGAAGAAGATGAACTAGTAGAAGAGGGAGATGGACTAGGTGCGGTAGAAGAAGAGCTAGCACTAGATTGAAATGTACTAAGTAATTTTAAAATTTCGGTATTAACTTCTTGCACAATGTTAGGAACATTATAGTCTTCTTGTGTTAAGTTTACACACAAACAATCATAATAAATAGTCAATAAATCGGAAAGACCATCTAGTTTAAGTCTAGGATCAAAAACGGCGGTTACAAGATAAATCATGGGAATGTTTTTATAATATTTAAGCCATTTTTCTTTCATATCAAGCATACATTCTAGAAGGCAAGGTATGTTAAAACATTTTACAAAAGCTTCGGAAACATTAACGGCAATTTCTAAAAATCTATGAGATGTTGGAGTGTAAACACAACTCATGGTATTAGTTGCATCATTAAAAGTTTTTTAAAACATTACAAATATGGGCACAAGTTTCCCAAACATTTTCATCATCTAAAATTGACCAAGGAACATGAATTGAAGCAAATTCTTGTAACAAAACTTTATAACGTACGGCTTCACAAAGTAGTTTGTAAGTCGAGTTCCAACGAGTTCCAACATCTTTTGAAAAAGCAATAAGATGAACATTTTTGTTTAAACATAAATTTCTCCATTTTCTTCTTAAATCGGAGTCATGCCAAATATGATCAATAACAAGTTTGATTGGGGTTAGCATATCTCCTAAAACCTTAAGTCCATCTTGAACACATAAGTTTAAAATATGACATGCACATCTTTGATGAGTATAAGGAGTTTTTATATATTGTCCCGCATCCTCAACCAAATGGTTTACGGCGCGGTATTTGCGGATGCATTATCAAAAGAATATGAAAAAATTCGATGTTGTAAATTATATTCTTGTAAAACCGTTTTAATCATGCTTGCAATGCCTAGTGCATTATGTCTTTGATTAAAATGCCGAAAACCAATAACATATTTATGCAAAAACATAGCGTTATCAATAAAATGTAAAGTAATGCCCATGTAAAAATGTTGTTGTGATTGTGTACTCCAAATATCACTACAAATTGAAACTTGATGTTCAAAACTAGCCAAATTCGAGAAAATTTTTCTTTCTTTTTTAAGTAAGATTTATTAACTAATTTTGAAACGGTTTTTCTAGAAGTTGGTTTAAAAGAAGGTTGAAGATATCTAGTGTTATATTCCCTAACTTCTTCATATTCGGCATAAGAAAACGGTAATGAATGTGAACAAATAACATCGGTTAATCCTAACTTTCTTCACTATGATTATATGTAAATAAAGGAGAATGAGAGGTAGAAGATGCAAACCCGTGGACAATTGTGTTTGTCCCCGTGAAATCCCGAGCTTCTCCGGATGGACGTTTGCCATGTGAGTTTGCAATGTCCCGTAGCCGCCCTTCACCTTCCACTTGTACACCTTCGGCAATAGTTGCATGCCACTTGACAATACTCGTTCACCGGCTCCCCCAGTGTAATGCTTCGTAAATATTTCGGATGTAAGCATTTTCGGAGGGGGGGAGACTTCTTCGTGGAACTTCGGTAACATCGGGATTGTCGGCATTTGTGTTTCGCTCTCTTGGGTGCTAGGAAAGTATTGGAAGAGGGAATTTGATCACTTGGGTTTGCCATTACGAGAAATCGAGATATCGAGAATACGAGGAATCGAGAATTCGAGAATAAGAGATTAGGAGAGTAGAGAAGATGAGTTGTAGATGGGTGATTTGTAGAGGAAGAGAGTATGGGTATTTATAGGAAATTAGGATTAAATGTGGGGGGGGGATTTTTAATTATTTTTATTTTTATTTTTTTTAATATTAAACCCCAACGGCTCAAAAATGAGCCGTTGAGGGCTTCTTAAACCAACGGCTCTTTTAAAAGAGCATTGGGTTTAAAAAAAAAAAGAAGAAGCTGTTGGGCCCAAACCGGCGGTTTGAACGCCAATTCAAACCGTCGTTTAGGCCGGTTCAAACCACCGGTTTAGGTTTTCGGAAAAGCCAAACCGAAACCTAAACCTTGAACGGCGGAAACCTAAACCGCGGTTTGGGCCGGTTTGAAAACCGCCCGGTTCGGCAGTTTGAACCAAACCGGGCCCATACCTAAGTAAATTATCTTTAATTATTGAGTGATATTGATGTAAATAAGTTTAAAAAATAATGATGTGAATGACCTTAGGAATTAACACGTATGTAAGATATTAAGATGTGAGTTGTTTTTAATAATATATATAGATTATATTTTTCTTTTAACTGTCTTTATTTTAAATTATTTTTTAATTAATTACAAACTTAAAATGTGAAAACCGAAATTATGTTTGATTAATTCTGGTTCTAAACTAAAATTTAATATTTTTAGTGAGCTAATTGATCTTACTTCCAAAATATTGGGGAAAAAAAGTGCTCACATTTTTAGCAGTGAAATATTTGTTTGTTTTGAATGGAAGAAGTATAAAACATTTTTTTATGTAAGGCAAATTTTTTTACTAGAATTGTGATTATTTATTTTTTTGAATATTGTAAAATGATTACTGTATTTTTTGGATTTGCAACAATTTCATTGATGTGTAAAACTGGTATGTAAATATATTACAGAAATTTCGTTCTTATAGTTTTTGAAGTGCTGACTGATGAAAGGAAGAAAATAAAATGGTCTTATTTTTAGCACGTGAAAACTGATTTGCTAAATTCCTTTCACGTCCATCCCTCTTCGTTGATTTCTCATTCGGTTAGTTGTGTGCTTTTATTGACTACATGAATTTAAGACTGGAGATGAGATATTTGCATAATTTGAAAATTAAATAAAATAAATGTCAGATTTTGAGTCAAAAATATAGGCCTTCAATAGAAAACAATTTAATTAAATTTTGTACAACCTCCAATTTTCACCCTTTGGGTCCTTTTTCACACACCATGGATTTACCTCACACCATCTATCTACCTTTTTAAACTTGTTCTTAATCTCGTGTTTGAGAGGAAGGGGAAAAAAAGTGAACTACTAAGACTATTGTACTTGGAGAGCAAATTTGCAAACTAATCATAAAGTTTTCACACTTTATGGATCTACCTTCTAATCTCGATCGAGTTGTTTTTATTGAATTTTTGTTATCTGAAAAGGGATATGAATTTTTTAACTTCATTTTGAGTTTAAATCCTGCGGGAGTTTGACTTGGGTTACACCTTTTCATTTATTGATCAATTGACCTTTTTTATAAAAATCCCAAAATTCGTTTTCGATTCATCAATGGTTAAGTAAACCGGACCAATAAACAAAACAAAAATCATAACGTGAGTTTCATACTCTCAACAAATGATGAACTTTATTATTGACCTTTTCAATTGTGTTTTTCCTTTAATTAGTAAACACAATTAAAAGGAAATTTCTTGTCTTCCAATTTGAATTGAATATGCTCAAAATTGTACACAACTAACAATTCCGTATGAAAAAAAAGAATAAGTACATTACAAATCAAAACCAAAGTTAAAAATATAGTTCTTGTCAACTACATTTTCAAACATTTTTGCTCCTTTAAACAATTTCTCAATAAATATCTTCAATCTTTTACAATCAAAAGTTATATACACTTCTATGTCAAGATCCCGTGTTTGCAATCGTCTTCTTAGTTTGATGTTGTTTCTTTGGTGGCGTCTCAAGTAGTTTCTCTCAGAGGAGGAGTAGATTTGTAATCGACTCCTGAAAACTCAATTGCAAGTCCAAATTTGAGGTGTACACAATTGTTTTCCTTTTTATGCTCGCCACTTCTTGCTAACTAGATCATTCTACTTTTCCTTGGAGATTTTTTTGCTAACGTGGTTTTTTTTAATGTATTTATGTATTATTCTTTTTTCTGTATTATGCTTCTTCATGACAATTAGTCCGTTTGTCTATCCTTTTCGGCCTTTTGATCCGCTAGACGGCGTGTCGTCTATGTTTCGAACTTCTTTCCTTTATCAAAAACAAAATTAGGCCTTCAATAGAAAACAATTTAATTCGGTACTGATTTATCAGCTTCTTCAAAGGAAATAAATCGTTGATAAGAAAAAAAATAACAAGGGCTCCGCGGTATGAAATTTAAATTTAATCAAATTTAATCTTTTTAGTTTTCAATCATCTAATATTTTTTAAAAAAAACTTCAGTCGAAAATCGATTTTTTTCAAAAAAAAACAATTTTTTTGTTTTTGAAAATGGAAAAGTGGTTAGGTTAAAGCATCCGCAATATGAGAACACGAAGTTCAGGATCGTCAGAAAATTTGGTGTTGGGGGTCGAAATTCCCAGATAGGTCAATCGGTCAGCAACACAGTTGATTTCTCTGAAAACATGTCTAATACTGACTTCGTCAAAGAAGCGAAGGTTCAGCTTGAAGTCGGATATAATCATCCCGATCTCCCACGGGTAGTTCCACAAACCTTGGAGTGCCTTGATAACACATAGATTGTCACCCTCGATTTCAATCTTTTTATCTTTTTTATTTGTAGCCTGATATCTTCTTGTAAACCGGCATTAAGAGCAAAAGTTTCTGCTTTTAAAACCAATTGAAATTGTTCTTTTTTGCGTTTAGGCTAATAACCTCACCGTTATGATTTCGAATCACAAATCCAACAATGTGACTCCCGACTCGAGTTTTGATCCATCAAAATTTAATTTAAGAAAACCAGGTTTGTTGTTTATCCATTTAAAATTATGTTTTTTTTCCTGTTTGAGGAAGTATAATATTTCGGAGGTTTATAATTGTCCTCGTCGATCAAATTAGTTTTCAGTTTAAGTTTATGATAAATATAATTACCTCGTCGATAAAAAATCAGTTGTTTACCATCCGCACACGGGACACAATTATATTTTTAGTTGTTAACAATTGTGCCATCAATTGTTGAAAGTCCGTGATGGTAAATTATGCAACATCAATAAAAAAATAGAAAAGGTTAAATTGGATATCTAACGTTGCAATAATAGGCTGTAATCTATGATGCACAAAAACTTTTAGATAGTGCCGTTTTCCGTGTTCTCCCGTGTTGGAAACTTGAAAGCTTCCGGAAACTTCTCGGACACGATCAAAATAGTGAGGACACGGTCAAAACACGTTTCCAACACTGAGAATGGACCGGAAACATCCAAAACATGATCATGAATGACGACTCCATGTGGGATCAAAGAGGGATAAAAATAGATGAACAAGATATCCATAACCGTTACGTTTTGTTTTCCTTTTTGGAATTTAAGATAAAAGACATTCATGATCACTATCTCGATATCACTTAACTCAATCAATATTCTTATTTATTAATAGTCGTACGACTATGTGTCATTGGTTATATTATATGCATCTCTTCTTATTATTATAACTTTTTCTTCACAATAACTCTAAAAATGATATATATATATATATATATTATTTTATTTTCTCGCCGTCCCGTTTCCTACGATTTTTAGGATTGTCGTTTCTCCGTTTCTCGCCGTGTCCATTTTTCGTATCTCGCCGTGTCCGTTTTTCGTATCCGTTTTCGTGCAACATAGGCTGTAATTTTTGTCCCCATCCAATTTCCTCTAAAAAAAAAATTAGAACATTTTTTTTATAATTGAGTGGTAAAAAGTCAAAAAGATGAAAGATTTTATTAAATTTCCAACTTCAAAATTCAAATAGGATAAACTAGGACATAGGATAGGAACTTAGGATATTAAACCCTGTCGAGAAATGAAGATGTCGCCAAACAAACATCGGAAAAATCTTATTTTGTGCATTAAAAAGTCAATTTTAATTTATAAACTAAACGAAAACCGAATTCAAAGCAAATAAATAAATAAATAAGTCTTTTGGGCATAGGTTAGGACATTAACCCCTGCCAGAAAATGAATAGATACTGGGAAAATACAAACGGAAGCTAAAGCGATAAATATACGGCAGCATTTCAAAATCAAGATTTAGAAAGTTGAGCATAGGTAAGAAAATTGCATGCTAACAATCTTGATGTTTTTAATCCGCTAAAGCATTGCGGACTATTTTTAATTGGACATCAGGATCCTTCAAGCTTCCGAGTCCTAAGAACTGGACATACGAGCAATGAATCACTCGATTTCGTATGAATCCGAGCATCCTTTTATATGTGATCTCTAGAGCGTCTAGGAAACGGATGAAGTCTAAAGGTTAGAAACAACTTAAGTTTAAGCATCAACTTGAGTTGAACCAGGGGCGTAGCTCTCCATCAGAAGGGTCATATTAGCATCAAATTTCTTCTCAAGATCAAGCATTGCATCCAAAAACTTCTTCTTCAAGGCTTCTTTACTCTCTTCATGTTGTTTCACCAGCTCATCCCTTTCTATAACGAACTGGGACATTTCCCGATCCTGAGACTTGTGGAAGGATTCGACTTCCTCCATCCTAATGTAAAGGAAACTTCATTATAATCTTGCCCTAGAAGATCAGAAATAGTAATGACCCGTGTTGTTCTTCATTAAGGCTATTTCTTACCTGCGCTTGCGTTCGTCTGCGTTTGAAGCATATGAAGGTGACTCTTCCACCTTTTTCCTCTCTTCCTGTTGGACATTCTCAAACTTGTTTTCCTTGGCACTTAGACCCTCTTCTATTTGCTTCATCTGCTCTCTGAAAAACTGGTCTTGAAAGTTCATCTACAACAATGGGTATAACAGTTGTGTTATACGAAGACAACAAGCAGATGTATAAGCACAAAAATACCTACCTTTTTTTCAGACAATGTGAAGTAATTTCTTCCAAATTTTTTTAAGCGTGACATTATTATGTAAATAGTGGCTAGTTATTAAAACAACCATCAAAAAATGTTAACATGTTATCATCTCCTTGTATGTCATTTTATAAGTCAATCAAAAAGGATAATTGTATAAACCAGCTAAATCAAATCTATAAGCTAATATAATCAGCTATAGCAGGAGTTACCAACTGACAACCAATTGCCAAGAAAAAAGATGTATAGAACAGGAGGCTTAAACAAAGAGCAAAGGAGCTAGGATGTTGTAACCTAATAATGTGAAAACAAGCAGCACTTAAAGAAACGATGTCTAAAGATAGCAAACTACTTTCCAATTTTACCTCTTCCTGGTTCTGCTGATGGTGCATCTTTGACCTCTGTTTCACAATGCAATTCTCATTTACCGTCTTCCTCAGCTTTTCACTCATGAAGGTTAATGACTCCTCCAAGGCTTTTGAGTGTCTTTGTTCTTTGACAACCTTTTGTTTGAACCAAGTCAGCTGCTGATTATCTTCGCTCATCTGCTTCATTTGAGACACCACCGTTTCATTGTATGATCTCATTTCATACTTGAGCCTTTGCTTTCCTGATCAGAACAACATCTCAAAAATGTTTGATTGGAATAAAAAAAATCCAAGAAAACCTAAAATGTGCACACACGGCACCACGCAAGTCCAAGAAAATACATTTTAGTAAAGACCACTTGCATTGGTACAAATGCACAATGGTAAAATAAAAGCATTTGCATCCAACAAAAACATATTATCCAAAAATAAAGAAGATAAATAACACAGTAGGTGACCTTGGTTATGCTGATTAAATACTTCCATATCATCTTTAGTCGCCAAACACCCAAAAAGCTGGCGTTTCCCTCCATGATTGAACATCCAACGCTTCTGTTCCCATGCTTGTTTTCCAGTCCCTTGGTCGAAAAAATGCTTGTGAAGTCGCTCTGCTTCCATGTATCCAACAGCAGAGCTCTCAAATATGAGTATACTGATGCCTCGGTGTCCTTGAGGACCATATGCATGTTTAGCCCTCACAGGAGTGTAGGAGCTGAAATAATCCACAAGTTCTGTACTGCCCATGCCAAGCCACTGCAAAAATACGAGGTCAAAAAGTCGTTATTCCATAATTCATTAAAAAATTTATCACTCTAGCATAGCAACAATGTATTCAATCCCACACTAAGGGGTGAACCAATGTGTATACAATCGATGAAAAGCTTCAAATCCTAAAAAAAGACACATTAAAATAAAGAAATAGGAGTAAAGATTGCACCTTGTCATCATCACCCTTTTCCATTTTTGTATTAAAAATAATAACAGCCGGAGGCCAAACAATTAGATGGTCTTTGGTTTCAGTCTTAAGACCATCCCAATTGCCAAAAGACTCTCCAGCAGGTAACACAGAAGTTCCTCTTATCCGCAACTCTTCTTCTAAAACCTGTGCAAAGAGTCGGTGTAACTTGACCCTTTTTGAACCCTTTGTTCTTGCATGTGCAGTGAGCGGTTGAAGCCCTTTATACCAGTCAATTGCACCAGGACCACCTTGACAGGCAGGACAGTGCCACTGCCTTACAGGATCATTTACCTCTTCCAAACTTAACTTGTCTAGCGTCTCAAAAAAGACCTTAAGCATCCTATTCTTCTTTTGGGACTCATGGGTGGATACACTTTCACCGAAGACAGGTTCATCAAGGTCATCGTCCTCTTCATCAGAGAAATCATCATCATCATCTTCCTCACTAGTAGAAATATGAGGTACATCATCTTTCTCATTCTCATCCTTGTTTGTAGCCACAACTTGAGATGAACCAACTCTAGCAGCCCAGTTCCAACCATGTTGCAAAGGTGGAGCAACATTTTTCGGCGTTGCCATATCATTTGAGCTTCTTCCTCCTCTACCCATTGCTCCAGAATAAGGATCAGTACTATTTCTCATATTTCCAGGGGCTTGCCCTGACCCATTAGTGCCTCGATTGCCAAATCGCGGGGTTGTATTTGGCGAGGCCCAAGCATTGGATGCTGAACTTTGAGAGCCCCGCTGTCTAGCCACATTGTTTCCACCTTTGTTTTTATTTTTCATGTTAACTTGTTCCCAGACCCCGTCTCCAGAACTTAGGCTCATCCCAGTAACATTTTGTGTAAGATGAGCAATGCCTCCCTTTGATGTCCTGCTTGATTCCATCCCTGCAATATTTGGTATATTTAATGTTAAGACAATCCAATCTTATATGCATACACAGAACTTTGATCAACAATATATAATGAAAAAATATTACCAAAACTCATGCAGAAAGTTGAATAATAAATGGAATAGAGTAGTGCATAATGTAAGATTATGAGGATGAACAGATAAGTACATAACTCACTGCAGGTAAGAAGTTGATTAGAATTAACAATATGATGGAAATGACACTAAAATAATATTTATCGTCTCCAGATTAGAACTTAGGAGTCATCACAGCTCATTCTAATTGCTCAAACTAAGATGCTAACAAATATCTCAACAGCTACCCTACACATAATCCAAGTAAATACATACTTAACTGTTGCATGTTACACAGAAAAGAATTCACTAATTTCACAGGTCTTTAGAAAAGACTTCAATAAGGAATAAAATTTGGATACAGATACTTCCAGGATTCATCAAAAATTGACTTGCCCTCATAAGCATACATGATACTTTTTACTTGATTCAAATATATCATGAACAACATATTACCAAAACTTATGCAATAATTCAACAAATCTTATGATCAGCAACTTAAGAGTAATACAGTAGAACATAATGTAAGAATATGGAAATGAAAATATAAGCCTACATGTCACTAAAGGTTAGAAGTATATTAAAACTGGCGATATGATGTGAATGACACTCTAATGATATTTTCCGTTTCAGGATTATAGTTTACGGCAAGTCATTCTAATTTGCTCAAACTAAGAATGCTAGCAAATATCTCAACAACCACCATGTACATGATCCAAGTAACCACATGTTGCATGTTTCACAGAAAATGTATTCACTTATATCAATGGTCTTTAGAAATGACCTCAATAATGAACAAAACTTGGATAGAAATATTTCCAGGATTCATCAAAAATCAACTAGTCCACATAAATATACAAATTCTTCTACTAATATTTATTGCCATTATCCAATAATCATGTCCATAACATGTCCCCTTCTGTTGAACAGGGATCAGCCTATCACAATCAGATATCAAATAGAAACATCCCAAAAAAAGAGAGAAAAGAAACATGTACATGCCCAAATAACTAAAAAAAGTGAACACATGCAATTGTTGTGGAGATGGAAGATGATAACCATGATGATCCAAGAAGAAACAAACCAGATGAATAAATATAACAATAACCACAGATTAAATGCACAGAGTCCTGATCAGGACTTCAGTAACATACAAGATTTTAGAACCAGAATCAGGATAACAAGATAAACCCTAGAAATCTCAGACTTAAAAAGCAATCCCATACATAGTCCCAAAAAAAGAGAATGAACAAACAAAACACAAGA
Source organism: Fagopyrum tataricum (assembly GCA_002319775.1). Classification (NCBI taxonomy): domain Eukaryota; kingdom Viridiplantae; phylum Streptophyta; class Magnoliopsida; order Caryophyllales; family Polygonaceae; genus Fagopyrum; species Fagopyrum tataricum. The sequence goes on from CM008286.1 coordinate 3,602,730, forward strand.
ATCAACACGTGACGATAAAATAAAAAAAAACCGAGAGTTTTGCGTAGACAAAATAAGAGCGGATATTACACACACACACACACAAAAAGCGAAACCATAATGCAACAAATCAACAATGTGCGAAACCCCCAGAAGATCTTGATTCATATCATCAACTACTCCAAAAACGCATAGAGAAAACAAACTGACACAAAGAACCTAACCGGTGGGAAAAAACGATATGGAAAAGGCACAAATGAGACGGAAACGAAGAAAACAAGCGGCGACTTATAACCGAATATCGTCGAAAATCGATCGAAGACTGACGGCAGTGAGTTGCACGGAATTCGGCGACCGCCGTCGATGAAGTGAGCGATGGACTGTAGTGGGTGTGAAATGAGAAAGGATGAAAGTGAGAGAGAACCGATCCTCGCTTTTATTTCTCCCGTCTCTGACGGATTATCTCTTCCTTAAACGTAGCCGGATCCCAAATATTTATTAAATTTGATTGATTATTTCCTATTACATAGTAGTATACTACTGTGTTTGTCAGAAAAATGAAAAACAGCAGTGTACCTGTTTTTTAGGCTGTGTTTGGCACAAGACCCGTGGGAGTGTCTATGGGATTTTTTTTCCAAAATAGTGGTAAAATGATCATTATTTCCGAACATGGTTCGGAAAAAAATTAATTCCGAGAATAGGAAGACACTGCAGGTTTGGATGGGAGTCGCAGTCTGAAACTGAATAAATCGCCGTTTGAACCTGCTATTTTTTTTCAATTTTTTTTTTAATATTTACGAACAACTCGCCGTTTGAGACGGCACGTTGTTTTCATCCCTGCTGATGATCAAAATGACGAGCACAAACAAAACGATTAAAGTGTGCCAAGCAAGGTGAACAGAGATAACGGGGAGAGAATGGGCCCACTCGTTCCGCCGTTCCTCTATATGTTCCGTCACTACTTCCCGGACTCTCATCGGCAACTCTCCCATCCTCCTGATGCCGCTTATCATCCTCGATATGCGTCCACAGTGGCGGACCCAGAAATTTTTCAAAGGGGGTACAAAATTTTTTTTCGTATAAGACATTTTGTATATTAATTCACGTATTATGTTAGAAATTAAACACTCAAATCTATAAATTAAATAAAAAAATATACTAAAGTTTTCTTACTATAAATTAGAGTTTTTCGTTGTATATATATATTTATTTAGATAATAGTTAAATTAATTTGTATATTTAGTTTGTTTTTATAAATAAATTGTCAAATAAAATTGATTTTGGTTGATGAATTATTGTATTGATTACATTAGATTAACTAAAAGTTAATTTAAGAAAATATACAATTTAAAAATAAGATTTGTTTTATAAATTAATGGTTGATAAAATAGTATCTTAAAAATTATATTGAGTTGATACTTGTATTTAATAAGAGTAAAGCAATAATAAAAACAAAAAGTACAAGTTTGCTTTTATGAGTTCTCGAACCCTTCACTTTAGGCCCCTCATTCCCATCATCTATCAATTGAGCCAACAGAGAAGTATGAATTGTATACGTCTACGTAGTAATTATCCCGCTGCAAGGGGGGCACAGTCCCCTCCCTTACCCCCTTGTCTCCGCCCCTGTGCGTCCACTCCGATTACCGTCGACGGAGGTGGTGAGTAGTGTTGTTGATTCGTCGACAGAAACATCGCCGGTGGTAGATGAGGAAGTCGACGACATTGTGAAATAGTACCAAATTACTAATCAAGCATTTTTGGGGGTTTATTAGAGGCGTTTGAAGGAGGTTGGTGGTTGGATTTTGGGAGAGTTTAATCAATCTGCGTTATATTGACATAATTGACCTGTCGTCATACTCATCGAAGAAAAATTCCGAAAAAATATAATGGTTAACGGTCGCCGGATTTTAATTGAACCCGGCCCGTTTTTATATTTTATAGAATATGTAATGTTATAAGTTTTTGTCAATAAGGTAAGGTTCACTGAGTCTGGCACACCAAACAAAGTAATGCTGAAATTAATTGCATTAAGTTCATTCCTCTCTTTGCAATTTCCTTAAAAGATGACAAAAATAATAATAAGACGGCGTGTTGTCTTGTTATTTTTATAAAAAAATAAAATAATAAGAACTTGCCGTTTGAAATGGCGAGTTCTTTGTCATTTAAAAAAAATAAAACATATTAAATCGCCGTTTGAGACGGCGAATTCTTTGTAAATATTAACAAAAAAATTGGGAAAAAAAAACATCCGGTTCAAACGGCGATTTATTCATAAACTCGCAGTTTCAGACTGCAACTCCCATCTGAACCTGCAGTGCCTTCATATTCTCGGAATTAGTTTTTTTCCGAACCCATGTTCGAAAATAATTTTCATTTGATCACTATTTATTTTATTTTATTTTATTTTGGGGGGGCGGGGGGAGAATCCGTGTTTATGATGGTTTTTGAATATTTGAGAATTTAACGAGTGTTTGGCACGATTGAAAACACTAGTGATTAGTGTTTATGGGGCGGTTTTTGAAATCCTCGTTCAGCCAAGGATTTTGGTAAAATCACTAGTGTTTGGCATACGAAAATACTCTAGTACCCCTGTCCTTTTCCACATTTACCAAATTATCTTATATATTAATAACTCTCACCTCCATTACCGATACACAAAGGAAGCAAAACATCCGAAAACGGCAACGACGACTGCAGGCCTGGTCGTCGACGAAGAAAGGTAGCAATCCTCTCTCTGATTGTGTACCTGCTCGTCGAATCTCTCTGTTTTGATTTTTGGTGTTTTGATATTCTGCTTGTAATGAAGATCTCTCGTCGTCGGAGAGAAGATGGCGCTCGTGCTGCTCGTCGACGAAGGAGGCCTCCGTGATAGTCTACTTCTCCCCTCTTTTGTGCTCCATCGAAGAAGAGCAAATTCTCATAACACATCCAAACAGTCTCTTTGGTTATTAGTTTGAAATTAGGGTTTGTTTTCAAATCTAAAAATCATCCCTCTCTCCTTCTTCGTTCTCATTTGAGTAGGTTGGAATTGGGTTATTAATTAGGCTTGTCATTCATCTCCTTCGCATTTTTTTTGTAGTGTTTTGGTTTTAAAAAACACTTGTGAGTGTTTGGTAGGAATAGTGTTTATTATTGAGTGTTTTTACATCAAAAAGACCGATTTGCCCCACCCATTATAGTCACATCCTTCCACCCACAAATACCCATATAAATACCCATCCACCCATTTTCACCCCTTTCCCCTTGAAATATTGGGGTGGAAATATGAAAGGCCTATTATTATCAATACCATGTTAGTTTAGCCGGGTTCTTTTTGTTGAATTTGGTCTAAATTTAACAACATATTAATAAGCTTTTTTTCTTTTAAAAAATGTAGGTCTAAACTAGTAATTACCAAATTGTGCAAATGTATACCATTTCTTTGTCACGGTATAATACAATTTTACAACTGAAAATACAAAACCCAACATATATACATATGTTGTTTTTACACCTATGATAGTAATATTATATGATATTTATGCATATACTAACTTAACGTCATTTCAAGTGTAATTTTACATTACTTCTGTCATCTTTTTCGACCCGATAAAATTTTCTTTACTCCTCCAAACGAGACTAAAAATTAATCTAGGGACGATAGAGTCTTCATGTCATCAGGTGGGAAGTAACCGTTGGATTTTTCCATGATTGATGCAAACAAAAGGGAAAGAGATGGAAATGTTGCATTGCGTTCGCCCAAGATCTCATCTAGGAACCTGAATATTGCTAGGAATTGGGTGAGATTGGAAAGTATGTACTTTTTTTAGTGTAAAAAGAAAGTGTGTAGGATAAATTTATTAAATAAGTAAATATGCACCTATATAAGGATTATGTTAAAATTTTGGGCTCTTTTTTGCATTCATTGTTTCATTGAAACAGCCGTCTCTCATCCTTCCCCGACGACAGAAAGCTTCAACGATTTTCGCAATGTCCATACCTGATTCTTCATCAAATTCAACACAGATCTCGTCATATCCTTATATGCTCCATCAATCAACTCAAATTCTTCCACAATTCTAGCCAAATTCAACAAAGATCTTCCCGATTTTCAAACAACACTAATCGGAAGAGAAAAATTGGGATAATCCGAAATCAATCCTTCAACAACATTCTTCAAGACAATCGTTCACCTTCATTTAGTCAGGTATGAGAATTTTACCGATTTATGTTATAATTTTGGTTGAATGTGATTGAGATTGTCTTCCTTTTACCTCAAAAATTATGGTATTAAGATGTGTAAAGTGTTGTTGAGTATAATTGGGTAATAAATGAAGCTGAATTATGGTATTAAGATGTGTAAAGTGTTGCTGAGGATAGTTGGGTAACAAATGATGCTGAATTATGGTATTAAGATGTGTAAAGTGTTGTTGAGGATAGTTGAGTACCAAATGATGTTGAATTATGGTATTAAGATGTGTAAAGTGTTGTTGAGTATAGTTGGGTAATAAATGAAGCTAAATTGTGGTATTAAGATGTGTAAAGTGTTGTTGAGTATAATTGGGTAACAAATGATGCTGAATTATGGTATTAAGATGTGTAAAGTGTTGCTGAGGATAGTTGGGTAACAAATAATGCTGAATTATGGTATTAAGATGTGTAAAGTGTTGCTGAGGATAGTTGGGTAACAAATGATGTTGAATTATGGTATTAAGATGTGTAAAGTGTTGTTGAGTATAGTTGGGTAATAAATGAAGCTAAATTATGGTATTAAGATGTGTAAAGTGTTGTTGAGGATAGTTGGGTAACAAATGATGTTGAATTATGGTATTAAGATGTGTAAAGTGTTGCTGAGTTTAATTGGGTAACAAATGATGCTGAATTATGGTATTAAGATGTGTAAAATGTCGTTGAGTATAGTTGGGTAACAAACGATGCTAAATTATGGTATTAAGATGTGTAAACTGTTGCTGAGGATAGTTGGGTAATAAATGAAGATAAATTTGGAGGCAAATGTGTAACAACTTATATTTTATATATCATAGTTATTGTTGATGAATATGTAATGAAAATTTATTATACAGGAATGACGTTTCTATACGTTACGGCATATTTTGGAGGCAATTGGGTAGTTGAGGATGGAGAATGTAATTTTGTTGGAAATATCTCAAGTAAGCCATTGATTGTTGAAGAAGGAATTTCATTTGATGATCTAAAGACTTTGATTGTCTCACGGTTCAAAATATGTACATCAACGTATGAAGTTGAGTTATCGTACAAGAATCCTTTCTATTGCTCACTCCGTCCATTTGATGTTAATACATTAGAGGATTTTGAAGCTTTTGTGAAAATTAATAAAATGGAAAACTTTTCTTGGAGTATTCCGTTGTGTATCAAAACAGTTGAAGTTGGATATATTTGGGTAATGAAATTGTGGAAGATGAAATTGTGGAAGAGCCAATTAAGGAAGTTTTGGCACTTGTATCACAAACAATGGATGTAGAGCCTCAAACTGAAGATTGGGTTACAGAAGATCAGGTAACAGAAGATTGGGTAACAAAAGATTGGTTAACAGAAGATTGGGAAATTATGAAAGGCAAAACTTACAAGAACAAGACAGAAGTGAAGAACTCATTGTGTTTAAATGCAATAGTGGAATGTTCTCAATACAGAATAGTGAAATCAAGAAAGAGGTCGGTAACAGCAAGGTGTATTGACAAAGAGTGCAAATGGAGGGTGTGCTTCACAATGCAAGGCAAATCATCAACCTTTATCACAACAGTGTTTGAAAAAACACACACTTGTTCAATGCACTTGAGGAAGAAAAACAAGAGGAATCCTTCATTTTATGTCATAGCTAAAAAGGTGAAAGCAATGTAAGTAATACCCAACCTTCATTTTATGTCATCACTTAATTTTGTAAGCATATGTTTGAATACCAAAATTATGTTATATGCAAGACTATTACCAAAGATATTGATATATTAATACCAAAATTTTTTACCAAATAGGTTAATACCTAAGTAGTTTGTATTCAATAATGTTACCCAATAGGTTAATAACCAAGATTGTTACCCAGTAGGTTAATACACAAGATTGTTACCCAATACAACATACAATATTGTTACCCAATAGTTTAATACACAAGAATGTTACCCAATAGGTTAATACCCAAGCAGATTACAGAATTTTAGATTTGAATTTATCTTTTCATACCCAATAATGTTACCCAATAGTTTAATTACCCAACATTAATACTGATACGTATGAATGTTACCCAACCTTAATACACAATATATTTAAATGCAATTGTGTTACCAAATATTTATTGTTTGATATGTTGATAAAAATCCACGTTACCTATTCCTGTTACCCAACTTGTTATACTATGTTATGTTATGTAAATGTGTATGTATTGTATAGGTATGGTGATACAAATACATTACCTTCAGTCAATCAAATTATCACTGTTATGAAAAGTCTACACCATGTTGATGCTAGCTACTGGAAGTGTTGGAAAGCACAAGAAGTTGTGAAAGACGTGATAAGAGGAACGTCAGAGGATAATTACAACGGAATGCCGTCTTACTTATACATGTTGATGTATTCCAACCCAAGAACCGTTGTTCATTTGGAACGTGATGATAATAATCGATTCAAATATTTATTTCTAGCATTTGGGCAATCTATTAGAGGATATCAAGCAATGCGAAAGGTAAGAAATGTCCTTCAATTATTCGTTCGTATAATATGTTGGGTATCTTATATTTAACTATGTTGTTAAAAATATAACAAATGACAAATTAAATATAGGTGATTATAGTAGACGGTACTCATTTGAAAGGAAAGTATGGAGGAGTGTTGTTACTTGCATGTGCACAAGATGCAAATCAACAAATATACCCGATTGCATTTGCGATCGTTGATGGGAAAATGATGCCTCGTGGGAATACTTTTTCAGAATCATGAAGCAGATCATACCAGACGACATTGAACAAGTGTTTATTTCTGATAGACATAATTCTATAAAAAAGGCATTGCAACCCACTATGAAAGAGCATTCCATGGATTTTGTATTTGGCATATTAAAGGGAATCTTAGAAAGAGAACAACATCAAACAGAGTATTGAGAATGTTCATAGATGCTGCAAAGAGTTATAAAAAGGTAAAGTGCATGGAAATACTTAATAATATAACAATGGTAAGTTTCATTTATCTTAACAATCAATTTCTATATGTATTTTAATTTAAGTTATATTTCTTGATTCACCTAGTTCATTGGGTATTTGACAGGAGAAACCGAGGGTTGGAGAGTTACTTCAAGAGATTTCTATTTCAACATGGACGCTTGCATTCTCTCCGGCTAAAAGGTACAACATTATGACCAGTAACAATGCTGAAAGTGTGAATAAAGTTTTGAAGGATGGAAGGGAGTATCCAGTTTTAGCATTGTTGGATGAAATTAGACAGTTCATGTGTAGATGGTTTGCAGAGCGTCGTAAGAAATCTAATGCTTGGGTAGATTTAGCTCCTCCAAATATTGAAGAAAAAATCCAAAAGAGGTTTGTAGAGTGTTCAGACTACTTTGTTTACGTGATGGATGAGAATATATTGCAGTTTAAAGTACGAAAGGGAGAAGAATGTGAAATAGTTTGTTTGGAATTACGATGTTGTACATGCCACGAGTTCGACATTGAAGAAATTCCGTGTATTTATGCCATAGCTGCAGCCAAACGTGTGAATCAAAACCCATCTTCCCTCATTGGAAAATATTACACTTGTGAAAATTGGAAGGTTGGGTATGTGGAAACAATATATCCTGTACCTAACAAATCGGAATGGAATGTTCCTTTAGAAACTGCAATGTTGGCATGTGAGCCTCCTAAAAGGCGTAAAAGGACTGGAAGAATGCCAAAAGCTAGAATTAAAGCTTCATGGGAAAAGGATCGCAAGAGGAAATGTAGTTGTTGTGGTATAGTTGGACATAACAAAAAGACTTGTACAAATCAACCAAAGTAAGTTGTTTGGACTAGTAGGAAGTGGATTATGGACTCGTTTTTACAGATTTTTTGAGGAAGTTTCGGAGTATGTTTTTACAGATTTGTAATGAAAAATATTGTTACACAAGTGAAATTGTTTCTTTGATAATAATTTTAATACTTAAGCATGTAACTACTAGTTCAAACTTGTTAATAGTTAAAAGCACGAGTTGTTGTCACCCAATGATTTAAAAGTTAAAAACAGTTACCAAACTTTTACATAAACTTACTACAAAAACTTCATGAATGATAACCTTATGAACTTTGATACAACTTTGATACCGTACTTTGTTACCCAACGTCAAAAATAATAACCCACTTTATTACCCAACGTAAATAACTGTTAACAAAATTTGTTACCCAAACGTTATTACCCAACGTTGTTACCCAAACTTATGAACTGTTAGCAACTGTGATACCATACTTTGTTACCCAACGTTGTTACCCAACCTTATGAACTTTGGTACCCAACTTTGTTACCCAACTATATTACCCAACTTTATTACCCAACCTTAAGAACTTTGATACCCAACTATATTACCCAACTTTGTTACCGAACTATATTACCCAACTTTATTACACAACCTTAAGAACTTTGTTATCCAACTATATTACCCAACTTTATTTCCCAACCTTAAGAAATTTGATACCCAACTTTATTACACAATCTTTAAAAATGTTATCAAGTTTGATAAAAATTAAGACATAACTAGTTTTAAAAGCAAAACATAACTAGTTTATAAGTAAATATTCAGAAATCATTCAACTGTCGAGAAATCAGAATGTGACTACATCAAAATATACACCAAAACCCAACAGATTCAGAATGTGACTACATCAATCATCAAAATATACAACAAAACACAACAGTTTCAGAATGTGGCATCATCAATCCAAGTTACTGCATCTCATAAGGCTTATGCCAATCCCTTACAAAAAGTACATTGGCAAGCTGTTCTCTGTAGGCAGCAACATAATCGTCATTGATCATCGATAAATCATCACGGTCAGATGACAAGTACTGGATGTACTTGACTGTGAAAATTCCACAACTTCCCCTAAAATGTAACAATAGTTTAATTTGAAACCATAATGAATTTATAAATAAATTTATATAGGTAAATTGATAGAAAATGTATACATACCCGTCTATATTTATTGGACAGTTTGCCTTCCTTGCAACCTTGAACTGCTTTGACAAATTATCACCGAGCCTTGAATGCTTCCCATGAACATACAAGAAAGAGGCTTTAACAAATCAAGCAGCTTGGAATCGTGATCAGACTGGGCTGACAATCACATACATAAATGCACCAATGAAGGAGGTTGATCTCCAATGCAACCTAGTGGTTACCAAGTATGTGATATGGAGAATAGATGACATCAACATCGTATAAATTCTTCCGGAAAAATGCCGGTTGATCTCCTGTTAATATATCATACAGCTTCCCACCAAATTTTTCGTAGGCGTCAGCACCTACCTCAGAAAATTCCTTAAAACGTATTTCGTTGCATGCATCTGCCCAGTTACAGCCTAAAATGGCAACACGGCCATAGATTTTGGGATACTCGATCACAACTTTGCGTAAAAGCATAATAAGCTCATCTATTTGCTGAAAAAGGATAACACCAAAAAACAGAATTCAAGTATAAATAAAACCATAAGACTGTGCATTGGGTAACAAAAAAAATGTGTTACCTTATCCCAAATCCAGCCGCCCTTTTTTAATATGGCTTCCAAAGTTTTTGTAGACAAATGATGAATATATCCTTGAATGCGAGCTTTGTCATCCGAAACTTTAATGAACTTGTACAACGATTCACGTTCTGTCGTGGAGAGAAAGATGTGTTTTGGAACCTTAGGCAACTTAACTTTGCTCCTAAAAGGGGTCTTCTTGAACTGGCTTTCTTTGCGTAAACGCAAACTAACCCTCAGTTTTGGTTGTTCATCTGGAGCAATATTCTGCAAATTGAAAAAGATTAAAAAAAAAACAGAATTATAACACAAGTACATAAAGTATAGTGTTACCCAAGTATATGTATATACCTTAGATTTTCCAACATCAACAATATTGACATTGGCATTGCCTTCACTGCCTTCTACATTGCAAATTTCAACTGCAGCGGATTGAGGTTCCTTGTTTTCCACGTCTTCAACATTGGCCACTTCACCTGCTGCAGCTTGAGGTTCCTTGTCTTCCTCGTCCTCAAGATTTCCAACTTCAACTGCAGCATGGTCGGGTTGCTTAAACGAAGAAGCATCCCCGGTAGAAGCTGTTTTAATTACATTTTTTGATTCAATCCAGGACTTAAGTTTGTTAACAGTACGATAACTAGACGAGAATATTTCAGTATCAATTTTCTCATACAGAACACCTAAATCTCTAAAGTAAGAAACTAAGTCTTCAAGTGTATTCCCTTGAAGTTGAAGTTGTTCAGCCAACTGAAGCTGCACATTCTTCACTTCATTCAGTTGATCAAGAATTAATGTTACCCAAGATGGTGTAGTCCCAACACTACAGTGAAGAATAATTTTTTTTATTACATTACACTTGTAAAAAAGATTAAAAAAAATACTGAGTAAAATATCTACTCACATAGCATCATCACCACCAATTGTGCCAATTGCAGGATCAACAGGCTCCTGATCATCAGCAACTGAGGCAATCTGGGGAGCCTTACCCTTAGACCTTTTGGGGTAACTACAAAATCAGTAAAAATACAAATTTGTTAGCAATCTGTATTACCCAACCTTTTACCCAAACCTTATGAACTATTACCGTGAAGAAGGAGAAACAACCTTCCTTTTTTTCGATTCCTTCTTCGCAGCAAGCTCGGAAGGTTTCGAAGGCTCAACAGGTTTAGCAGATGAAATAGCAAGAGCCTTGGTCTTAGACCTGATTGGGTAACTAAAAACATATTACAAAACATTTAATGTAATAACTATAACCAAAATCAACAGAATAACTAAGAATATAAAATTTACCGTGAAGAAGGAGATGCCGGAGCGGACATATCAGCCTCCTGGAATGCCGTCTTCTTCGTCGTCTTCTTCTTCTTCTTGTCAGCTGGTTTTTGGGGAACAAGTTTAGAAACAACAAGTTTCTTAGGGGGATTAACAAAATCATCCCCATCAGATTCTTGTTCAACCGAAACTTTGATTTGTTTAGAACTGTCAAAAAATGAGAAAATTAAGTGAATTGAAAATAAGATAAATTAAATGTATGAAATTGTACAAACCTTTGTTTCTGGACATCTTCACTGATTGCATTACAAATTTGAACAGAACAAGCATCCAAGCCCAACTCAAATAAATCTTTAAGTCTAGAATCTATACACTCGTCATCCCACCAATCCATGTCATCATTCTGTTCACTAAACTCAAAAGATTTTATACTATCTTCATCCAATGAAGAAACAACAGCCTTAATATCACCATACCCAAAAGCTTTCCTAGATTGGGTACGTGACTGATACTTTAAAGTAAGTATTTTAGCAGTCGGATCAATGTGTGCAAACAAGGAAGCCAACGATGGAATGGCCTCAAAAACCATTATCTAGAAATATGAAAAATTATAAGAATTAGTATAAAGCAAATAAAAATGAGACTAATATAAAACAAAATGTAACAAAGAACGGAACCTGCAAAGCAAGAGGAAAGTCGCCTATGTTATAGTTCAAGCTGGCTCTTTCCTTTGCGGGATCACAAGATTGAAGAAAATGAAAAGTATGGGTAAAAGCGTGATTCCCCCAGTTAAAAGTGTCAAACGCATCCATATCATTCACAAGATCAATAACAAACTGGGATATCATAGTCTTCTTATCCCTAGAAACTAATACTCCTTCAACAAACAAAATTAAAGCCATTTTCAACTTATTCGGAGATTTTGCAGGTTCAGTTTTATAGAGCTCTTCAAGGTGAGCAATTGTGCATCTATCATGGCCAACTGCATCTTTCATATCACAATGCTCCACTACCATTTGGTCAAAGTAGTCTGATTTTGAACAATCAAGACGAGTAATGATAGCAAACTCAATAATTCCAAAGCGTAAAAGTTTGTTACCAATTCCAAACCACACAGATTTTTTTTTTGTCGGTAACAACTTGACGAAGAAGTAGAAAATGAATAAGCTTGTTAGAAGTTTGAAGCTTATCTCCCATTTTGATTATGTCTTGAAAGATGCCATGTGAGAAAATGATTTTGTCACGAGGTGACAACCCTTCTAATAGAAATGGAATCAACGACATTCGAGAAAAGTTGTTGATTCGGGAATTCTCAATAGTTGGGGTCTCGGTAAATCTATAATTAAACTTCAAAAAACAAAAACAATATTAGTAATTAATTTGGGTAATAAATGAGAGATAGAGAGTACAGAAAGTACTCACTTGAAAGGATTTTGAACTGCTTGGTCTGGACGTGCTTAACTGCAACTGAAATAAGTATAAGAAAATATACAAATTCATAAAAGACTATTACAAATATTGAACATAAACAAATATTGAACAGAAACAAGTACATAAAAGGACTTACATATTTTGAATTGTCAGGTTCATCTTGAAGAGATGCTTGATCTGTAGTAGACATTATAGTACCTGAGAACATATAAAAAAACATAAGCCTATTACAAAACAGAGAAGAACCAATAATAATAAAAAAGACTATTACAAACAAAACAAGAAAAAGAAAAAGACAATAATACACATTCAAAGGTAGGTACATTAAAGAAAACACCATATAAGACACAATTATGTGATAGACAAACATATTACACAAGACTATTGTCCTCAGTTAGTATTAGGAACCAAAAATGCAGGGGACAATGTGAAAAGAAATTAAAACATATTACACAAGACTGTTGACCTCAGTTAGTATTAGGAACCAAAAATGCAGGGGACAGTGTGAAGAGAAATTAAAACCTATTACACAAGACTATTGTCCTAAGTTAGTATTAGGAACCAAAAATGGACGGACAGTGTGAAGAGAAATTAAAACCTATTACCCAAGCCTATTGTTCTTAGTTAGTGTTAGGAACCAAAAATGCACGGGACAGTGTGAAGAGAAATTCAAACCTATTAGCCAAGACTATTGTCCTCAGTTAGAGTTAGGAACCAAAAATGCACAGGACAGTGTGAACAGAAATTCAAAAAAAAACATCCAGAAAGCATAAACCTAGGAAGAAGACACTGAAGAAACTGTAAACAATGAACAAGAAGAAAGTAACTAGCAGAAACCTAGCATAAAACCAAAAATGACGACAAAAACCTAGCATAAAAGTAACAACACAGACAATGACTACTTCATGGGACGAAGAAGAAGTAATCAAAGTAGAAGAAAGAAGGCGAACCACAGAGAGGAACGAACCTGTGAGTTTTCTTCTTCGCAGGAGAAATTGGGAACCAAATCGACAGAAATCGCCTTAACAACACACACAATGAAGATACTGAAAACTGAAAACAAGTAGAAATCAAAGAATGAATTAATAAATGTGACGAAGAAGAAGAACAGCGACAAACGTGTTGAGAAGAAGAGACTGAAATCGCCAGTAGGGTTCTTCGCGAGAGAGTGTAAGGAAGCGGGGAGAGAGAAGAGTGAATTTTTTTAAAAAAAAACCTATTTGTACCTACACAATTAGTCCCACTAATTAACCAACCCTACATACTTTATACCAATACTAAAATAAGTGCATTTATAGCCCATTTAACTCCTAGAAATTTTGATCATCATATCTATCTATATACTAAAGCAACCCGTGAACTTACACGTGGCACAGTCTGGTGAATTCACGTCATTAAATTTACACGTGTCACAGTCTGGTGAATCCACGTCATTAATTTTACACGTGTTAACTTTTTGTTAATTCAGGTCCCACCACGTTAAAACAAATTATTTTAAATATTTAAGATTTTGCAATCAAAAATAAAAACAAAAATTATATCATGTGACCGAATTCGAAATGCCTTTTAAATATATAATTTAAAACCGAAAATTTTAAAAAAAATTGTTATCCGAATTTAACATGACTTCTTACTTATCTACAAGACTATCTCCAATTTAATTACATATTTTTAAATCTGAAGTTTAAGAACTATATTTTGGAAAAAAAAAGTTTTTATTTTATTTTTTTATTTCGAAGTTTGTAGAGTAAAACAGAGTTATAACATATTAATCTTTATCCAAATCTTAACAATACTTAATATCTTTCTTTTTATTTAACAAAATTAGATTTTTTTTATATTTAAAATAATTTTAATATTTTTATTTTTATTAATATTTTTATTATAATAGTTTGACATATGCTATTAGTCTTATTAACGGTTAGATAATTCACTATTTAAATTTAACTATTTGATATTGTAGTTTTTAACTTATACAAGTTACTTATATTGTATAAATCTCTTTCATTTAAATTTTAATATATTATTATTTAATATTGTTAATTTAAAATTTATGATTTGTTTTATCCTTTTTTTTTTTTTAATATATGGCTTACACATGACTTCTTATATATCTTATATATTAAAGCAACCCGTGAATTGATACTTAGCACAGTTTCGTGCGGTCACTTCATCAATTTTAAAGTATCGTCTATTCGTTAATCCACATCACATACTATAACATTTAATTTAATAAAGTCTACTCCTTTATGGGATTGATACTAACTTTGACATTCGAGTATCTTAGAGGATATTGTCCCGGATTCCTCTTTCCCGATTGTTATTGCGGAATTTGTACGTATTCTTCCTTGATTTTCATTCATACTGTGAAAAATACAGTCTTACAACAAATATCACGTAACAATTAAGTCAATTCTCAACATAATTAATTATTAAACATTTTTTATGACAAGCAATTATCGTTTAACCCGTGCAGGGCACATGTATTAAAACTAGTATCTATTAAAGGAGGAGCCTCTATTATCACGTGTCGCGTCCACGTTTCTCGAAGCCCAAAAAACAATTAGAAAAAGTATATATCAAATTGGTATTTTAAAAACTAATTTCTTTAAAAAAATTATTAAAATACCTAACAATAGCTCTTCACCAAAATAATTAAAATTTTAAAAATCAAATATTTTTCTCAGCACAATTTTTTTATTCAATAATATCTTTTCAGCAATATAAATTTTTTTAAAAAATAAAAAATGAAATATTATTACAAAATTGTTCAAATTTTTTATTCAATAAAATCTTTTCAACAATATAAATTTTAATAAAATCATCATCATATATTATCATCATATCATCATCATATATCTATTAAAGGAAGAGCCTCTATTGCCACGTGTCGCGCCCACGTTTCTCGAAGCCCAAAAAAAAATTAGAAAAAAAATTATTAGATGTTGGCTTGCAGATTGCTAAATATTTTAGTTATCAAATCCTTAAAATATGATAATTTTAAGATATATTTGTAAAATATTTATCAATTTTAAAATATAATTTAATACATATATAATCAACAATTTTTTTTAGAGAAATAAGTTTTATTCAAACTTTCGAATATATTTGTCCTATTAAATTTTGTAGTGCAATAAATTTGTTTAATTTTTGAATAAATATTTTTAGCGTAATAAATATATTTTACGTGGTTTATTATTATTATTTTTTTATAGTATCTAAAAATATTATTTAAAACCCGCACTGTTATTCAAAACCCGCACAAAGTGCGGGTATTACACTAGTATGCTTGTATCTATGGGTACTGCAAAGTGAGCATGAATTAATCACTATAATCTCCAGTCTCTTGCAATTCTATAGATTTGCAAAATTTGTATTATTTATCTGCGTGTGATGAACTCAGATCTCAAAGTGAGTAGTGATAGAATAAAATATGTGTTATTTCTTTAATAAGTTGTAAGCAAGTTTGAGTTGTTTCCTAGAATAAACACAAAGCTAGCAAGTCTATTGTATATCATTCATATACAAGGACTAAGATTTCTTAAGTGAAAACCAACGCCACTGATTTATTTTTTTTAAAAAAATTATGAATTGTGTAAGGAAGGCATTTATTTGGCATTCTACTTATAAGCCTCAAACCATCAAGAAGTTTACAAAATTAGTTCATACTCATTGATCATGTAAGGAAAAGGAAATAGAAAATTAGACAATAATATGAGGGTGTTGAGTACTCTCTCACCTTTGATTGTGCTTCTTCTTGGAGAAGGATCTTGTACACCTCACCAAGATCAAGAGAGTTGCTTATTATAAACACGTTAGATCTAACAACAATAAAGAAATCATTAAATCCAGCTAAAAAACTGAATAATTTTCACAGGGAAAGATCAACCTCATTGGATCCACATGAACATACTTGATCTTCTATTGCAAGCATATATTCATCCCAAAGCTTCTTTAATATAGTGAAGTAATTAGTAATGGAGCAATTTCCTTGATTGATTGAACTTAGATCTTGTTGAATTTGGTAAATGTTTGTTCGATTAGACTTACCGAACCGTGCTCCGAGTTCCTTCCAAATCTGAGCTGCTAATTTGTAGTAGATAGATTCGACGATGTCCTTCTTCATCGCACAAGCCATGAATCAACATGTTATTGCAATGTTCCCATTTGGAGATGAGTTTGGGATCAATGCTTGGCTTCTTACACTCTCTATTAACAAATATGAGTTTATTATTTGCCATTAGCGACACTTCCACAACTCGTTTCCACTGATCGTTATTGCGGTCATTGAGTAGTGTTGTTGAAAGTTTCAGAGTGGGGGAATTAGAATGGTGAATATATAGCTAACCGAGAGGATCAAAGTCTGTTGATTGTGAGGAATTTCCTTCAGGATCGGTAGGATCGGTTGAACTGAGAAAACCTCCATGGTTAGAGTTTGGAGGTACCTATGATACCATGTTATATTTAGCATTTATGAACTTTGTTGAGAGATATAAAAGTAGAAAGGAGAGATAGGCTGTGACAAAAGAATAGAAAATGTGAATCTCTATTATTTTATGTGCAAGAGAGTTTATATACAATGCTCAAATATGTTATACCATAATTTGACTTAGGCTAGACACGTGTCAGCTATGACGTGTAAGAGAGTACGTTTTCGGTCAATATACCTTAACAAATTAATGTATAAAACTAAGTTAAAAAAATTATATAAAATTTTTTAACTTTATTATAAAATTAATTATTTACATCGAGTTAGAAAACATGAGAAGACATAACATTAAAACTCGTTGCACCCACTAAAAATTTGTACAACAACGGACACAAGAACTCAAACGTGTAAAATGCGAATTCCAATTCGAATGCAAATGAAATTTCCAGTTTTTAAGAAAAACTTCCTTTACGTTCCGATTTTATAATCTATAAAAAAAAAAAAGTAGTTAAAAAACAAGAGAAATCGGAAGAGAGTAGAAGGGGAAGAACAAAATGGAGTTTGAGGCCATCAAGAAATATTTGGAGAAAGAACCCAAACAAGATGAACCTACCAAAATCGACAAATTACCTCACAAATTCTTCGACCCTTTCATTCTCAAAGGGCTCCAATTGGATCTCGTTGAACCCGATCGGATCATTTGCTCCTTTAAAGTCCCTTCTCGGCTCCTGGTAACTTCAAACTTCAGCCCTAAGATCCTATTTTTATCGTCCGCAATCCCTAATTCAAGTGTGTTGATATATTGTTTTGATTAAATTGTTGGATTGAAAGAACACAGCTAATACGCTGCATGGTGGAGCAATTGCCTCGCTAGTTGACTTGGTTGGATCAGCTGCGATTTATGCTTCTGGTGCTCCTACCTCTGGGGTTTCTGTTGAAATCAACGTTTCCTACTTGGATGCTGCTTTTGCCGATGTATAATTCCCCCTCTCTCTTTCTATATATTTGTTTAATTGCAAGTACACAGTTGAACTTGTCGATTTGTGTACCTATATGCTAAATGCTCTATCCTACTATTGCGAATACCTACTATGGAAGACACAAAATGGTCTTGTGGTGGCAATTGCGTAGTGACTGCTGCAGTTTTGGTATCTATAGAGTTAATCTAAGTTTTCAATCCGCACATACAGTTTCTAATATTTGGGATTATATATTACAGTGCGACTTAAGAAAAGGTTAGTGTAGCTGGGGCTTTGTTTTTTCTTCCAGATATTCATGAAATTGATATTGAATTCTTTCTATCGTTGATGTGCTTGCGTTGCAGTATTGAGATCTTTCATGGGTCCATCTGTTTCGAAAAGCTATACATGTAGTTATAATCCATCTCATCATGATCTGTGCATTTTGATATTTATTCATCTTTAGGCTTAATTTTTTTCTCACTCTGATGCTGAAATTAAGATGTAATGCTATTCACAGCCAACATGGTTGTGATTGCAGTATTCAGGTCTTTAATAGGGTTGTTTATCAAGATCCTCAGCTGCGACATAGGAATTTGCATATTCTAGTCAGTATCCATTTTAACATGATTTATGAAGTTGGATATTAGTGTTTATCATGATTTATGAGGAGTTTTTTTTAATATACCCTGGGCTTAGTTTCTACTTTCAGATACTGAAATTTAGTTTGAATGCCCATTAATTGCTTGTTGAGATTCAGCTTGAACAGTGATATATGCAGCTTTCCTTCAAAAGTGCGTATTCTTGTTAGAATCCATTCTTATCATGTTTTGGAGACTAAGGATGTCTTTTGTATCATAGTCTTAGTTTTGACCGCAAAGAAACTAAACTTGAGCTGGATGTCGAATGTGAGAAATGTTGAGCATATTGTACATAAATAGTTAGTATGACTTTGTATATTGGGTTAATCTCAGCCTTTGGTAGCATAGGCTAGTTAGTCAACTTAGGACGTGTGTCAGAATGTGTCCGTAATTCAAAACTAAATCACGAGATCAAGTGCACCATGTGCTCTAATATCATAAGAAATCGCGAGTCATGTGAATAAGAGATATGTGTGGAAGATCGGAAGAGAGAAGAACTGAAGAAGACAGAATTTTGAAATTTCTTGTACCAGTATGATTATTATTATTATAATATTACTTGACTATCAGACTGATTAGTATTTACATTTGCACATTTTAACACTCATTCTGACTAACTAGCCTATGCACCAACGCTAGATCAACCCAAAACATACAAAAGTCATACTAACTTAGTATATATAGTTACATATTCTAACACACACCCGGAGTGGCTAACTAACCTATGCAGCCAATGCCCGATATTGACCCAATATACAACATGACTTTTGTATATTTGGTCAATCTCAGCTGTCGGTAGCATAGGCTACTAAGTGAGTCAGGACGGTGTGTTAGAATGCGCAAGTGTATATAATAACCAGTCTAATAGGTGCATAATAGTAAGATGATTTCAGAATTATATCTTCTTGTATCTCTGTTCACAGAATTCCTAGTTTCTCAAGAACATCTTATTCGAAACTGTCTCATTTCTATTTTTTGTGATGTTGTTTTCTAGCGCAGCATGACATTGATAGGTTGTCATGTTAGTTTCAAAGTCCCCTGCTAAAAAAATGGTCATACAACCGGTTTAAACATGTTCAATTCAAGTGCTACTATGACCTTTCACTCAGTTGCTTAAATGTGGAGTGCAGGAAGAGATTGAGATTGAAGCGAAAAATCTCCGTGTTGGAAGAACAGTTGCTGTTGTGAGTGTAGATCTTAGAAAGAAAGCAACGGGGAAGTTGATAGCTCAGGGCCGTCACACCAAATACCTTCCTGTAAGCAAAATGTAATGCTTCTTTTCTAATGCTTCACGTCTTGACCATTGTTACACCGTTGTTTCTCGAAAATGCAATAATCGCACGTGAATGTGATGATCTATTGTTATGCCTTTAAATTAGCAAGGAAGTGATAAAAACTCAATCTGCTGATGTCTAACCGGTATTCCTCTGGTGTGAATGTGATGATCTATTGTTATGCCTTTAAATTAGCAACGAAGTGATAAAAACTCAATCTGCTGGTGTCTAACTGGTATTCCTCTGGTAGCTTTGGCATATTGTACTTGTAAGAGACGATATTTGTATGAACTTAGGGCTTGTTTGGATTGCATAACACTTGTTTTATCATTATGGTCTGTACTCCATTCTAGTAAAAAGTAGTGTTTCAAGGCTATCCAATTGATCTAGTTTATACAAATACCAATGGTAAACAATACACTACTATTACTATAACATTTTAGCTCAATTCTACATAGTTCCTCTCTCATTTTGTGAAGGTTCAAGAGGGTTTGATGCTTCAGTGTACTGATTCCCGCTTTTTTGGATGAAATTTCTCAAACACTATTCAGGATTCCTTGAAGGGAATCAAAATGTGAATGGCATATTCCCTGCATGGAAATTGCAGTGTTATGTGGCGTATGGTCGATCATATATTCATCATTGATGTTTGCTTTGATTGGGAAGATGGGCCAATGTCATTGTCACACATCAACCTTCAATAGTGAATCATATCTTTTCTTGGTCAATTCAATAATTCAATAATTGTTCCAATTGGCATCGGTGGATGAGTGTGAATCACATTTTGGAGATAGTTGATGAATAATCCTTTTCATAGTTGTTGACTCATAAACCGTGTATAATCAAATTTATAAACTTTTAATGCGTTACTCCGATAACATACTCACTCCAATCAAATAGTCAAATTTATATATTTTATAAACTTTTGGAAATTAGATCTAGTATTTAGAGTGTTTTACATTTTCTAGATGCTAGGTTACCAAAAATATGAACGGTTGTGAATTGTGGTAAATTGGTAATATTAATAAGCGGTAAAATTCATTTTAAAAAAAGTTTTTGGCTATTTAATGTGTCTATTAAAAATTGTGTAACAGTTCAAACAATGCTAATCAATTTACGTAACGGGGCAAAAATAGTACCAAAAGGTATAACAAGCGGCGCGTGGAACTACTAGTGGCCCGCCGGTCATGCCGTTGAACGATCCTAAAATTTAAAATCACAAATTCAGAAGTGTTTTCCGGTAGTGAGTTGTACAGTTGTTTCCATTTTTCAACTTGAGTTTTAGCAGTTCCATCAAACATCCAAACACGGCCTAACCAGTTTCATGCGGTAAAGAACAAACAAGTATATCTATTTTTTTTGGTAGGAAAACAAGTGGAACTTTAGATACCTATAAGATATCAACCAAAAGGCAAAACCAAACAAATAATAGGTGCTGTAGTGCCTAACTAGTTCCAATAAAGTGGGTTATCGTCTCATCGATGCCAATTTACATATTGAAGATCTTCTATATCACTCATATTTGTATCATTTGTATCTCCTTTACATAATTGGTGGATTTCATATTGTTTATTATTTTTTTCGTAAAACACTAATATTTTAATCCTATTTATTTAGCTTCATCCAATCACTAAAGGGGATACATGTGACAGCGTTACAGAAGATCTTAATTGCAATTGACATGCATTAGCTAGGGGTAAACTAAAATATTTAATAAAAATTAAGGGCATGATCGGACCGGGTCGTTTTTAAATAGTTTTAATCTTTTTTTATTAACTTTAGTTTTTTGGTAGGATTTTAAAATAATTTTATAAATTATTAAAATCTAATTCAAAAAATATAATTATTTTGATAAGGGATTTATCAAATTTTTTTTTAAAAAAGAACTAAAGAATATTTTATCAGATAAGTTTTTAAACACTATTGATCTATCATTTTAAAAGATTTTCAAAATTAGATAAAAACCTTATAAGATCTAATAAAAAATATAAGCTATCAAATAAACTATTATAATTAATTGTAATTACTTTGATTTTTTCAAACACTAAAGAAGCTTCACAAAAACGGGCCCTAAAATCCCACAATAACAGAAAAAAAATCTAAGTCAAAATATGATTTATCTTTTCAGTTGAGGCTTTCAAATTGAGTTCGCTGAGGAAAAAAAAAATCAAAACAAACTCAAACCAAAACCACCACCAAGACAAAATTCAGGTTGCTTTCATTCTATGCCACTTTTTCCAAGGCAAGCAAAGGCAAAGCACTCACGCCCAGGCCCCTATTCTCCTTGTTTTATGCTCTGTGTTCTCTTCATGGGAGAACTCTTAAATTAGAGGGCTTGGGAATAATTCAATAGAGCTTCAAGTTATTTGAGGGTTTTTGATTTTGTGAATCCGAAACCTTCTTTGAAACCCTTTTCCTGGTAAGATGTTTGGGTGTGATTGTTTCTATTGGAGCACTCGGTGGTCCGATTATTACTCTATCGGATCCGAACCCGAACCCGTACCCGAACCCTTTTCTCTGCCTTATCCTCTCCCTCGCTGGCCTTCAGGTAAGTCTGTTTAAAGTTGTGAACTTCTTCCTCTGTTCTTTCTGCTTTGGGTCTCTTTGATATACTGGTTATGGTTGAATGATTAATTACTCTGTTTTCGACTTTTAGTATCCTTTGATTCTTTCATGTTAGGTTCCATAAATATGACATTGATAATAATTTTTTTTTTTTTTTATGAATTCCGGTTATGAAATTTATTTGTTGCTGAATATAGGATATTAGGACATGGATCATGTTCGTACCTTTGTCTATTTGTGACCCTTTTCACCCTCTATTCTGTATTTTAGTGATGCATGAGTGGGTAGGAAAACTCAAATTTGCTTGTGATTTCTCTCAGTTTGATCATTGATGTACTAAGATGACTTTTATTGGTTAATGCTGACTTTTCCTTTTAATTCTTTGAGCCTAATAATCCTAATAGATTATACTGTGTAATGTGTATGTTCTTAGGTGGAGGTTTTGCAACAGGGAGAATAAGCCTAGGAGAACTAGAAGTTTCCGTGATCACGAGTTTCGAATCTGTATGGACTTGCAACCCAAACCGAGGTAAACCGAAAGGTGTGACATTCTACAAACCTGTTGAAATTCCAGATGGATTTCATAGTTTTGGTCACTATTGCCACACTAATAGTCAACCAATGAGGGGGTTTGTCCTTGTGGCTCGAGACACGGGCATATCCGAGCTTCCTGCTCTCACAAGACCACTTGATTATACAATGGTGTGTGATTTGGATACTCAGGCAAAAGAGTGTGGTTACATTTGGAAGCCTCACTGTCCAAAAGGTTATAGAGGATTAGGATTTGTGGTCACTGATGAACCTACAAAGCCATCAGTTGATGAGATCAGATGTGTCCGAGCTGATCTAGTAGCGGAATGTGAAGCTTGCGATTTGTTACTCGACATTGATTTCAGTATATCGAGAGACCCGTTTCAAATTTGGTGCACGAGGCCTCAGAAAAGAGGACTTTTGGGTATGGGTGTTCCGGTTGGAACGTTCTTTTGCTGCACAGACCCGATTATTTGTGATGATGAAGTAACTGCCGGGTGTTTGAAAAATCTCGATACCAACCTAAACGCTATGCCAAATCTCGACCAAATTCATGCCTTGATCAAGCATTATGGACCGACGGTCTTCTTCCATCCCGATGAGATATATTTGCCTTCATCGGTGCCATGGTTTTTTAGTAACGGTGCACTTTTGTACAAGAATGGTAACGGAAATGGAGAAAGGATTGATTCTAGAGGCTCAAATTTGCCCGTTGGTGGCTTAAATGACGGAAATTATTGGATTGACTTACCAAACGATAAGGATAAGAGAAACCATCTCAAGTATGGAAACCTTGAGAGTGCTAAGCTCTATGTCCATGTTAAACCAGCTCATGGAGGAACATTCACCGACGTTGTCATGTGGGTATTTTGCCCTTTCAACGGACCGGCCACTCTAAAAGTCGGGTTGGCCAGCGTGGCATTGAGCAAAGTTGGCGAACATGTCGGTGATTGGGAGCATTTCACGCTCCGATTAAGCAACTTCACAGGGGAGTTACAAAGCATTTATTTCTCACAACATAGTGGTGGTGAATGGGTTGATGTTTGTGACTTGGAGTTCATAGAAGGGAACAAGCCGGTGGTTTACTCGTCTAAAGACGGGCACGCGAGCTTCCCTCATCCCGGTACGTATCTGTGGGGACCGTCAAGGCTGAAGATGGGAGTACGGAACGATGTTGCTAGAAGCAAATATTTTGTGGATTCAAGCATGAAGTATGAGATTGTTGCAGCTGAGTATCTTGGTGATGTTGTAGAACAGCCGGGTTGGCTGCAGTATATGCGAGAGTGGGGCCCGACAATTGTGTATGATTCACGGTCTGAGCTGGATAAGATCCTTAACCATCTACCAATCTTTGTGAGGTTTTCTGTTGAGAATTTGATTGATTTGTTCCCTACTGAGCTTTATGGTGAGGAAGGGCCAACTGGACCCAAGGAGAAGGACAACTGGATAGGAGACGAAAGATGGTGAAGGACCGTTCGAGGGACAAGGATGGCGTTTTCGTAAATTGTTACACTCTTATGTGTTGAAAGATATATTGGAGAATAGATTAGGCGGCAGGTTGATGGTTGATTTTGGATGAAAGGAAGATGGATGTGCTCTTTCTCTGTATACTTCGTTTGTGAGCAATGTTAGCATTCAAATTTAGCCGTTGTGATTTGCTTGACATTACTATAGTGAGTCTTGTATGCAGAAGTTCCACTTGAATTTGTACAAAGATATTCAGGCCCTTTGCAGGAGAAAAACTTCCTAAGAAAAGGTTCATATTTATGTTGATTGGTTTGCAAGTTACAACCAGATTCATTTTCCTTTTTAAGTTGTCATTGTGTTTTTATATTGGATTTCCATATATACAATTTTCGATCCCAACCTGTCAATTGAGTTTATATATTTTGTTTGGATATAATTAAGAAATTTAGAATATGTTAACATATAACCATCCCAGATATCCACATTCAAACCCCTTCTCAAGCCTATTCGTGTATTTTCTCGGATTGTATAGATTTAAAGAAAAATTCACCATGATACGACCGAAAGTCAGTAGTTAAAAGCACAAGTCCAGCGCTTTCTCCTTAGCTTGTATACTATTTGATTTCATTTCATGGGCAACGTAGACACAAACTTAAAATAAAATTTTTGTTATCGGGCTTCATTGAACATAAACCATTATTAATTTCAAGTAGGGAATGACTTAACCTTGCACATCCTCAGGGTCGGATTGTATTCATGTGAATCGGAGTATCCATGTATGATTTCTCCCATTAATAAATATAGGCTCCTACAAACTTTATATTCGAAAGATTTCTCCGATCATCAAAAATACCATCTACAAACTATATATTCGGTTTGCGTCCGAGTCGTGTCATTGTGTGCTAAAAACGTATTCAAGTATATCATTTGCAACCCTAATTGGAAAATTTACTAATTTAAGGGATTTTTTTGTGTAATTTCCGCTATTTACCGTCCTAAAAATAAAAAAATGATATACTTGAGGTATTTTTTTTAAAATTTAGAGGCAGAAAATGCGAAAATAAAACCCGACCAGATAATGAGCTCGTCCTTCCATGGGGACTCGCTCTCTGCCCCTTATTTTATTCCCGCCATCTACAGCTCTACGGCCTTCCATATGCCCTAAATCTTTTGTGTATCGAAGCTCTAGTTTCTCCTCCAATCTTCCACCCTCTTCTCCGAATTCCGGCATAGCGCGTCGCTCTCGGTGGGATTCCGAGGGAGAGACCACTCGTAGCGAGCGGTTCGGAACCGGCTCGAAGTTCGATTTCACCGGTGATGTAGACAGTAGATTTGGTTTTAAAAGCCGTGAAAAGCGTAGGAGTTGGTGGTCGGAAGACGACGACGATGAGGATGGTGAAGATAGCTTTTTCGGACTGTGGGAGGATTCGAGAACCACTGATTTTGTTCTGAAGGTAAATTATATCACGAAGCTTCATTTTCAAAGCTATTTGAATTTTCCGGTGTTATAATCTCGATGCATAGAGAGTTGTGGAATGATTAGTCTGCAACAGAACTTAGTGGAATGGCTACACTTTGTATCGGATGATTGGAATTCTGTGGAATGTTTATGCTGTCTATGTTTGATTGTAAGAAAATCCTGAAGTGATTAATATGAAATTGAACACATTTGAACTTGTAATGACAGATTGATGAATGCTGATATAGGCCTGAGTTATTTAAGACTTGCAATCTAGCTTAGTTTTGGCTACTTTGGGTTCTACTTATTTTGAAGCTCCATACAATGCACGATCTCTGTTGGTAATCTCCGTGATGCCTATAAAATCTAGTAAGGACTAGGCTTGATGCATACTTCAAATGTATGATTACACGGTTGTAGATGTATCAGTAAGAATTGAAGGATTTGAAGGATATGCCGATCCTTTTTATAAAAAAAATTCTCAATGATACTTGGTTCAGAAAATTCCTCAAATGAATCTCCTATAGGAAGAAATTCTTGGCTGGGTTTTCTATAAGTTCAACTGGCTGCAGCCTATTGATGAATACTTAAGTAGAATGGCTACACTTTGTGTATTGCGTGATTGGAAGATTGGAGTTTAATGGAATGGTTATGTTACTTATCTGATTGTAAGAAAATCCTGAAGTGGCTAATATAAAAGTTGGAACCAGTTTTGAACTTCAAGGACAAGTTGATCGGAAGATTGGAATTTAATGGAATGGTTATGTTACTTATCTGATTGTAAGAACATCCTGATGTGGCTAATTAAAATTTTGAACACGTTTTGAACTTCAAGGACAAGTTGATCAATGCTGGTGATATTTGAATAACTGCAATCTAGGTTTATTTTACTTCTTAACTTGTTTTGCTAGTTGAGTTGTGAGTATTTACTCTTAAAGCTCTATACTATATATGCTCTCTGTTTATAATGTCCATCCATGTAACGATGATGTAAGCAACTAAGAATTCATCTCTGTTACAGTTTGGTGCACATACACACAACATAACTTGCTGTATTTCGATGCAATTTGTAATTGTGTAACCATACCATTTTAAATGTAGGTACTTCGGACTTTTGGATGGATAGTTCCTAACATTATCATGTCATCCATGCTAGACACAGGGGATAAGGGGCAAGATGCCATAATCATGATGATGATGATTCCACTTGGACAGTTAGCCATTTCTTTCACTATTGATAGAATACAGGAAAGTTCTGGGTACACCAGAAACCCTAAAAGGAAAAAAAGAAAGCCGCGTAGGAGAACATCAAGTAGAACTGGACCGGGTAACAGAACCCGAAAGAGAAGTTACCGTACAGCCCAAGAAAGGGAGGTCTATTATCCTTGGTCGGAAACTGATGCTAATTTCTCCCAGAATGGTACCAAAAGAAGTTTGAATTTTGGTGGTTGGGATGAATTAGATCGGCAAGTGGACAATATAAGTGGTTTTCATGGGTCATCACCAAGGGAAGATGAGAATTCAAAGGAAGTGAGGAATGTTCAGAAAACCCATGACAGTTGAAGCTGGTGGTTGTTTGTGCTCTTGTTTTCAGGATGAGCTTGCTTCCTGCCATGCAATAGCTATGTTTGTTGTTGAGGCCTTGCTCGTTTTTTAGTTCACTCTTTGCTGTCTTTGGAAGAAAAGATTTGGCAGCACCTCTATGATATACTTGGCTTGGTAATTGAAGTCTTGTAAATTGTTCGTATGTATAATGTTAGTCTTGATTACTTATAAGTTATAATTATTGCTTCACTTTTATGATATGTATATTGTATAGTATAACTATACCACCGAATTGTTGACAATTTGGCATTGGAAAGTGGCAACAAAGATTAAGGCCATACGGGTGTAGCACTTGAGCTTTGTTTGTCTGTAGAGTTATATATTGTTTTTTAAATGAAAAACAGTTTATAAATTCACTATCAAGTACAAGTGTACCTGAAGTGTAGCAAGAACCCGTTTTTACAATTAGAAAGAAAACAGTTTATAAATCTACTGCCACACACCCCTACTGAAGAGGGTAAAAAATGTGGCGATTTCTGAATCTTAAGTGACAAAATTATGACAGCTTTGATTGTTTCTGCAGACATTATTGCAAATACGTGTTCTTTCATTTTGCAATGCATCATTCGTGACCAAATGGCATATTCATGCTGTTTGATTACAAACATTGGCGTTTTCGTTGTGTAGAACACGAGAGTGATTTCAATTTTCTTATATCAACTGTACAATGGAACTTCATTTGCCGCTCTCTCCATGATATCAACATGTTTAATACATGTCAGCGAACGTCAATCCACTTATTTTTGTCAACTGTCATACACTTAAGTTTTTAGTTAAATTAAGAAGAGGAGCAGCAAAAACAGCTCACTTATCCTTCGAGCTAAGTTCCCTCCCCAGTAGGACTAGTCCAACTGATGCAAAGGCTGATAACACAGTGGATGCGTAAAACACAGCCAGTAGAGCTCCCCTTAGTGACTGCATCAAAAGCAAGGAAATAAAATTATGAGTTTAGAAGATCTGGTAAGTAATGAAGTAACACAAGCTTTAATATTAAGCGCTTCCAAGCACCTTTGCCAGGAGCATGGCATTGTCATTTGCATACACCAGGGAACTCTCAGGTATGCTTTGAATTCCCTGACTAACTTGCCATGACAGAATTCTGTAACAAGAGAGGCATATACGAGTAAGTATAGCACTATATAATTGATATGCAGGTTCCGGTATGACAGAAAAGGTGTATACCCAAATACAACACTAATAGCAGCCCCAATGTTGGCATTCTCAGGTGTTACTTGAACTTGAAGCTCTCCAAACTGCATTGTTCATGAAAAACCCACCATGATTTTCTATGCAGTTCTGACTGAAAGATTTTTTAAGAAGTTTGAAAACTGAAACATCATACAAAAAATAAAAAAAAATAAAAATTCCCACCTTAAATTGCCTAGTTTCAGTTTTGGGTTGCTCATTAGTAGATGCTGTGGAGTCTACAGTTGAAGATAGAAGATTCCCAGCAGCAATCATCGATTTTGCAATCTATACTTGTTGCAATTACCCAATAATACTGTTATTTCAACTTATTTGGAAACCCGCGTAGATGTGAAATGCACTAAGGTTGGAAGGAACAAGTGGTTTCTTCAAAAATAACAAAGTGCAGATCTTGTTCACAATTAAGCTTTGCTGAATCTAAAAGAGGATAAGAGATACATGTAACTATGAAATTTCTATTCGACCGAGCAGCACATCAAGGAAACTTAAGCACACATTCAGAATGATAGATGTCATTTTAGGACAACTGTTGACAACAATGAAGTAAGTATATCATTTTCATACTGGATACTAATCAGTTCAATCCAACGAGTTTCAGAATCAAGATGCTTCAGGATCCCAAGGAGTTATATACTGATAGAATCAATATGAATGGATGAAGTTATATACTGATAGATGAAGTAGGAGCTGTCTATGTTGTCAGATATCCACAAGATGCTTTTACAGGATCCCAAGGAGTTATATACTGATAGAATCCTAAGTAATCAAGCAGTTACAATACTGTAAAAGAGAAAGGGTGTGAATGTGCCATAGAAAAACCACCAGCAGCCAAGAGCTACTTGTCCATCGTTACTAGATTCAATAAGTTCAAATTTAAGCCGGCATACTCAGCCAAAGGAAAAAAAACTGTTCTTAATCCAAACATTACCTTCTGCAATTCACCTTGACCATACTGTCCCATTGTCTGAAACCTCCTTCCGGCAGATACTAACCTTCTACCAAGTGCTAAATCAGGAATTAGAGCAGGAATGAGTTTTAGAAAAGTTATCACAAGCAACAATTAATAGGCAACTAAGTTTAGCCTTGCCTGATTTTTGACTATCTGTCAAAGAATTTTCAAGAGAAGGGAACTTGCTCACTAAAGTGCAAGCATATGGTGTATCAGCTAATTCCCATGCTCGAGATATATTTAACAAAGTTTCTCCGAGGTCTTGACCACACTGAAACCACAAGTCATATATCAAGCCACTTACTATGTGAATTATGTTGGACCAAAGCTTCAAATAATCATGTGACTATGTGAGCAAAGAATATAAGTTAATCAACCAAAATAGGTGAATGAAAGATGAATTATTTCCAGTTAAGTTGTCAAATTAGTCACCAACCTGGTCGATGACTGGCCCATTTGAAAGATCAAATGCAGCATCATTCAGCTGCAGAAGACAACTGAAGTGAGATAGATTATGGTGTTCTAAAGGCAGACAAAATTGAGGCTACAAAATGATACTGAACAAGCTTAAAAAATCATGATTTTTTCTTACATCTAAGCGAAGATCACTAGGTAGCTTCGCGAAGTAATCAGCAGGAAGATCAAAGCTATCCTGCCAAGTGCAAAGTGATATCAATCATTCAGGACCTAAACTGAACTGCAAATTTTCAATTCTGGTACGCAAAATCGAAGAAAGTCAATATTGACGAGTTACCACCAACTCCTGTAGAAGAATCTGAGGGCTGGAACCGAGGGACTTGTTTGAGGAGTCTGATTCCGCCAGAGCAAACAAGATCTTTCGAGATTTTTTTACCAGATTGATACTGCGCCTCAAAGTATTTCCGTTGAAAGTTCTTCTTCTAGACACATTTGTCGAAAAGATAGAAGAAGATGAAGGAACTAGATTGGTTTGCAACGCATGGCAATGGCAGAGGCAAAGAGAAGCCATTCTCCAATTTCACCTTTCGATTTTCCGCAGCAGTCGATATTTCATATTTGTTTTTCTTTTTTCTTTATTTTGTTATTTTATCTAATTTTTGTGGCCTTGGGATTTCTACTGGGCCCAGCCAAATATGCCCTTACATTGAATGGGTCGGGTTTGGATCCGTAAAAGAGCTGAACAAGAATTCATTCCCCCAATTCCCGACCCTCAAACAAACAAAACCTAGGAGACAACTCCATTATATTCTTGCCCGTGCCGCGTTGTTCTTCGTCCCCCCGTGCCGCGTTGTTCTTCGTTCTCCCCGTGCCTTCGTACCTGCTCTTGCGTTCATCTGCCTTTGAAGCATGTAAAGCCTCTTTTTCACCTTTTTTCTCTCCACATTCTAAAAGTTATTTTCCTTAGCACTTAGCCCTCCTCTATCTGCTTCATCTGCTCTCTAAAAAACTGGTTTTCAAAGTTCATCTGCAACAATCAGCATTACCTTCTGCAGAAATTTTAGACATGAGTGCCAAGAAGAAACAAGCTGATGAAAAAATTCAACCGCCTCCCATTAAATTAGTGAAGCTCGATAAGGCATATAAACTGGTTAGTCCATTTACAGCTGTTAATCATTCTGGACTAACTACTTGTAGTTTGACGTCTATAATTGGACGTGTTTGTAGCCAATATTGATGGAATGTTTTGCATATCATTTATTTTTGTTCGCTTGTTAGTAGATTCTAGAGCTGTGGCTGATAAAACTTAATATAGCAACACGAGGATGGTTTAAGGTGCCTGTTCTTGTTCGATTTTGGCCTGCATTGTTCATCTTGAGATGAGGAAAGTGTGGAATGAATTGGTCAGTGAGATCCCTATAAAATTATATCAGGCCGGGGTGGATTGCATCTCATAATGCATTCTCTTTCATTACCAGGTGCGATCATTACCCACCCTTAGCAGAGTAACATACTAACATGAATTGGAAGAAAATGAATGGAAAGAAAGATGCAACTCCAATGGATAAATTATCCTTCGAGTTTGGCTAGGCTGATGAGATTGATATTGAGGGTATTTCCAAAAATTTTTAAGCAATGCTAATAAGTGGAGATATGTATCTTCTTCACGAGACTTATCTCCACTTATGTATTGTTTAAGTAGGTATATAATTTATATTCGTTTTAGCCATGCGGTCATGCCTGTAGAGCTCGTAAATACACTTGTCCATTGAGCCAGCTCATTTCACACAAGATTTAGTACTGTCTCTTGTTCTGATTTTCCTAGTGTTTCGGTTGAACCTTTAGATTTGGGTGTCTCTTCATCTTTGTAAATAATTATTAATTTACTGTTTTGTTTTGGCTTATTATTCACTGGGTTTCAGTTGCTAAAATCAGCCTCTTTCATCTTTGTGTTCTTTTCCTCTCATACACAGGCCATGCAATGGGTCAATAACATGTCTGGGAGATGGGAGGATGAGGAAGCTGATATAGAGCTCGAGGGGCGGCCTTCTAAGTAAAGCTCATCATGTGATCTAATATCTTATGCAATGTTCATAATTTTGTGAATGAACTTCTGACAGTTTTTTTTCCATTCCCTAGGCTCGGTCTTGGTGCAGAGATATCATCTCATAGAGCTGAGTTCAAGCAGCCCAATAATGAAGCGACTGAATGGAAATTACGAGCAATGTTGGATTCTAGCAAAAGAAAAACTTCAGTCAATGAAGATTCAGCACCAGACGGAAACAACGCGGCCCTTAGTGAGGATGAAGAAAATGAATCTGAGAGCAGGAGTAATGCCTTTGCCAAGAAGCGAGTCACCCCTGCTACTGCATCTCTCTCAGGAAAGAAGAAAGGGAGGAAATAATAGTCAATTTCTCTTTGACATTTTTTTCCATGTAATTGCTAATAGTATGTTTTGGTGTCAATATTGGAAATTTGGAAATAGCACGTTCGGCACTAGATGTTGAGCCTGGGGTGTGCAATGCAGTGCGTCTAGGAGGTGTATCTATGGGGTGCATTCTCATTGAGCTTGCCCGTGAGGTGTATCTGTAGTGCGAATTCCGACCGAGCTTGTGGATTCGGATCTGGTTGGATTGTTCGAAATTTGACAAGTTTTAGCTATGGGGATGCATTCTCATCGATCTTGCAATGTAGTGCGTCTGGGAGTGTGTATTTGCGGTGCAATTAAAAGGCGGATCGGAACGGTCCCTAAATTCAGAAAATTCCGGACAGGTATGTCCAAAGTGTCAAACGGATCCTAGATCGGACCGAGCATCAAGACGCGGGGATCTAGAACATCATCCCCATAGGCTTCCGGTATATTAAAAATCACATAAAGCTTATAAAATTCCCGACAAATATGATCTTAAAGGTGACTTCTACGTGTAATGCTCTACCTCTATGGTATTAAAGATATTGTTTCAAAATTACAAAATATTACAATTACATTTTGCTGTAACTTGTTAGGTATAGATTCAAAAAACAATAAAACTACAACAAAACTAACCCATAAAAAATCATCTCTCAATCTTGTTCTCATGGACAATTTGGATTTTTCCCTGGGCCACCGTAATAGAAGTGAGTGCCCCAATCGTTACTATAATCACTCTTGATATCATAACAATTGACGTTCTCGGACACAGTCAACAAGTTCCGGGGCCTAACCAAGCTATTATCCGAATCCACTACTTGAAGATTTCTGAAATAGCTAGCCTTAGCGTACCCATCCCGAGCAAAGTGACCCGAGCCCATCTGGGTGGTGGTATGGTCTCCGGTGGCACGCGTGTCCACCACTTCACCTCCCCATTCCACCATGCTCGCGTGGTCCGATAGGTGGTTAAACAGCTCCGCTGGCCAGTATCCCACTAGTGTTCCCTCCCCGAACCCTAACCACCAGTTTCCCGAATTCGGATCCTACAATACCGTTGTTTTACATGCGGTATAATATTATGCATTAGGGTGGACGCTTCCGATTAATCACCAATTTACATTTATACTTTCTAAACTAAATGTACATGGTGGTAGTAAAAAAATTCAAAGAAACCATAAAACTAACCTTCCATATAAGGAGTGTGATGTCATATTGGTCGCCTGCAAACATAGAAACCGGCGAGATGGCGGCTCCGATGGCTATACGGTTGCTTGTCTGAATGAATCCCGAACATAGAAGATTATAGCATCCTGTTGTGACATACGAATCACTCTGCATGAATATAATGCAAATCACTAAATCAGCAGATTAATTCGACTTTAATTAAGATTATATTTAAAATACATATAATACATGCTCGAAATTGTAATAATTTTTTACTACTTGTAGGGATAAAACATACAATAAAAATGTCGATTTTGATAATAGTTAAGAATGTCTAACCGTCCAATAAGTGAAGAGCCTGGGCCTGCTATCACCGTAGAGCTCCGGACTGACCTGACTAGTGCAAAAAACCAAATAAATTATTCAGTTTTTGCTGTAAATAATATTTTAAAGTCAGAAAATTTCGAGTAAATCTATTTGGACTTATATATAAGTTATTCGAATTTCGAATAATGAGTTTATTTGACAAAGTTTCAATTAAACATTTTTTAATAAAAGTTAAATATGTTGTTGATTGATTTACTTTTTTTGGACTCTCAATTAATATCAATCTTTTTTATATATTTTCAGCCATAAACATATTTTTAAGTTTAGGTAGGTTAAGCCGATTTCGATTCTAAAAATAATAATAATGAAAATGAAAATGCAAAGGTAAAGGTAAATAATTTCGACCTGCCACCCAGCTTCAATGCTGTTGAGATCAGAGCCGTCGAAAGAGCCAGCTAGGATCCAAATCTGTGAGAGACTGAACTCGTTGATTTCTTCAACCAATGGGTCCCACACGTTGATTGTCGCTTTTGCCCCGTACACTTCCTCGCTTGTACCGGTGTATGCTATCGCATGCTACACGCGTTCAAATTTAATCTTTATCTTCATCAAACGAATTTCAGCATCAAATTATTGAAATTTATACATGATAGTGTAGATACTTACCTCGTGGCTAAAGCCAGTGACGTCAGGAGCATCGGTGCGCCGAGGAAGAGGAATATAGCGACGTTGTTTCTTTCCAAAGTCATACAAGGATTTACCCCTCAGCACGTCGTTCACAGTGCTGCGCCGCACCGGAACGGTGCGTTTTGGACACCCTGTTCCATTGTGATGCCACATGTGCCATGCAATCTCTTCATTCTTAACGTTCTCATCATTGTTTCTTTGCTTTCCTTCTACTTTTACTCTCTTCATTTTGGGCAACTTGGGAAGAACTTTCTACCATAATTACAAATTAATTAAAAACAAATTATAGTACTTTGCTTGTTGGCTAGTTCAGGTTAATTTCTCACCCTATTAATTATATATTTTGAATAAATAAAACACCAATTAGGTTAATAAAATCGATACCGGGATCTTGTGATTCTTCAGAAGTGGGTGATCGAAAGCCGGTTGTGTACGTCTATGAATGCAATCAATGATATCTCCATCAGGGCTCTTTGATATTCGTATTAGACAAAAAAAAAAGAAAATTAATTTTGAAACATGAGTATAATCATGCATGCAGTTTTTAACCGGAACAGCAAGACTTCGGTTCTAATTCAATATTAAAAAAAAACTGGTGAACCTAGTCGGATCATATATATATATATATATATATATATATATATATATATATATATATATATAAAGAGGAAATAAGAAAAAGAGGACCAACATGTGTGGCAATTCCAGTTCAAACCGGCCATGCGTGAAGATTCCGGTAAGTCATGACCGTCATGCGTAAAAAAAAAATCCGGTCAAAACCCGGTTTACAATCAAACTTGTTGAAAACTTTGGTCCAGACCGGACTTGGAATATCATGTTTGGACCGGTTGTGCAACCTAAGTATAATGAATCAATAATAACTTATAAGTACCAGAATGGTCAAAATAGGAGGCTTGTTGATCAAGCGTAAGTGCCTTTGGATTCTCTGAAGCCTTAAGCTGCTAACATGCTTGTGTTTGGTGTAGTTCAATGCCATTACATGGCTACTAATCAAGCTTTGCAGTAAACATAATAAGGCAACATGAAAAATGAAGCCCGAAGAAGAAGAAGAATGAGGTTTGGCTCTTGCTAAACAAGAATGTGTCATTTGGATCACAAAATCGAAAAGGGAAAGAAATTTTGAAGGAGATCGAAACAGAAAGGAAAGAACTAATGAAAAATGTAAAAATAACGTTCAAATAGCAAATATGGAGGATACCTGGTGTATGGTGGTTGTAGTAGTAGCTTGAACGCTAAATAAAGGTTTCAAGGGTTCTACCAACAAAAATAAAAATAAAGGTTTCAAGGGAAAAAGAGAAAGGAACCTTATTTAAAAATTTAAAGAGGTTAATTAATTAGGGTTTTAAATATATATGTATATATACACCGTTGGCAGGTGTAATTTACGCGTAATTTAAAACTTAACTCTTATACAAAGCAATC
Source organism: Fagopyrum tataricum (assembly GCA_002319775.1). Lineage (NCBI taxonomy): Eukaryota > Viridiplantae > Streptophyta > Magnoliopsida > Caryophyllales > Polygonaceae > Fagopyrum > Fagopyrum tataricum. Next base: position 3,638,656 of record CM008286.1, read on the forward strand.
GTATTGCGAGTACGAAAAAAGGAATCACGCGTGAGCGGCGAGCGCAATGCAGTTACACCTAAATTTGAGCTTGTTGTGTGGAACAACTTTAACGGTATAATCTGTAACTATTGTCATGCGCACGGCTGATCGCGGCACAACTTTGGAATATAACGAACTAACTCGTGGTCAAATCCATGCATTGCATGTGCTACTCGGACTACCTGCATATGCGATTGCACTTGAACATCAGTCATCAAACCTGTTTATTTGGGTAATTAATTAGTCATACCGATTGCACTTGACTATAATAAGTAACGTGAACCTAACATATAAGTCCAAAGAGTTACTCCTTCTGTTACCAATTGGCCAGTTTTAGGATGGAACCCCGAAAGCTTATTTGTAAAGGTTCACTTGTGGCGTGCATTACTTCCATGTCTTAGACCCGACAAATATAAAAAATATAAATTTAACATGATATCATAGCTAAGGTTCGTACGGATCTCGTTATCTTGTGTTTGTGTTGTCATTAGCGAATATGCTATTCGCCCGTTTGGCTAAGCTAGCCTTAAAGACTTTGTGTCAAGTGCAACTAGTCCGGGATAGTTGCACTTGAGGGGGTGTTGAGATGTGTGGATTATTGTGTCCCACGTCGACTATAATAAGTAATGTAAACCTAACACATAAGTCCTAGGGTTACTTCTCCTATTGCCAATTGGTGTTAGGATGGAACTCCGACGGCTTGTTTATAAATGTTTCACTTGTGGCGTGCATCCCTCCACGTCTTAGACCTGACGGATAAAAAAATAAAAATAAATTTAACATGTTTAATTATTTAAGCACAAAATTAGAATTGAATAAGTGCATGCATCCGGTAACTATTGTTAATGTATAGTTACGGTTAACCAACCAATGTCGTTTTACATTTAAATCGGGTATTTCATATATATAAAAAATATCTTAAAAAACCGTTGTAGTATAAGTTTTTTTTTTTTCTCTATAATAACTTTTCCGTTCTTACATCGTCCTAACAAGGGGATAAATGAGAGCTATGCGATAATATCTTTCTATAACATTAGAATAGATGAACCGGTAGAGGGTTATCTCCAAGTCGACGATATCCCTTATATCTCAAGCTACGTGCAAGGGGATGAGTCTAACAAGGATAATCACAACAATTCGGTTGTATGCACGTTATAGATCGATTACAAATTTGGTTGTAGCTTGCACGTAGAAAGTCACAGTAGCCAAACTCATTTCAATTAATTAAGTTGGCCGTAGGGTCGTGGAGATTCGGATTGGGCCGGAAAATCGGTTCAGGCCTAAACCACCATTATCGGATCAACATATCCTGCAATTTTTTTTTTTTTTAATTTTCTCATATATTGCCTCGGAACAAACGAGGGGAAGGGAATACATTCGGTGAGCCACACACAAACACATGAGTTATATCTAAAACCAATTGAAAATGGAATGAGTAATATATAGACTTACATGTTAGCCTCACGGCCCTCACATACTTTAGTACCACATATCTCAACAGATCCATTGTGGTCCTAATCCGGTCTAGACTGTTTCTTAATCTTTTGACATTTAAAAAAAGTGAATATGATCTGAAGTTAGACGGAACTACATTAAATCCATATAACTCGTACTTCTTTTAATAATAATAATAATAATAATAATAATAATAATAATAATAATAAAAGAGTAATTATAATCCAAATCGTGATTGACCGAATCGTTATAGTCCAAGCCATGAATCGTTACATAAACAAGGATAAAAATCCAATCACTTGAGAGGGATATATGTAACATTGTTATAGAAAATCCTGATTGGTAAAAGTACCGTCACGGTCTTAGTTGGCTGCATGAATTGCAACAAATTGCAAGTTAACTGCATGAATTACAACAAATTGAAATATAAATACCTGAATAGCAACAAATTGCACTTTTGCGGCATGACTTGCTTAAAATGCAAATTAACGACATGAATTGCAACAAATTGCAAATTAGCTACATAAATTGCAACAAACTGCATGCAGTTGGCCAGTTGCCTGGGAACTAAGTCATACGAATTGCCAATTACTAATACTTGACGTAAAAAGGTAGAGTAATAGTTGGGCCTTTTTCCCCATGCGCCTGCCCCTTACAAAAGCCCACCCTTTATACTTGAACCAAAGTGGTATAGCCTTTTAATTTATGCTTCATCATTTGCTTTACTAAATAAATAAGCACATATAACTTCTCCCTTTTTCACATCTATAAAACTTAATACCAACAATTGGAGAGCTCCTTGCACATTAAGGATACAAACCATTTCTAGCTTCTACTTTATTAAAACGGTATTTTTAACAATATATTTCTAAATAAATGATCCAAAAAAGATAGAAATTACCTTTAAATTAAAAACAATTGATAAAAAAGCTTAGAGGATATATATATTAGGATTTTACTAAAGACAATACATCCGATTTATAAGAGGGCAACACATTGCAACACTGTGTTATTTAATTTATTTAATTTTTGATAAAAATATTACGTTTTGTCCAAAATCATACATTAAAGAGTTTTCTTAAATTGGTGGGCAGGAAAAATAGAAGTAAAATATTGGAGTTTACTTTTCCTTTACACGCAACTTTTTTTTTTATCCTATAGTGCTAATCGGATCTGAAGTGTGAATCTGATCCTTTTGCATTTATTTCGAACATCATACCATTCGAATTCCATGAACAAGATTTTTAAAAAATTGAAAATTTGACCTTTTTATTTAATAAAGGAAAAATCCTTAGCGCTTAAGCTTTCATTGCTTCTCTTCTCCTTCCCTATAAAACCGCCACACAATCCCCTCATTACCACCACATCGAACAGACAAAGTCAGAAAGAAGAAAGGGACACCATAACCGAAAAGAGAAACGAAACCCCAACCTCAAAACCCCAGGTACTAGAAGAGAGAGAATGGAGAACTTCATGGTTGTCAAGGTAGGAGGAGAAATTGTCTATGGCATTAACTTCTCTGCGGTACCTGAAGGATGCATCGCCGACATCGTTGCCTTAACGACTCCTAGAGATGCTTGCCGACTTGCGGTGATCTCGAAGATTTTCAAGTCGGCGTCGGAATCGAACGTTGTGTGGGAGCGATTTTTGCCGCCTAATTGCGAAAATATCGTTGCTAGATCTGATGGAGGAGAGGAATTGTTAGCTGAGCTCCATTCTAAGAAACAGCTCTATATGTACCTCGCTGACCGCCCTATCCTCGTTGACGGCACTACCAAGGTAGGAATTCCAATTTTCTTTTCTGTAATCATTGTCGGTGCTCGAAATGCTGTGGTTTCGCTAATGGAATGTGAAGTTAGGGTTATGGATTTGTTGAATTGGATGAATTTGCTTGTTAGGTTTTTCGCAGGGAAATTGATTGATTTTATGAATTGAACTGCTCTGAAAGAATATGGTGTTAATTTAGTGGATAAAGACTATCAAATCTTTTGAGAATTTCTCTTAGAAGTACATCTGTTCCGTGAGGATATATTTGAGATGAAAGTACGGATGGAGAGTCAAATGTTCAATTTGAAGAAAGTAGTACTTAATCTAGTAAACTATTCAGATACGGTCTACCTGCTACCTTTTGAAAAAGATTCCCCTTACTAAAGAGGAAGACGTTTTCGTAAAGCTTTGGCTTAATTACTCAATTTAATCGGTTAGTGGTCTATTCTAGACGCTACAGTAGTGGATTAAAAATTTAAGCTTTTTTAAAAACGTTTGTATTATCTTCTTTTCAATTGTTAATTACTACTTTACACGCCATTTCTCTACTGTGAGCATGAAATGAAGATAAAGGAAAAGTTCAAGTGAGTAGACTATTTTCACTCAACTATAATTTGAATCGGGAAGCTCGTAACCCAAGTCTGCTAATGGGCTTGATGGTCTTGTTTAGATCTCTGTCACTCATAAAGAATAGAGGAAGTTCGATTAGCATTGCATACTCTTTGTTGTAGACTGTCTTTGCTCTAAATAACTCATGAATCTAATGGGGAGTTATGTTCTTATTTTAATTTTAGCAGAGCTTTTGGCTTGAGAAATCAACTGGAAAGAAATGTTGGATGCTTTCTGCAAGGAGCCTTACTATCATATGGAGTTGTACTCCGAGATATTGGAAATGGACTTCCATCCCCGAATCCAGGTGTGATACTTTCTGTTAACACTGATTTCGGTCAGATCATTTAACTTCATTAGACAATAACTCTTTAATCTTGTTCTTAAACTGAGTTTTATACGTGTGTAGGTTTCCGGAGGTGGCTGAACTTCTCGGTGTTTGCTGGCTTGAAATCCACGGAAAGATCCAGCTCTCTACGCTGTCACCTGAAACGCGCTACGCTGCATATCTCGTATTCAAGACGACAGAAGGCGCATACGGGTTAAACAACCTATCCGAGGCATCAGTAAGCACTCCAGGAGGCAAAACCGAAACACAACACGTATACCTGTCTGCTGAATCCGAGCAATTACATAGACGCAGGGATCCTTCTAGGGGAGCGATCAGGGGATCCAACAGACTAAGAGTACCTTCCTTCAACGACACACAAGGGGCACAAGTAGAGGCTGACCAGTACCCGAAACCGAGAAACGATGGGTGGCAAGAGCTGAAGATCGGCGAGTTCTTCACCCATGTTGAGGATGACAACAGCGAGATCAAGTTGTCAGTTTTGGAAGTGAAAGCTGGGAACTGGAAAGGTGGTCTCGTTGTTGAAGGTATTGAGATAAGACCAGTAGGAACCAACAAGCAGTGAAGGACGATGAGGAAAAAGGTTTTTAAAAAATCATCATGGGAATGAAAGTTACAATCTGGCATTCGTTCTTGAAAGAGTACAGCAGCCACAAGAGTGATAGCGACTGACATTTGTGTTTGTGTGGGTGTATATAACGTTCTACTGTGCCGGAATAAAGCGGAGACGAAATAAAGCAAAGATAGTGGACGATGTTCTTTCGTGTGTCTTGCTTCGTTGTATTTTTATTTTATCTTCCCCTTTATAGATTATCGTCTGGTTTAAAACTATTTGGAATTTTGAATGAGTTTAGTCATGAGTTTAGTTCATGTAATGCATCTTTATTACGGGTAACGGGATGCTCATCATTTGTTTTTATTTTTGCCAATTAGTACCTTTTTTATTTATTTAATTTCGCCATGTCTTTTGGTTCCATAAGAGGGATCAGAGAAGTTAATGTGTCCGTACTCAAATTATCAAATGGATGTGGATTAGATTGTAAAAATACTTGAAATGTCCATACGATTTTAACATTTCATTTAAGTAACATTAGGATGACAATGTGATGGGGTGAATGTACACTTTCCATCACTAATCTGTTATCCAATTGGGTGCATCCAATTACTCTATCGGGTGGATCTATCCATTACTCGTCGGGTGACGGGGTAAAAGTACGGGTATAACTGTAAGTGTCAAATGATTATCGTTGACATGCATTCTATTTTTATAGTATTTTCATAAATAATACAAAGTTTATATTCAAAAACACTATTATTAATTAATAAAATATTAATATTAATTATAATGTGTTTTTACAACATACATAATAATATATTTATAAATTTGTGATTTAATATCTAAAATTTAGATATATTTGATGTATCGAGGATGGGCGAAGGGTCCTCATCCATCAACCATCCATGGCCCGGGCTTTTTCGGGACATCAGGAGATTCGATGTTCATCGAAAGGGTGAAATCGCATTCCTAGATACGTTATAATAGTAATTGGAATGTACCTAAGGTTTTAATGATATTATTTAGAGTAATCGTTAGAATTGTTGAATTAAATTCGATTTTTGAAAAACTCATGTACGTTGATCACCAGTTTTTAGTGTATTGCGAGGTAAAATATAGTACTAAAAAATCATCAGTAGCGAATAAGAGCTTGTGAATTAGGATAACATTGCAAATTTACAAGCCAATCGACAAAGACTCGAAGAGAAAACGAAGTCAGAGGAAAAAGGTTAAACGATGCGTATCGTCTGTGCCACAAAACGCTACCCTGAAAGGATGGGGTGGGGTCCAAAATCCCAATCAAAATCCAAATAACCGACTTTTAACAGAGTGAAGCAGGAGATTTCTTCTCTCGTTGACAGAGAAGCTGACAAGATAGAGACGAGGTTATGGTTCATCTTCCTTGCGAAGAAGATTCTGTAAGTTGATACTCTTATATTACCAGAAATGGGCACGGCAATTCGATCGCCGGCGTCAGCTCCGATTCTTCTCCAACCTCTTTCCTCTCCGATTCCAAGGTTTTGCCGTTGAATTTTCTGGACCTTGTTTTCCAATTTGGGTTATATAACATTCTGTGAATTTCAGCTCCTGTTAGCTTGATTTTGATTCTTCTATTCAGTTTTGTACTCCTAATTCCGTTTATGGATACTGCTGAAACCTTGAATTTGCCTTCAGTTCAGTGTGGCTTGTGCATTTGAGTAGGAAATTAATGATTAGGGTTTTGCTAGAACAATCTCTCATTGTTTCAATTACCCCTTCGAAAATGTGAATTTCAAATTTGTTTTTTTCTAATGTTTGTATGGTGCTGTCTTTCAACTCTAAGCAACGACTGAATAATGCTGAATTCCTCTCAATATGCAAGTCTAAGTTTCTTGTTTTAGAATTACAATCATATCACTTGTTTCGATCTGGTAGGAAGAAGCAGACGAACCTGATGCTAAGATGCTTGTTTGATCAACCAAAACTGGAAACCAACATTGCAAGACACATTGTCCCTGCACTAGCTGTTTCATGTATATTCTTCTCTCAAACAAACCCGGTTCGTAAACTTGCTCCATTGCCCGCCCTCTCTATGTTTTTTCCACACCATGTCTTATTTGGATCCGATAACGATACGAGTATACGACCTTTCTTCTGTGATTGTTCCATTTAATCAGGTCCTAGCATTATCTCCCTCCTCTGGAGATAACATTTTTCAGCTAGCCAGTGCTGCAAGTAACCCACCGTCTCTTCCTCTCGATGAGGTGTCTGAAGAAGAAAGAGGAAGGATGATGACTATGATGTCGAGAGGCATGACCACTAAGAATTTTGATCCTGTTAGGTATTCTGGTAGGTGGTTCGAAGTAGCCTCTCTCAAACGTGGGTTTGCTGGACAAGGTCAGGAGGACTGTCATTGCACACAGGTAAATTTTGTTTAACAGGTAAGGTTTGCAGTTTCCACTGGAAACTTTTCTCTAGTGCTAAGTAATGCTAATCAAATGTCGGTAGATGTATACATCTTCTGCATAGGTGAAGTGTAAATTTGCAACTTCTGTTTTTTTTTGAGTCTTGATGAAATGTTGGACTTGTGGAATATATTGCAAAATTGATCCTTCCAATGCCTTGTGTATGTATCAACGTAACTAAAATGAAAATGCTCACTTCAATGCTTCATTTTTGTCCCCCTCTTCCTCACCTTTATTACTTCCTATGATATGCAACTGTGTGTTACTCGGAAACTGACAAATGACCGATTTTGCAACGTTTTCCATGTTTTTGTGATCTGTAATGACAAAATAAAGGTTAAAGTCATCATAAGACGAACCCCAAAGATTGAGGATCAGACATTCTATTTACCAAATAATAACATATTGCCGCTTCAGTGTTGCAAATTTTGTAATTAATGATATTGGATCGATTACAGGGCGTGTATACGTTTAATATGGAGGCACCGGCAATCCAGGTTGACACATTTTGTGTTCATGGAGGTCCCGATGGCTACATAACCGGTATAAGAGGAAAAGTTCAGTGCCTCTCAGAGGAAGATTTGGAGAAGACAGCAACTGATTTAGAAAGACAAGAGATGATCAAAGAGAAGTGCTACCTTCGCTTCCCCACTTTGCCATTTATCCCCAAGGAACCATATGACGTTATTGCCACAGATTATGACAACTTTGCCATTGTGTCAGGTGCCAAAGACAAGAGCTTCGTCCAGGTTAGATCTATTTTTAGTGCATGTTTGGCATCCATATCTATATCATATATTGGTATCAAGATATGAGTATGATATTGATATCGGATATGGTGATATTTTTGTTCGGTGGGTTTTAGTATATGAAAGAGGAAGGGCAGATATGAGATATGTGATACCTCCCTTTTTTTAGTACATCAAGAGAGTAGAAAAAGTGTAATATGAGTGCATCAATATATCAATATGATATCCATATACTTATATACCGAATACTAGATATGAGTTTTTTTTATGTTAATGATCCATCATGGTAACCTCGTCGGTGTTCCAGATATACTCGAGAACGCCAAACCCAGGGCCTGACTTCATAGAGAAGTACAAGAATTACTTAGCCGATTTTGGGTATGACCCGAGCAAAATCAAGGACACTCCACAAGACTGTCAAGTGATGTCCAACAACCAGCTAGCTGCAATGATGTCCATGAACGGAATGCAACAGGCTTTGACGAACCAGTTTCCGGACATCGAGTTGAAAGCTCCTGTAGCGTTTAACCCTTTCACGAGCGTATTCGACACGTTGAGGAAGCTCGTGGAGTTATACTTCAAGTAGCAGTGTTGAGGAATTCGTTGTTCCTCCATATATTTGTACCTCTCTTGCTCAAGAGGGATATAATTATCTTCTGAAATATGTGTTACTAATTGTGCATTTCCTTGGCCAAGTTTAGATTGACGTGTTACCAAACTATCACCTTCTTTGGCTTTCAGCATCAGCAACAATTTCACCTGCCTAGACATACAAAATTAATCATGCACACCTAATATGCATCATTACTTTCACAAAAAAAAAAACACTAATATTTTTTTATAACTATATCTAAGGTTGTTTCTAATCCGGAGTGTTATAGAAGTAACAAGTACCTAGGAATGTTAATGGTTCGGGTGGTAGGCAAGTGAATCACTTTCTTTCACCTTCCATCGTCCGCTCGTTTACAAAATTTAACAGTGATTCACCTTCCATCGTCTGCCCATTTACAAAATTCAATATATTTTAGGTGTATTGGTCGGGTGATAGGAATAACTTCACCCATTGTCTATCCATACCTATGTTTTTTTCCGGATTTTTAACCGCTTATTCGGTTGATTCGGTTATCCACCGGATGTGGCAAAATTGTTATCTCTACTTACTCAAAAGATGATGGGCCTGTTTGGTAATGAAGATGAAATTTTAATTTCATTTTCATAATCTCATAATTCTATAATCTATGCATAAGGGAATGAAGAAAATCTCTCAATTTCATTCCCATAATTCTATAATCTTCGTTTCATTCTCATAATTACTACCCACCAAACTGGACTATATGTATATGGTAGGAATATTCCTATAAATCTGTGAAAAGATGTGGAAACAGTTGCATTTGAATCATTTGCCAAATAGGATTATTGGATCAACAAATTCAACTGTCTATACATCTTAGCTTGAAATTTGTTGAGCTGAATGACTATTCGGGACGGCATAACGTTGCGTTCAGACATACGGAGTGTTTCGGAAACTCCCCGCTGCGTTTGCCAAAGACACGTGGAGCACTAAAATTGCTGGCCCGACGGTGCTAATTCCCACCAGACCCAAACGACGTCGTTCTAGAAGGGATGTTGCCTATTGCGGTGACCAAATTGACCATGACATGTCCCCACGCTCTGTTCTACTGTTTTTTCCCAGCAATAGAAGCTCAGAACGACACCGTTTCTACTCGGGTTGCTGGTAAAATACAACTTAAATATTATATTTTTTTAACAAAAAAATAAATAAATGACCCGCTTTTCAAATTTACTCGCTTGTTTGCTTAGGCTTGATTCTTCAAAACTCAAAAGGTCTTCTCTTTGTTTTCAAAACCGTCTCCTCTCTTCCCATTCTCTCTCTCTTCCCTGATCCTCCATTTTTCTCTCTCTAAATCGGAGCCGATCTAGCTAGGGAATGGGGCAGCAGAACCTGATCTACAGCTTTGTGGCGAGAGGGACGGTGATTCTCGCTGAGTACACCGAGTTCACCGGCAACTTCACCAGTATAGCATCCCAATGTCTCCAGAAGCTTCCGGCCTCCAACAACAAGTTCACCTACAACTGCGATGGTCACACCTTCAACTTCCTTGTCGCCGATGGATTCAGTATGTCTTCGATCTAACCTAGTATACCCTAGATTAATGGCGGAAACGCTGATTTCCTTTTATTTTGGTGGTTACGAGCTAGATCTAACCTAATTTGTTGCTTTCTGATGTCTTGGTAATGGTTTTGCTGCTTTGACTTCTTATGGACGTTGACTGGTTTTTAGGATGTGCTTTGAAAATTGATGTTTCTTGCATTTTCGTGACTGTGTCTATTGACTTAAATGTTTTCATCTGCTAGGAGGAGTTCTGTTTAAGATAATTTGGGGATCTCTGTTATTCGAATTGTGCTATATGTGCGCTTGGTTGAGGTTTGCTGATCCTGGGTACAGTTCTTTTTTTTCCCTTGGACATGCCCCATGCTGTATTACTGTTATATTTGCAGACAAGTTGTATACAAATTCTGCCTTGGCATACCTGGTCTATATAGCACCCTTTCTGATCAATTACATCCCTAAAGATCCTAGAAATAAGCACAGCAGCCATTGAGCTGCTCATTCAGTTATATACGTTTAGGTCTCTCCAGTTGCCAATTTGTGTTACTGTTACCGGCCGATTTATGTTGTTACTGGATCTTTTTTTTTTTTAATATAATGTAGTCAATTTGAGTATATTGAATTGAAAACTTCTAAATATTTTTACTGTCTTTGTTCTAATATGCAGAATTGTTTCATTTTATAATGTTTAGTCCTCGGAGCCATATTTTGCTAGCTTCTTTTGCTTTCAGTTTGACAATTTCGAGATCTTATATAACATGTGATTTGTGTAATATTGTGGGCGAGATGATTGATGATAGATACCAAGGAATGTTAATCAATGGATAGGAATTTGAATTTGAGTTTAAGAATCTCGGCAGCAGCCAATTTGAGGAATCCTCAATTTTGCAATTCCATTTCCATAATCAAGTTTCTGGAATTGCAACCTACATCTCCTCTCCTTTTATAGTAATAAAACAAAAGGGGAACATGAAGGTAGTGAAGGAAAATGGGAAGGTTGAAGATGCAAACTGAAAAATAGGAAATTAAACATAATATAATAAATATTTTAATAAGGGAATACTGAAATGGTATAATGCTAGTCCATCCCCCCCATCCCCAAAAGGATAGAATTTAGGACGTAATGTTTATTCTGAGTGTGTACGATTCTAAACCCTGTCTTATTTGTAAGAAACTTTTCTTGACCTTAGCAATGTGTTTGAGTGTTGTTGTATTCATGTATTCATGTAGAGGCAGAATATTATTTTGCCCGTTGAATGTATTTGATACTTTTAGTCTATTTTCTGTAAAATTTGTTTTAAAGATAATAATGCAGCTTGTATGTTGCAGCCTACTGTGTGGTCGCTGTTGAATCTGTTGGCAGACAACTTCCGATGGCATTCTTGGAAAGAGTGAAGGAGGACTTTAACAAGAGATATTCTGGTGGAAAAGCTGCAACAGCACCTCCAAAAAGTTTGAACAAAGAGTTTGGGTGATCATCTTTTGGCCATCCTGATATTTAGACTTCTCAAGGACTCGTCCATCTGCTTTTCTGGTTTAATTTTATCTAATTGAAGACTTCTGGTTGATCATTTAGGCCTAAACTCAAAGAGCACATGCAATATTGTGTTGATCATCCTGAGGAAATGAACAAGATGTCAAAGGTGCAGGCTCAAATATCAGAAGTCAAGGGTGTAATGATGGAAAACATTGAAAAGGCAAGTTGACTTTAGTTATTTTAGTTTTATTTCTTTTTGTTTAACTCTATGTTTTTTATAAGCAATCAGCACATATCAAACATTTATCAAAAGTTAAATATAAGGCACATTGTTTTGCATGGTTCCATCATAAAAGTTCCTTTCATGGTCATATTCAGTTCTTAATGTTACCATGGTTTTCATTTTTTTTATGCAGGTGCTTGATCGTGGTGAAAAGATTGAAATATTGGTCGATAAAACAGATAACCTTCGTTCACAGGTTGGTAATCTTTCTTGTCATGACAACTTTTCATTTTGCTGATGTTTTTTGTTACATCATTCGTATCCCTTGTTTCATGTTTCAGTTAAATTTCTGATTTAATATACTCTTCGATTTTGTGATGAATTGGGGGATGTGGAAAGGTTTTTATAAATTTGAATTTCTGTTGATACTTAATATCCATTAATAACCCGTTAAGTTTATTTTATTGTTGGTTTAGTAGACTGATTATGATACCTCCTACTGAATTTGATGAAACAAACTAAATGATCTATCAATTCTTTTTATTTGTTTTTTTTTTCCTTTCTTTTCTTGCTCATTTTAACTTGTATTCATCATTTCAATTCTCTTGTAAATTTATCACCCGTGAACCCTTAGTGCTTTATTTTGCACCGAGGTGGGAAACTTGTACTCTTAACGTTCAAAGCCAGACCCTCTATTTGCATTCTGAATTTTCAAGAGAATCAACCTAAAAACTCTTGTATTCTGTCCACGAACAGGCACAAGAATTCCGGACACAGGGAACACAAATGAGAAGGAAGATGTGGCTTGCAAACATGAAGATAAAGCTGATTGTCTTAGCTATCATTATTGCATTGATCCTCATTATCGTCTTGTCAGTTTGCCATGGCTTCAGCTGCAAGTAGAGCCTTCTTCGCCTTCACCCAGCTCGGGTCAAATATACATCTTGGTCTCTACTTGCTAGTAATAACATAATATACTCTCAATATGATTTTGTCAGAATCCACATCCTGAAAGAACCTTTCATTCATTTCAGATAGGATTTGCTTGTGTTTGTCTAGTGTCTCTTTCTGTAGTGAATTGTTGTAATTCAGCTTGAAAATAACTTTGTTGCGTGTATAGATTTTGAGGACATCGGTCATCGGTATTTTGTCTCCAGGTTCTGATTATGGATGCTATGAATTGCTTATTCCTCGCCATTTAGTACCACTTGACCGATATACAAATTTGATGTCTCTTCATCAAAATTTTCCTATGGTTTATACTTTATACTAGTGTGTGACATTTTTGTTAATCAATTTTGTCTTTAATTTACCAGGTTCGAATACTTTGAGTTGCTATGAATTACTTTATACTAGTATGTGACATTGTTGTTTGTCAAGTTTGAACTAAGCTTTGCAAAATATGGACCAAACTTTTTGTACGGATTTTCGGATATAAAAATTTCTAAAATATAAACAATAAGCTAATAAAGATGAATACTTGGTAAAAAAATAAAAATAAAGATGAATTGTTAGTTAATACATGAATAAAGTTAATAGGTAAACGAAATAAACTATACAAAAATATGAATTGTCATAATAATAAATTTAATGTTAGTGATATAATTAACTAAATGTTAGTGTAATATAAATTGTTTATAAATACTTATAGGGATTATTAGACATACCGGTGAAAATTACTATTTGTCACCGTAATTTCGCATTTTGCGTGCGTAGTTGACTGGTTTACAACTACGCATATGGGGTGCGTAGTTGGAGTCCGAGAAAAAATAAAAAAATTGAAAAAAATTGAACTACACACTTGACGTGCGTGTAAGAAGTAAGAAAAAAAATTTTCTTTTTTTTTTTTGTAATATTAACTACTACTACGCACCCCAAGTGCGTAGTTGAGTGAATTCTTAACTATGCACACGAAGTGCGTAGTTACAGTGTCAATTAACAATTTCCATCGGTACGTTTAGAAATCACGTACTTATAAACCATCAACTTTTAAAAATATGAATTAACCGATTTATTAACTACCATTTTATATTTTAAAGTCGTTTAATTCTACACATAAATTTGTACCCTCAATAGCTTATCAGAACCCGAACATGTTTCTTAAACCGTATGAGTTACATTATGCATTTAAAATAATAGGAACAACACTTACGGTTTACATATTGATTAGACATTTGGACCATAATGATATTTGGCCCGATCTAGATTGATGGACCGTCAACTTTAGGAATTATGTACCCTATATTGATTTGTATTGAACTAAACTATAGAGTACATATCCGATCAACTTTGCATACTAGCTTCTAAAATGTCCTAAATAACGGACGTGTTATGGGTCCATTCGGAGTGAAGAGGGTTGAAATTTTGTCTCCACTTCAGTCCCTTAATCTCTCACATGGGTTATGTATTTTTCTTAAATTTCAATCCCTTCTTACCCAAAGTACAGTTATTACAACCAATATCGTGTATATAGCTTGTTAAAACCAAGTTTTTTTTAAAAAAGCAATACTCCTGAATCCGGTTTCTTTTGATATAATTGATACTTAGGGACCATACTTGAGAGGGTGGTACCGTGGAAGTGTGGTACCGTGGTACCGGAGGATTGTCTTCAGATTAGTGGCAGTCGCCGTCGGTGACCTAAAATTCTGGATACAAGAGTGCGTAAATTTCAAGGACAAGAGTTCGTATAATAGGTTTTTCATAATTGTAACTTGTATGTATCATTCTTGGTGCGATGACACATCGCCAAGTGCTAATGACTACACGGAAACTATTACCGGGCCTTCTCCGCCGCTCTCACACTCACCATTCAAGCCGCCTCTTCCTATCCAGCATCTTCTCAACCCCTGATTCTCCGCCGACATCAAACTCTGATTATGCACTCCGATCGAATCGGCTGCTTCCTTTCACGACGTCTTTCCGGTCTTTTTCGTCTGCTCCATCCGAATCGGGATTTTTCGACTCTAGCCACTCGCTTGACTCAGCTTCCGAGTCGGAGTTCCAGAGTGTCCTGTTGACAAATTCTTCTGGAATTTCCAATCCGGATGTCGTTGATGTTGTTATTGGAGATGACAATTATTTGCCTCCGGTACAGGCGGTTGTTTCCTTGCTCGATTGGATACATGAGTCCACTGGTCTTCCATGGTGAGATGCCTGAGATTTCGAATGCTTTTAAGGTTGAATTTGCGGATCTTTTTTTTAGTAAATTTGTGTATGCAGGTGGATCACGATTGCCTCTTCAACGTTGATGCTTAGAATCTCATTGTTCCCATTTCTTGTTATTCAGCTTCACAAGTTGAATAGAATCGGCGAGTGTATTCCTAAATGTAAGATGTCTAATTGGCTCGTTCGATGATTTCACTTTCTGTTTTATTATTTTTAGTCAGGTTTAAGTTTTCATTGAATTGATGAATTTTGCTTAGAAGAATACCAATGAAACAAAAGGAGAATACTCTAATGTGTTATTTTTTCTATATTCTCACACATGTGAAATTTGAAGTGCCTCTTCCATTCCCACCGCCTTTGTCAGGACAAAGCTACATCCAGCAGTTTTCTCTTTTTCGGAAGGAAAGAAAAGCCATGGGTTGCCCTTCCTTCTTATGGTTTTTGGCTTACTTCTCCGTCCAGGTGATTGTCTTTTGAACTAGTAGTTCTATAAAGTGTGATTGTACCTCAAGATTTGTTTCTATTGTGCTAGCTAAGTACTGGAAAAAGTTCTTCACTGCCTTGTGTGATTGTACCTCAAGTAGGTCCCTTGCTTTTTCTTGTGGATGACAAGCATCCGGAGGATGTCTTTGGATCAACATGTAGGGTTTGATACTGTAAGTTTTTCACCTGTCCTAGTAAATTTTCTGAGGAAACTTTTAATGAATGCTCAATTGGTCATAGTTTATGACATCGTGCCTTAGCTATCTCTTGATATTCCATATATGCTATAACATGCCATCTTTAATCACCGAGAATGTGTTCAGAATGTTCTTGATTTTCTGGTTTGTGTGATTGAGTTGTTCTTTACTGATGTCACTTTAATGATTTGCAGGGTGGGACTTTATGGTTCCAGAATTTGACTGAATATGCACAGGGTGCTGCTTCTGGCCTCATCTTGCCCACACTCATTGCTAGCTTGCATTTACTTAATGTACAGGTATCTGATATTCCTGGGGACATAGTTAAAATAAATATGCTGATCTATTTATTTTCTCTCGAGTTGTTGACTATATAACTTTCATCTTCTATCAAGTCGATGTTGAGTCTTATAACTGTGTTACTTGTGTGTATATGTACTTCTTAATATCTAATTGTGACTGGGTGGTCTATGTGCTTCTTATGATCTATGGGTGACTGAGTTGTCAACGGTCATGCAACTATAGAATATATATTAGGGGGAATTTGTATTCCTTTTGTGAGTAGAAGGAAAAAAGGTTCTCATGGAAGCTTTATCCATTTTGAGAAGTTGCATTCCTTTGTTTTTTTAGATTAAAGTTGAACTATATGCATATGTCTAATCATATATAAAAGGAACTCTTGTTAGTTGTTAGTTTCCAATGGGCGCTAATATCTGATCAGCAAGCATAAGGAGATACATAAATGTCCTGATGCATTCACTATGTGCAATTTCAGTTTTTCAAGCTGTCAGTTGCTTATTAAGCGACTTCATATCTGTTTGGTTCATGTTTCCCTAGCAAAGTTGCGTCTATATAAATTGATGCTCAATCGATGCCCAATTTTTGTTAAAATGATATTCTGATGCATTCACTATGTGCAATTTCAGTTTTAGCATGTTTATGTATTTTCTTATCGGCCAAGCATACTGCCTCTGTATTTTGTCACCTTGAAGTAACTGAATATTTCTGAACCTGTTTTCCCATCATAATAGATTACGTTGAGGTCCTCCAATGTTGGGAAAGGTACTGGCCTGGTTGGTTTTCTGGGGAAGGTGAGTGTTCTTTTTGGTTTCAAGTATCCCTTTGATAAGTTACTGCGATATTGTGGTTTTGTGAAGGAAACGGTTGGTGAAGAATAACATTTATGAAAATTATTCCTCGCACTGCATGTGTGCTTCAGATGAAAACTTGTCTGTTTTTTAGTGCAGTTGTACAGAATGTATCTAAAAGCATTGACAGTGCCAATTTTTTTTACTGGCTTCCTGGTACCCCATGTAAGTTATTTCTTCCCATGTATGTTTCAGACAAATACTAACAATGAAAATTAGTTTTCTGCCATTGTAGAGCTTCATTGCAATGTTAATGCCATCTTTTCAGTAAAATTGATTCATGTTCTGTGCAAATTATTTTTGTCTAATGCAATAATTTTGCAGGGAAGTCTTGTTTATTGGGTGAGCAACAGTTCTCTAAATGTCATACAGGTTGGTTCTTGTGTAGACATAAGTTACAAACTACATCAGTGATATTTTAACAAATTTGATAGCTAGTACTGACTGGTTTAAAAACACATCATTGCTTTACCTGACTAGTGACTTGTCCTTCTGATGGTGAAGCACCTGTGCCTCCAACATCCCAATGTCCGTGAAAATTTAGGTCTATCACGTGGGCAAGCTTCTATCTCAACCGAAGATCGTGAGAGTGATCTTGGGTCAAGAGATATAGAACCCATGGACAATCCCAGAAAAGAGCATGACAGGGATTTATCGCCAAACGAACTAGTTGCTGTGGGTGACAATGCTGATAATGCATACATAAATTGTTGATGACAACACTGATTCTTACTAGCTATATACTTTTTCTTTGGCAGCTTTCAGTTCTTTCCCTGTCAAGAGGGAATAAAGATGAGGCAATTCCTCTTCTAAGGTATTGTTTTAGTCATCTTCAAGATGATCTGACTCGATTCATGAGAATTAAATACCATAATACAATTTTGTCTGCTTTCCCTTAGATTAGCACTTGACAAGGATCCAGAATACGTCAGAGCGTTAACCATAATGGGCCAGACCCTACTGCAGAAGGGACAGGAAGTAGAGGCTATTGAGTACTTCGAGCGTGCTATTTTGAAGGTTTGAATATCTCATCTGCAGAAATGTTGCTCTTAAATCTTACCCTCTTCATTTCCATCTGATTCATGATTTAGGAATTTGTAAGCTATGATTTAGTAAGCAGTTTTAGTAGCTGAGACAATAAACTGGGTTTGGCTGATCCAAGTCTGTCTGGTCCTGGTTCCGGGCTGATTATTTATACCTATTATATATATATGAATTGTTTTAAATAATTATCACTTACAACTGGCTGGACCTAATGATCAGACCGGATCATTCTTTAAGTAAACACCAGTTACGCATTTCTTTTTTTTGTAAAATTGGTCCTGCCAGACTGAATTCTGAATCGAAGCCAAAATTTATGCAAAGGTTCAGACCATTTTTCGCTCTGGAATGGAAAATGAACAGCCCTTGTTTTTAATATTCACATCTCATTCCCATCTGATTCATGTTTTGAGTTGTAAAGTATAATTTCATAAACCGTTTTGTTAGACTATATAAAAAATGAATTTTCTGTCTCATGGACTTTCCTTCAGATATCGTCTAATGGGCTTCGAACAGAAGTCGAGGATGCTGATCTTCTGATTCAGGCATCTCAATGGGCTGGTGTTGCGTATATCAGACAGGTAGAAGATTCAATATCATTTTGGAAAATCTAAGATTGTCAAAACAACTTTACTTTGAAGCTATTCAGGCTGCAGCTGAATTGCAAGCTTCAACATCAATTTCTTGATTTTTTTTTGGAACGGTTGAATACTTATATATGCTGCTGGTTGTTCTCAGGGTAAATTGACTGAAGGGAGGATTCACTTGGAAAGAGCAGCTTCTGTGGAAGAGCCAGAAGACCCAAAGAGCAAAGTTCATTACTATGATGGGCTGGTGCTTCTTGCAAGGTTAAAAAAACACATACATGCTTTTACGGCATCATACTCTTTAGGGTTGTAGAAAAATGGACCGGACCACAAGCCCCATCTGGACCATAATGGACCGGTCCGATCCTAGACCTAAAATTATGTGCGGGTCCGGATTAGCTTTTCTTGACCCTTTCATTTGCTGATGAAGCTTTTCTTGACCCTTTCATTTGCTGATGAAGCTTTTCTCTTCCTGCATACAGTGCCTTAGTTAACGAAGGCCGAAAGGCAGAAGCTATTAACTATTTAAGGAAGGCTGTTGCATATAATCCCGAGTTCAACGTCTACTTGGAGCAATGCGTAAAGGAATCAGATGACTTTGTTAATGACCTTGTCAGCAGCCGTAGGGGAGATCACTGAGTTTCTCCTCATCAGCAGACATCAGCATTGTATGAAATTTTGTCCTTTTCTCTGTTGTTTAAGCTGCAGACAGCAACCTTAGGGGAGATCACTGAATCTCACTCATAACTTAATCTTCCATACTTGCACTGGTGTGTTTGACAATCATTCAAACGAGCCCTTGGCCTGCACTGGGGTGTGGTTCCTGGTTCATTCGGGCTTATATAGTCGTATAACAGAAAACCCGGGTTAATGAAAAATGAACCGGACCAAACCAACTCAACCAAGGTACGTCTCTGTATTTTTTTTTAAAATACTAACTTATCTCAGGAGGGTCATTATAAAAATCAATTAGTCCTTTCGGTTGTTTGTAGTTTTCATAAAATTTAGAGATAAAAGTCATTGATAGTGTAGGGACTAGGGACCAACTTGACAAACTCGACATAACAAGTGGCTCAAAGTGCTTGTTTACATCAATCATATTCAAAGATAACTCTTTTAAAAAGATTATGTGGCTACAATTTTATAATGGCAGTGAATGTCTCTTGATCAACACTCG
Source organism: Fagopyrum tataricum (assembly GCA_002319775.1). Lineage (NCBI taxonomy): Eukaryota > Viridiplantae > Streptophyta > Magnoliopsida > Caryophyllales > Polygonaceae > Fagopyrum > Fagopyrum tataricum. The sequence goes on from CM008286.1 coordinate 3,658,235, forward strand.
TGTTTGCCCCAACCTGTTTCATGGATCATTGAAAGGTTAAAAATTACTTTTGCGACCCTGATGCCTTACGGCGCTGTTAAAAACTTACAAACTAGGGTGCGGTAACCGGAACCATGAGCATATTGGATGCCTAAAATAGGCAGCGGATTGGACAAACTTTTTTAAAAATTTAATTTGATCGGATTTATTAGAGTTTATGCAAGTGTAAGATTACTAAAAAGGTTTGTTCTTTTATTTAAAATTAATATTTTGTAGAGTTGTATTTGTAATATAAATTCAATAAGTTACTATAAACACTCTCCGTATAAACTTTCTCCGTGTAGCAAATAAGATTTGGTTTTGGTTTCGGAAAACTTTTAAGTTTTTATAAACTAACATAAGTTTGACTCTAACACCCGGCACTTAAGATTATGTTTTTTCCCAAACGCACCCTAGTCTGTCTCTAGGTAAACAGGCCTATAAGGATGTTTGTCGGTTAAGATCTTCTGTATCCCTTTTCATGTGTATCCTTGTATCCTTTCGCGTGATTGATAGAATTCAATTGTTTATTATTTTTTTCGTAAAACAGTAAAACTTTAATCCTTAATTATTTAGCTTCAACCAATCACAACATAGGTATACATGTATCACTTGTATAAGATATACATGAGATCTCAATTGGTTGTTTGGCTGCATTTACAAGTCAACTTTCGTGGAAAGTGATAACTAACCGTGGACTAGTCTGTTTATAAATCTATTAGCGATCTAAGTTCATCTTTTAATCTAGTACGTATCCTACCTAATCTCCCAAACTATAATGAGCTCTTTGAAGCAAATAACGGTGTTACTATTTCACCTCATTAGTTTATCTCTCACACTTGGCAATAGGAACTACGATTGCTCATACACACAAGGCAACTATACCGCCGATAGCCCATACAAAGCAAATTTGGACGAGCTCCTTTCATACATAGCTTCAAACACACAAATCAACTACGGGTTCTACAGCTTTTCCATGGGGAAAGAGCCTGACCAAGTTAACGTTATCGCCTTATGTCGAGGCGACCTAAGCATCTCCAATTGTCAAAGATGTCTCAACAGCTCGATTCAACAAGTAAAAGAGTTATGCCCGAATGAAAAAGAAGCTATCTTTTGGTACGACACATGTATGTTACGTTACACGAACCGTACTATATTTGGAACCATGGAAGAAAATCCGGGTCACTATGATTGTGACCCGGTTAATGCGTCGGATCCAAGTCTTCTTTGGGAGAAAGCTGCCGAATTGCTGACAGTTTTGCAAGATCAAGCTTCTAAAGGAGATTTACAACGCAAGTTTGCTATTGGAGAAGCTAATGTTACTATGTTATTGAAGGTGTATGGTATGGTACAATGCACCCCTGATTTGTCCGAGATAGATTGCTTCAATTGCCTCCAAAGCACTATTGGTTACATGCAACAACATTGTTATGGAAAACAGGGTGCAACCGATGTTGAACCTAGTTGTAATGTTAAGTTTGGAGTTAACCGCTTTTATGGGTTGGATTATGCTCCTACTATCATGCCGTCACCGCCGTCGCCACAATCGGTACCTAGTTCCACTCCCGACGCCAGGAAGGATGAGTATATAGCTCTTCTTTGTTTTTAATTAGTATTATTATTCGTTGAATAATAATATCTTTGTAAGAATTCGGGAAACTCTTCTTTTTCTCAATTTTCATTGTAAGACTTGGGTGTATTTGTTATTTTGTTATGTTACTTATGTGTAAGATTTGGGTTGTTTCTAGACTTATAGTGAATAGATATGTTAATATGATCGTTTATATATGTTCGTGCACGTATGGAGTCGATCCAAGGTCCAATATTGTAATTTTAATGTCTATTTTAGTAATGTTAAAATCAAGTTATTGCAAAAATATATACTCATATACATTATTGTCAATTTGATATTGGTTTGTAAATATATACTCATAAATATTATTTTACTTTAGTGTTCTTTGATTTTTATCTTGTTTTATTTCTTCACGCTGGTTTGTTCACATGTCGAATTTGAATATTGTAGTTTTTAGTTATTTAAATACAATTGATATTAATAATAATAATAATAATAATAATAATAATAATAATAATAATAGAAACAAAGATAATTTTAAAACGACCAAGCGAAAAAATATAAATTGTACCATACGTATAAATTAATAATGTATAAATAATAAAATAAGTAACAAATGATATTATTTCCGTCGAACATAAGTATTTTTTTTAATAAAATGATTATTGATAGTTAAATATAGTAAAATGCAATATCTAGAAAAACTCACAAAATAGTTTGATAAAGAAATAACAATTTAAAATATATTTTTTTTTCAAAAAGAGCTCTAATATAAATCATCTTAAATATTTATATTAAAAAATATGCTTAAATTTTCGTTCGGCAGATTTTTTTATTATTTATTTTTATATAAATATCCTTAGACACCCATCTGATAAAGTTGAAATATTTGGAGGATTCATTTTCTTAAATTACTCTTAACCGCCCCTGAGTATTCTCAAATTATTCTTAGTTTGAATCACATTTTATTGTTATGGTGATTACACGCATAATTTCATCACAAGAGCCATATTGATTTTTCTTCGTGAAAGGAAGATAGTGTGAGATGGCCAAATTCATGAATTCACGCGGCAACCAAATTCATGTGTATAGCATACATAAGTTACATAACCCCTTTAGTGACGTATAGTTGTCGGGTTTACAAAATTTGGATTCTCCAACGTAATTTCTAAATTTATACTTCAACCTAACCTTCTTAATGGACAAAAATCTGCCCTTTCTATAAAAAATTTTTCTTTTCTTTTTTCTATTTTCACATTGCAATTTGCAAATGCAGATTGAACCAACACGCTTACACGCCCAAGAATTAACCTTTTAAGGAAGAAGAGGCTCCTTTGAATTCGTTAGGGAGATAGATCATACCATTAGATCTGTTGATCTTTGGGGCAAATCAAGAAGCCCTAATTTCACAGATCCAGTTTGTCTTCCTTACTTTTTAGATTACCCTACAGTTCTAATAGAAAATCGAAGATGAGTTTCTGTTTGAACCCTAAAAACCTCCGTTCCGTATTCTACTTCATCCTTCTTGTAGCTCTTGTGCATGTTTTTTATGCTTCTGCTCAGGTGTGTATCATTTTCATTCTTCGATTTTTTAGTGTTGTATTTCAACTTGAGAGATTCATCTGTTTTTGTGCAGGAATTCGGTGCTGAGGCAGAGAAAGATGTGCCTGTTCGATCATTCAAGGATCTAGGTCGGCGTAGTAAGGTAAGCGTTATTACGATTTGTCTATTGGTTTGCCAAATTAAAGATCTGATTGCATTTTGGATCTGGTGAGGATCAAACATGATGCAAATATGCGATGGCTAGGCCTTGTGTATTATAAACACTTGAAATTTTGTTGAATTGTATATTGAAAAGATCCTCTTTGAAGCCCGATTTGACCTTCTTTTTTGGAGTCAACGTTTACCCCATGGATATAAGATATTCAGAGATAGAATGTGATTCGTTCCGTCTGACCTAAGAAGCATATGTTGGCTGTTTCCAGATCCAGCTCGAGCACCTGGGAGAAGATGCTGATACTCTCCATATTGGTATAAATTTGGATTCTGGCCTAGGTGTTGTTGACGCATTCTTTGCAAGTTTCTCTATGATCTTAGTCAGTGAGGTTTGTACTTATACTATTTTCACATACAATGAGTTCTAGCTATTTCTTAAGTTATGTTTCTGGCTAGATTTTGTTTATGTAGGGTCTAATGGAGGTTGTTTTTGTTGCTAGATTGGAGATGAGACGTTCATTATAGCAGCTCTGATGGCAATGCGGCATCCCAAGTCAATCGTCTTGTCAGGTGCCCTCAGTGCCTTGTTTGTGATGACCGTAAGCTATCTTTTTGAGCAAAATCACGCCTTTTACAGTTAGAACATTGATATGGTATTTGCATATGAATAAACTTTCTGTGGTGACTAAATGCCAGAAACATTTGCCTCTTTATTTACAAATTTCCTTACTTTGTGATTTCTTCTTTCAGATACTCTCGACTGGACTTGGTAGGATAGTGCCAAATTTGATATCAAGAAAGCACACAAATAGTGCAGCTACAAGTATAATTCTATTTGTTTATTGTATCCTCTATTTACCTAGTTTCTACCTTGTGATTTGACATAACCAAGGGAGTTCTCAGTTGTAAAGCTTGAATATAAAGGATCTTCTATTTTATAATGCAGTACTATATGCTTTCTTTGGACTTCGGCTATTATATATAGCTTGGAGATCAGATCCAAAAGCAGCACAGAAGGAAATGGAGGAGGTATATTCTGAAAGCTTGTGAAGTTGTTTGCCTACATTTAAAGTGATTATGCTACATATGTTCTTCATTGCTAGAAAGTTTTGAATCACACAGCTCCAAATGATTTTTGTAAACAAATGATTTTTGTAAATTTATCCAGGTAGAGGAGAAACTGGAGGGAGGCCAGGGAAAATCAACTATCCGTCGTTTCTTTTCAAGACTTTTCACACCAATATTTTTGGAGGTAACATGGTTAGATTGTCCGCACAATGCATCTAGTGGGCCTTCATTAACTGTCAACTTACTTTTATCTCTTTTGCAGTCGTTCATTCTAACATTTCTAGCAGAGTGGGGGGATCGTAGTCAGATTGCAACAATTGCTGTAAGTCTCTTGGTCATAGTCAAAGTATTTGTGATTCATCAGTAACCCATAGCTTGGTTTTATATTTTGTATGATAAATGGTAATGCTTTGCATTATAACGTTGGTATCATGGTTGTTTGCTCCTCTAATTTATGTCAAGCTTCCAATCCAAAATGATCATTTAAGCTCCAAATTTCTCCCTAAAGTACCTGCAAAAAAAATTTAGTAACGAAATGCATAAACTCATTCAAAAACTATGTAAACCTATAACTAAATGCATGTTGGATGTTCTGTTATTTGAACAAGAAGTTGAAGAAGTAATTATGCTTTCAGAATTTGGGTTTATTTTCCATATGATATGTTGATGATCATAAGAGTGTTTTATAATATTTTACGGAAAGTGATGCATGTAGAGAACGTTATCGTCTTTCGTGGTATGATTATGCAGCTTGCAACGCACAAGAATGCACTGGGAGTAGCAGTGGGTGCTACAATAGGACACACCATATGCACATCAATCGCGGTGATAGGAGGAAGCATGTTGGCTTCAAAGATCTCGCAACGCACAGTTGCCACTGTTGGAGGCTTGTTGTTTCTTGGGTTCTCGGTTTCGTCCTACTTTTATCCTCCATTGTAAGGAAGGTTAGCTAGATCTGTAGATTTTCCAAACGTGATTCTTTTCAGCTCTCTCGTCCTCTTCCTTTTCTATGCAATTTGTTTCTGTTGTTTGTTATTAAACTAACTCGATACAACACTGTATGTGGTCTACGTACACTCGAATGTAAAAGTTCTTCTAAAAGACCCTTTTTCTTTACAAGGGTAATTTTGCGGTAAGGTAAAAATCCATTCAATCCTAGGTGTGGTGAAACTCCAAAGAAGCCCTTTGGTAACCCAAAATTGAAACCCGTCTTATACGAGTACTAATCTAACCCAAATCTGATTGGTCTATGTCTGACACATCGGATCTACCTGTTCTTTCACTAGTTTGAATAATTGTCATTCACATGACTCCCCGTTGAATCTTCCTTCTTATTAACCGTATCCAAGCCTGTGAAAATTACCACAACAAAAAAAAAACAAACACTACCTCTATAAATTTATTCGAAAAAAAAGGACTTTCAAAATACAGTGACCCATACTATTAGTTTATCTACAAGGTTACTTAACAATTAAAAACCGTATTCCACATGACCCATTTATATTTTATATAACTATAGTAAAAGAGTCGTCACTAAAGTTGACGTGGCGGTCTCTCAAAATTTTTCTCGGATTAAATTTTTATTTAAACAACTAATTAAGTCAAAAAAAAATTTCTTTTTTACTAAACTAAATATCTAATTATATTTCTCCCGATAGTTACTTTATCTAATTTCAAATCAATAATACAAAATTTTTGTTAGATATTGTTATATTTTTTTTAAACATAAAAACAAAATATCATATCAATTTTATGACACAATTGTTATTTCTCCCTTTTTTAAACCTATAATAAAAGAATATCAGATCAATCTTCTCCCACACTTTATCTCTCTTTTAACGTAAAATAAAAAAAAAATATCAGATCAATCTTCTCCCACACGTCTCCATCCAATCTTCTCTAACACGTCTCCATCCAATCTTCTCCAACAAGCATGTTAACTTGTTCAATTTACGCTATATATATCGAACACCTATTTATTATCCCTTCATCAATCTTAGTTTTCTGCTACAATACCTCATCTTTTCAGAGGTAATCTTCCGATTATTATTTTTTTCTTCTTCATATCGGTTTAATATTGTATTATCAGCTTCACCTTTTTTGCAATTTCTGCTACAATACCTCTCCAGTTTTGTCGTTTGATGTTGAGTTTATCATGAATTTGTACCCTAATGTCGATATCGAGCAGCTTATTTCCTGAATGTTCAAATGCAACTGTGAGAGGTTTACCCACCAAACTTGGAGCTATGAATTCATACTAATTAATTTCTCCTCTTATTATGTCATCTATACATATATATATATATATATATATATATATTACAAACAAGATGCATATTAAGCTTTGTAGATGAAGAATGAACTAATGCAAGCTCTTATTTCGGTTTAACAACAAACTTTACATTATGGCACAAAAGTTGGTGAAAATAATTTTCTAATGTAACTTATAAGTAATATAATAATTTCTATTTTATAAAATATAGGTATTTTTACACGAATTTTTTTATAATCTATAGTATGTTTAAATATACATTTTTCCTATGTGGTTAAGTTTGCTTAACCTTTAGTTCCAATAAATAATACATAAATAATAATATAATATATTTTTTAGATAAAACTTACACAACTTGTGGACAATGAACTAGTACTAACTAAAATAAAACTAAACACACCCTAACTAAAGCAACAAAAATTTCAAAATACAGTTACTTGAACCAAGGTTGTTGTTTGAGCCAAATTTTGTTCATTTAGAAAATAACTAAACTCAAGACGAGCTTTTATTGTGCTGAGCAAGTTTATTTATAAACGAGTTAGGTCGAAGTCTGACATATCCATATTTTGTTCACTCATATTATAAATAAGTTAAAGTCTAAATTTTAACCGATATTTACTCATATTTTTCAACAAAAATTATACTTACTTTCTACTTTAGACTTAGTTGAGAGGTAAATTAGCTGATTTTTTTTGGGATTGAGCCTCTTTTTATTCTCGAGATCTGTATCCTAGGTTCATTGCCCATGGTATTGCCATTCCACAGCAATAATAATTTCTACAATGTCCGCTGGTCGTTTTAAACTGGATATCCCATTAGGGTTCCAACACCTTTCTCTTTCTTCTGCCCAATCCCAACTCCCACAGAAACCTCAAACTCAAGCTTCTTCTACACACTACCATGACAGGCAAGGCGAAGCCGAAGAAGCACACAGCTAAAGAACTCGCGGCTAAACAAGACGCCGCCACTACCAACAGGGGCGGCGGTAAGGCGGGGTTAGCGGATCGAACTGGCCAGGAGAAAGGTGGCCACGCCAAGTATGAGTGCCCTCACTGCAAAATTACTGTGCCGGATCTCAAAACTATGCAGATCCACCATGAATCGAAGCATCCAAAGCTCCCTTACGACGAAGCCAGTCTCAGGAATCTCCACGCCTCTCTTGCCGCCGACATCTCCAAGCCTCGTCCTGGTGTTCGCGGAAGCTTGAAGAAGTGACGGTTGATTGTTTTGAAAAATGGTTAGATAATGAATTGATGATGATAATTGGTATTTGAAAGTTATTTGAATCTTCAGTTCTCTCTGGTCTTTAGGGTTTCTTTTGTGATGGTTGTTGTACAAATTTCTGGAACACTGCGTTGTTGTTGACAATAAGGGAAAGTTTGTGTCCTATGGTAAATCAATTTTCTTGTCTATCATGTTGTTGATTAATCTCTGCAAACTAGCCATTTCGATCTCCTGAACAACTCCAACATCAAAGATTGATATAAAATTTTCTCAATAATGAATCAAGATCACTATAGGATGTACCATCACCAAAGATTGGTAGTTTCTTTCTCAATAATGAGTCAAGATCACAAAAGGATGTAGCAATTAGTCGTTTTTTCCAGAATACAAACAAACAAAACAAATCCTGTGATGATTGTTTCAACTTTCAAGATCTTTCTGAGTCTAAAATAATATCCTTTCTATCAAGTTAAAGACAGATATGGAGGTAGCTTGTATGTAAGAACACAACTTTGAGATCTGAATTTAGGATCTTACAATGACATCCTATTTGCTTTATCAATGCATTTTGTCAAATTAAATTAGCTGCTTCTCTTCGTTTTCGGGTTTGTCTCCAGCTCTACATTGAGTTTGAAACATAAAGTTGGACTGATAGTGAAGCTGTCTGTGAGGATAAACTTCAGATATAATGACCTTCTGACCAGATGCTTCATAGTTCTTGCTTGTAAAACTTGAAGATCTGAGGCCCAATTCTGTACTTATCTAGAACATATCTTTTGAATTCACTAATTCTGCCTAGGCCTTTTAAGGTTTAGATCACCTTCTTTTGGTTGTCCCAAGAAGAAGGGTTGAAGCATACCTACTGGCCTTCCTTGACTATCATTGGTAATATCCATGTTTGAAGATGTAGGGAAACCCATTGGTTGCAGTATGGAAAGGCCGGGAACAGTTTGGATCATTGGTGCTGTGGTATGGAGAGGACCATACTGCATTGGATTATGCATATTGGGGAACTTCATCTGATAGGCAGCAGCAGCTCCACCACTGAAATTTCCTAGAAAATTGGGTCTTAGGTAATCTTGATTGTATTCCAGCTTCCTATTGTTGTGAGGCGCAAGATCCTGTGGTTCGGATTTAAGGCGATGACAGTTTTGGGGTAGGGCTAGGTGCCCATGTGGGTTCCCACCTGCTGAACTTGTATGACTGCTGTTTCTGGCTGTCGGAACTTCATGGTTGTGCTTTCCTTCGTATGTTGTCAGTACACATTTCAAGTTGTGTGAGGCTCGTTCCACATGCTTCCTTACCGTGCATCCGGGATGAGTGCATTTGTAGTAGCTCCTGAAGTATTTAGTTCATTTTTAGGTCTACGATATATCATGGAAATAGCATAGATACACAATTAACAAAGAGAAATTTATAGTAAACCTTGGATTTGGATTTCCTTTGACCACTTTCTGGCCATATTTGCGCCAGCGGTATCCATCATCAAGTATGTCCACTTCACTCTCTATTTGGACAATGACTCTTGGTTCTCTGATTGCTCTAGAAGCTAAAGCTGTTTCAATCAACGGCTCTTCCATCTTCCTGTAGATAGATATATGAAAGAAATAATCAAATAAACCGTCTGTACCCGTAGATATATCTGTTCAAGAATTAAGATTAAAAAGCAGTGCATACTGTTTTTTCAAGTCGGGTTCATTATCATCAGCAGCTTGCGTGCCCATGTGAATAGCTGCATCGTCCTCTTCGTCATTACTTGCAAGTGTTGAGGAGAGTTCAGGTGTTCCCCCTGATTCGAGTGCACCCACTGATTTTCCTTGATTAGACGGTAGTAGATCAGAAACTCCGGTTGTAAAAGATGTCGAGCATGTTCTCTCCAAGCCATCAGGTCGCCACTCTGAACCTAGTTTCAGATCATCACAGCTATTTTGTAACTGAACAGATCCTCCTTCATCAACCTTCAATGGCTCACCACAAGAAACCGATGAGCCAAATGTGGATCTCCTACTAGGTTGTGGCTTAACATGATTATGAACCCCTTTGTACACAATTTCAGTGATTTGACCATCATGGGAATGTTCAACCTTCTTTTTCACAGGACAGTTTGGATGAGTACATTTGTAATAGCTGCGAGGAAATTCACTACCCTTGACTTGCTTTTGCCCATATTTTCTCCAACTGTATCCATCTTCTGAGGTACTAACAGTTCCCCCTGATAGATCCACAACTTTTTGATCCCCATCCTGGTAGTCTATTCCTGCATCCTCTCCTTGGGTGCATTCATTTTGCTGCATTTCGTTAGCAGCATCTTGAGAATTATTACTCGTCTGATAATCCATAGAGACCGCCTTCACAACCATGTCACTAGAAACTTTGGGGTCGGGTGGAGAATTGATTTCAGAACTGTTTCCAATATCGTCACTCTGAAGCTGGGTAGGAAACTCAAAACCCGTGTTTACAGGATGCTGAGCAGAAGCCAGATGTTGACAGTCAACCTCAAATTTTGAACTCTGAGCCAGACTTTTAGGAGGATGCTGATGTAACATGCATGAAGAGATTATGTTTAGTGTAGACATAATAGGGTGAGAAAGCTGAAAGCATATAAAATAAAATAATCTTGCATTATTATAAATATTATCTTAATAATTATTCAGAATTTTCTTAATTTGTTTAGTTGGCATCTATTAAGGCTCCAAGTTGGCCTGAGGAGTGAGGACTGTGTAAGCAATATGCATCAGGTTCTCCTCAAGATGGATTCCGTTTCGGTTATGCGTATCTGATTTCGGTTTACCAGGGGAAACACTTGTAAAATTTCATCAAAGTTTGATCGTCTAATATCCAATTTTGAAATTTATGACTAAAAATACTCTTAAACTTGAAATGAGTTTGGCATGTTGACAAATGAAAATTCCAAGACCACTTTACTAACCTGATTCTGAATTACAGAATAGGATGACAAAGAAACAGGTTTTCCATGAGGATTGAAAGTGAAAGAGTAAGTATCATCGCTGTCCTTTTCAGCAACAGAAGAAGCTGAGTTGATTATTCCACTCTCAGAACCCAGATGAGGTAATCCAAAAGCTCCTGTGGTTGGGGATGGCTGGGAAACATAATGGAATAGACAAAAGGATCAAACAATCAAGAACTTTTTGCACCAGATAACAATAAATAGTGAATTGCAATCAACCGTTGTTTTCCATTAATTAGTGCCTGATCTCATAATTTCTTCAACTAAATCTTAACCAGTTCATCTATTGACTTTGGCAGAACAGAATATCTCATTTCTACACCCATAAACAAATCTAATTTATTTATATCTTCCGCAAATAATATCTTGATCAAGATGTTTATTTTATATTGATTAAGGTCCATATCAGCCACAGTTTGTTCAAAGTATATATGAATAATAAGATTCTAATACAGCCTTTACTAATACAGACTAGGAAAATTAAGCCCTTTCTAAATACAATGAGAACGTGTTTACATCTATATATGATATCCTTGAACTTAAGTGATCCTGAGAACACCCAAAAATGCAATTTTTTTGCTACATCAGTCCTCTTTTCATGATAACCAAATAATCCTAACCAAACTACAGGTCCTATAAATTCCAGCCACTGTGAAGCTAACAAAACCAACTTGGAACAGCCATATCCCTTTCACAACATTGTGGTGTAGACTTCTTCTTTTTCAAATTATAATTTATAGTTAGGCCTTAGAAGGACAAGGTGTGTATTTTCACATTATTTCCAATTGTAAAACAAGAATAACAAAATTAATACCTGAAGATTTGGCAGCATCATAGGGGACTCCAACAGAGCACTTGGGCTAATACCAGGGGTTCTGAGAAGATATGGTGACTTAGCAGTTGGTGAAGCCAAAGAACTGCTAGATTTAAACCCAGAGGTAGAAATCTTTGACACATCAAAGCCAAATTTCGCCGCTCTCCTCTCGGCTATACTACCACCAGACTTTACCACATAATTATCCGTGTCAACCAATAAACTCAATCCATTTTCACGTTCTTCCAACTTATTTTCATGTTCCAGCGCAGAATCATGATCATCAATCTTACCATTGGAATCAAGCACAGTGACTTCACCGTCAGGTTTATTAAAACAAGGATCTGATGCAAAACCTGGAAAAGGCTCCGTAGGGCTCAACATGAGCTCCCTCCTCCAACCATCAACCGAATCATCACTCCCATTCATATCACTAGTTCCACGAGACCAATCACCTGACATAAGGGTTTATTTATCAGTTCTCAAATCAGAATCAGAATCGAAGCTCAGCTGAATCAGCTCTCTAAATTGAAACTGAAACCCTAGAGAATCAGTATTTTCAACTTCATTTCTCACATAAAATAGACCTAACAAACAAATTGCATGATCCAAAACCCCAAATAAATCCCGATTATGACCTAGCTTTGCACAATTTCTACAATCGTTAGCCAAGACGAACAACACTAAACGATACCTCAAAATAGAGCATGCGATGAGTGAAAAAATCTTCAGCTGCTCCGGCCACTGATCTTATTGCAAAAGATTCGAGCACGCGACTGGATACAAACAGAGATTCTTCAAATTTGCCCAAAAACCAAAAACTTGAACGGAATCCGAGAAAACACTTCATATAATATCATAATTGCATTTCAGTTCCGCAACAGAGGAAGAACTGAATAAAATGATCTCACCAATCAGGATTTACTAGACGAGGGCAGAAACTCGAAATTCGGATTTTCGAGCTTCAGAGATTCGCAGGAAGAGAAAGAGAGACGGAGAGAGGATGACAAAAAAGACAAAACAGAGAGATGATTAGTGTGTCCCGTTCTTGCTGAGCATTCTCACGTTCCAGACACGTGATCAGCTAAAATATGTTTTTATTATTATTTTCTTTGACCGTTACATTTTTTCCTCTTTTATACCATTAGAATTCACTACTTACCAAATTGGTGTCAAGAATTAATGATCAGATTTTTTCAAAACCGGAAAGATATCTTACCTAACGGTTACTTAGTGATCTCTTTTTTTTTTTTTTTGAAAACAGCACAGCAAGAAATTGGGTCGGACTATCTTCTAGAGACCTTCCTTTCCATGACATCCAAACGGATGAGATTCTCCACCAGACACATGGAAGACGGCATAGACTGATGAGACTCGTAGCCGAGGCTCGCCAGACAATCAGCTACCCTATTAACCTCCCGAAAGACGTGACGTACACGAACCTGATCAAAAAAGCACAGGATATTAGAAATATCAGACATAATTAGATCAAGTTCCCACGGGGGTTTCCAAATAAATTTAATAGAATTGATAATTGTTAGGTTATCCCCTTCAATTTCAATTCGATTCACCATAAGATCACAAGCCCTAAGAAGTCATTCTCTGAGCGCACATACTTCGGCATGAAGGATTGAGGTGGACCCACACAATCCAAAGCCCAGAGAAACCGTCTTAGCAAACTGATCACGTATGATATACCCGAAAGACGAGCTTTCCGAATTTCGTTTTGAACCATCAAAATTTAGTTTAACAAATCCTTCATCCGGTTTTTCCCACTTAATATTTCGTTTTTTCCTCTCGATAACCAGTTTTTTAGGATCTGAATTCTCCTTACACTTTGATTCATTCCATTCATGAATTTGGTATTGAATGGTTTGTTCAAAATTAAAAGGTTTAGCATTCCTAAAGATACAATGGTTCCGAACAGACCATAGGTTTCACCAGGACAAAACCAGAGTTATTAATTCACGATCTTCCAATTTTTCGAAAAGGACTTGCAACGAACTCCTCACACTCAGATTACCCTTATAAACCTCGTTAATTATTTTCTTAATTTTTCTTGATTTTATGTTGTTCATGAGGAAGTGGTATTCAAAAAACAGATGACGAGCCGATTCAAAGGGGTGGTTGCAAAGAGAGCAATACATAGGGATAGGCATTTTCTGTTTTTCCAGATTTTCTTTAGTAGGGAGACCATTCATAGAAAGCTTCCATAGAAAGTTCTTAACTTTAGGCATAGTATCAAGGTCCCAAATCCAAGATAAAGGGTTCGATACTACACCCTTAATTTTACTGATATGGTTCATGGATGAGCTCGTGGTAAAATTTCCGTTTTTAGACGAGGCCCAATATACACGATCTTGGATAAAAGATTTAGGCAGTTGATAGTCTTTAATCATCTTAATGATATTAACCGGCAAAATGTTAGATAAACATGTATCGATTTTCTGAAGATTCCACTTATTATCCAAAATGTAATCAACCACTTTTTCATTTCTGTCAATAGTGCTAACATCCGAACAAAAACTAACAAGTGGCTGATCGGAACACCAGACATGGTTCCAAAATTTAATTGTTCTCCCATCACCAACATTCCAATCAAAACCCGATTCGAACTCCTTTTTAAGATGCATAAGCCTCTTCCATTGCCAGGAGGCCGTACTTTTAGGTATAAACTCCCAAAGAGAGGTACCTTTAAGGTATTTTTCGTTCACCACTTTAACCCAAATATTATCTGGCTCCTCCAGGATTTTCCATAAAAGTTTCATTTGGAGCGCTTTATTCATATCTTCAGATTTTCTAATACCAACACCACCACAAGCTTTCGGTTTGCAAATCTTATCCCAGCTAATAAGCGGATGGTAATTAGTACCCTTATTCCAGAAAAAGTTCCTATTAATTTGATCAAGTTCCTTATGAATATTACTAGGGAGTAAGAAATTTTGCATAATGTAACTAGGTTTAGCATTTAGGTTTGCTTTAATAAGGATTGATCTTCCTTCATGGGACAGAGAAGACGCTTTCCATTTGGTTAACTGGTTTCTAGATTTAATAATAACATCTTCAAAGGTTTTCTTATTAACCTTACCATTAATAATGGGACAACCCATATATTTTTCAAGAGAGTCTGTGTAATTAATACCCAATTCGGCACTTAAGGAGTTTCTACACGTCGAACTAACATTTGGGGAGGTTTGAAAATCAGATTTAGCGAAATTAATCTTCTGACCAGATACTCTACATAAATCATTAAGGACTTCCAAGGTTTTCCTACAAGCTTCAACAGAAGCTTTAATGAAAATGATAATGTCATCTGCAAAGAAGAGGAAAGGAATAAACGATCCCCCTCTCGTGATCGGAAAGCCAATTAATTTGTTATTAAGATTGCTTTGTTTTTGGATATTCCGAGCCAAAACCTCAGCACCAAGGTTAAAAAGAAGGGGGGAGATTGGGTCTCCTTGGCGTAATCCTTTTTTGGGGAAGATCATACCAGAAGGTTTGTCGTTTACCAAAATAGAATATGTGGTTGTCGTAATACATTCTTTAATCCATTCAATAAATTTCTTTTCAAAACCAAATTTCTCCAAAACGGAGAAAATAAAGACCCATTCAATTCTATCGTAAGCTTTTTCCATGTCAAGTTTGACGGCCGCGAAACCGACCTTGCCTTTCTTCTTTCTGAACCCATGAAAGATTTCATGAGCAATAAGGATATTATCATGAATAGATCTATTTTTGGTAAAAGCACTTTGGAGGGGATGAATAAGCTTAGGCATAACTCTCTTCAATCTTCCGGCCAGGATTTTGGCAATAACTTTATAAATCGTAGAGCATAAACTAATAGGTCTAAAATCGCCAATTCTTATTGGATTATCCTTTTTGGGTATGAAGGTAATGAAAGTATGGTTAATTTGTTTAAGGATCTTTCCCGTTCTATAAAAGCTTTTCACCGCACGGATAACCGTTGGTCCAACAATATTCCAGTATTTTTGAAAAAAAACAACTGGCATGCCATCCGGACCAGGAAACTTATCACTACCAATATTGAAGAGAGCACTCTTGATTTCGCTATTCGTAAACGGTTTGATCAGTTCAGAATTATCACTAGAAGTGATTTCCTTTGAAATAATCGCAAGGAAATCATTCATATTATTAGGATGACAAACATTAGATTGGAATCTTTTTTTATAATCCCTAACAAACTCATCAGAGATATCGTCCTCTTTATTAAGGCAAACACCCTCAGGATTAATTATTGACTTAATGTAGTTCCTACTTCTCCTTCCAATTGCCTTTCTATGATGATACTTCGAATTTTTGTCACCCAATTTTAGATGCTTGGTTTTAGCTCGTTGAGTCCAGTATTTCTGGTGAAAACTTAAAATACACTCTCATTTTTCTAAAAGTCTCTTAATCTTCTCGTTTCGATGAGACGCATAGTTTTGCATATTGCTCTTTTGAAGTTCTCCAATATTTTGATCAATAATTCTCATTTGTTTATTAATATTTTCAATTTTCAATTTACTCCATAATTTAATTTTAGATTTAACCAGGTTCAATTTTTTAACTAGATTATACATGTTTGTACCCGGGAATTGAGTTCTCCAAGTTTGTTTAATTACTTGTTCACAGTCTTTTCTTTCCGTCCACATCAACTCAAATCTAAATGGTTTGTTGCAATACTGCGCAACTCCATTAGAGAGCTCAACGGAAATCATACAATGATCCGAAGTTGTGAATGCGTGATTCCAAACATGAACTTGGTGGAAAGCATTGATAACATCAAAATGCGCAAGAACTCTATCAAGTTTTTCAAAAATATTATTATCTCCATCCTTCTTTTTCCTCCATGTAAATTCGTTACCACGAGACTCGATATCAATCAAACTGCAATTTTGAATGAGATTATTAATTCTTTTAAATCTATTCAAATTATTGCAATTTTCTCCTAGTTTCTCAGCAGGGGTTAAAATTTCGTTAAAATCTCCCATAACAATACACGGCAGAGATTGGTTATTAATCGTCGAAGTCAATCTAAACGAGAAATCGTCTTTATCCTTCTCATTTGGGGGTGCATAAATCAAGAAAATATTACAAGAGAAATTCAAGTCATAGTTGATAAGATTGATCATGACGAAACGCACATCAATTATTTGAATCTTAATACACTCGTTATTCTAGTGTTTATTTTTCCAAACAAGACAAAGACCCCCGGAAAAACCCAACGAAGGGACAAAACAGATATTATCAAAACCCGCACCACGCCAAATAGACTCGGGTGGTTCTACATTGGATTTAATTTCGGCAAGCATAAGCATATCCAAATGATCGTTTTGAGACGAGATTTTAACATCCGTCCAAAAATTCTTTTTACGGAAACCCCTACAATTCCAAAAAACAATCTTCATAATAACAATTTATATTGATCTCCATATTAACCCACATTTTAAGATTTCTTGGTTCTTCATAGTGATGATTGACAATGACAATATTGATTGGATCAAAAAAAACCAAAGCCACGTTGAGAGCCAGCAAAAGACCTATTTTGGTGCATACTCGTAACATAATTTTCAAGCAAAATCACCTTAAAGTAAAGGAACAAAGGAGAGGCGCCATTAAAGGAACGAAAAAGCACAAAGAACTTCGATCCATAATAAAACCTTAATTTACCACAAATAGATTCATATATAGATTTCAACATATACAAACAGTTCATCCACAACATCCAACAAAAGAGGTACAATCCACAGCAGACTAACGACCAAAAGTAGCACCAACCAGGATCAGATTTACATTCCATTACATACCAGAGGAACAAGCTAGCATTAAGTTCATACACCCCATATACAAACCTGGATATGATAATTAGCAACTCAAGCAGCGAGTACAATTTCATTACAAAAACACCACATATATTACACCAAAAGCAAGATCTAGAGAAGACAGAATGAAGAGTGTATGACGAGTAATCCTAGCAGTGGCCATCTTCAAGGTTAAAGTTAAGAAATAAAGGTTCAAACAAAAACACATCTTCCCGAAATATCCAAAAAACGATCATCATTTAAAAACATCTTAGTTTCTTAGTTTCTTGGCTCCCTTCAGAAAGGAAGAAGTCGTGTCCTCATCCACTTCCATGATTTTCCTCTTGCTCGAGTCAGATTTATATTGTTCACCATTCTTAAAATTGTACTTTTTTTTTTGTAAATCACTAAAATAATTATCATATTAGATTTTTTTTTCCGGGTTTATTTAAATTAATTGTAATTATAGTTTTTCTTTTCAAAATAAGGTACAACGGAGGTTAGACATGTTTATTTGATTTTTAACAATTGAATTGCAAGTTATGTTGTTCTATGTTTTTTCGTACTTACTATTCAACGAGGTAGACTTGTAGCGAGATTAATCCCTTCTCATCTCAGTTGGAATAATATCCTACTAAATTCGTATAAAACTACAAGGTCCATCCCATATAATAGTTGAAAATGGATGTGGGACGACTTCTATGATCTTTGGAGCACGTGCTACCATTCAATTTCCTTTTGTGCCCAACCCTAATAAAAATGAGTCCTCCTCTTCGAATAGGGGTGAGTGTGACTCAGTCCGTTCTTTCAACCGAATTAAATTGTTGGGTTTTTAAACCAACGATTCAGTGAAAAATATATATTGATATTTTAAAAAGATTTTACAAAAACAAAAAAAAACGTGAAAGTACTCTTTTTCATCATCATCCATTTTTAACAATATATTACTTGTCTTACTACCGGATATGAGATTACAATTCAACCCGTATAATTTCGTCTCTTCGACAAATCTAATATTCTTTGGTTATAATTTATATAAAACTAGTAAAGATACTTACCATTTCTATAAAATAAGAATGAATATTAATTTTTTTCATTTAATGAAAACGCATATACAATCACAATAAGATGATGCGAGAATAATTCTCAATTTCATTGTCGTTTCATTCCACAAAATCTCCCACTTTACCAGCCTTTTCGCAACTACACTTATCCGGCCTCCAAATCGCAAACTCTCTCTCAACAAGTCCGGTACACCCGTGACGACGACCACCATCCCAAGCCCTCCAGCCTCCGAGTCACGAACCCTTTGACTACCCTACTTTAAAAGGCTAAAACTTAGCCGGTGAAAGCCCTGTAACCCAAAAAGTCTACTCCGATACCACAAACACCAATCTTTTGAGAAATTGTCAGTTAGACACATACATGTGTAAGAAACCAAATTTTCGATCATATTAAAAAGTCAAGCTCATTATAACCCAATATAACAAAAAAAAAAAAGTTGACTAATTTACTGAAATATAGCTTGCCAGTTGAAGGTTGTAGTAGTAACTGTAGTGTCATTCGTTCATCCCGAATATCTTAAGTGTCGTGGACCTCGTGGTCAATCAATTCAGTTGACCAATTAATAGTTACCGTTGGGCAGAATTCAATGAGGATTGATGGGGGCTGGATTTGGGGACAGATCGAGGAGACATAAAACATTGTAGCGAAAAGCAAAAAACCACCGCCTAATTTCTCTCTCTGAACTAAGAGCTTTGGTTTCTTGCATTGCCGATTAATGGCATTGGATGGTTGGTGGTTACCCTGCTATCTTTCTATATCCATTGCATTTTACTTCTTTTGAATCTTCCATTACCGGGTCTTAGTTAAATTTTGCTCCGTGTCGACTGTGGACTTGTTGAAGCTTGATCTGCTCAAACAAGACAGTGATTTGATGGGTTTCCTGTTGAATTTGGACTATATGATGGTCATTCAATGCTCACTTACCTGAACATTCGGGTCTTTAGGGTTTTATGGTGTGCTTTTGTTCCCAAAATTTGAAGGCATTTGATGATAATTTAGGTTCATAATTAGCAGCGATAGGCCATAATTTAGGTTTCCCTTATTTAGTTGAATTGTTTAGTTTAATCAATATTATAATTTAGGGTTTGGACTTCATTATACGGTTTTGTGAGTTCTGGCTTCTTTTGAAGGAATTGTCAGTTGACGAATTCCTCATTTGAAAACAAGGGCTGCAAGCCTGCAATTGTTTAGCGGCTCTGGAGTGCTTATTGGGTGTGATCAGGGCCCTGAGAATGGGATCCTGCTTATCGTCGGAAAGCAGGAGGCCAGGCATTCCAGGTTTCCCAGTAGTTAGGAAGAAAAAGAAGAACTCTAACAAGAAGAGAGGCTACTGGAGATCTTCCTTCAACTCTCGGAGGGACGAAACATCAGGCCTTCTTTCTACCATTGGAGCGACTGAATTTGCTTCATTGTATACCCAGCAGGGTAAGAAAGGAACCAACCAGGATGCCATGGTTGTCTGGGAGGTAAAAAAATGTATTGCATTACATCCATGATAACAGTTGTATTGTTGTATAGCGTATACTATAGAATATAGATCTGTTAAATATGATTGTATAATGTTTCTTGTTGATTTTCCTATCTTGATAAATCTAAGCATTTATCGGTGACTCCTGGGAATTAATTTATCTATGGATCACTTAGATCAGCTAAGCTGGATTTTGCTGTGCTCAAAGAAATTTCATGATCTTGTTTGTATTTCTTCTTCTTATTCATTGGGTAGTTCTGATGCTGGTGATTTTGTCATTGTAGATGTAGTTTAGGATTATATGTTTTTTTTTTTTCCTGAAGACTTCCTCAATTATGCTCTGACAAAAACAAATAACTACTTTGATGCAAGTTTGTTAAAGGTTGTTGATGCTCATATGGTGAAGAACATTGTTTCTCCCATCCATGCTTTTTGTTTTTCTCTTATTTTCAGGATTAGGAAAAGCTCTATTGAGCACTAAAATTATTGCTTATTATCTCATGACTATGACATTAACTTTCAGAATTTTGGTTCAAGAGAGGACACGATCTTCTGTGGTGTTTTTGATGGGCATGGTCCCTATGGTCATATGGTTGCAAGGAGAGTTAGAGATCAACTTCCTCTGAAACTATGTGCCCACTGGGAATCAGCTTTAAAGAGTGATGATGTTGTTAGAGAAATAAGCCTCAATTCCATCAGCAAGAACTCGGAAGATGCATCTTTTGTATCAGCTGAGGAAGAATCCCGACCCTCTATTGATCTTGATGAACCGAAGAATCAGCCAGATGTTTTCCAGACACTTAAAGAGTCATTTTTAAAGGCGTTCAAAGCTATGGACCAGGAACTGAGAGTGCATAAGAGTATTGATTGTTTTTGCAGTGGAACTACAGCTGTGACACTAGTCAAGCGGGTTTGCTCTTTTGCAGCTTGAAGCTTTGTTGGTCATGTTTTTGGTCATATAATGATATAAATTTCTATTTCTTTGCTTGATACAGGGCACAGATCTTTTTGTTGGACATGTTGGAGACTCTAGAGCAGTATTGGCAATGAGAGATGAAGACAATTCTCTTAATGCAGTTCAGTTAACCGTGGATCTCAAACCGAATCTTCCAGGTGTCTTTTCATTCATGCATTAGCAGCCTTTTGGATTTGTTATCAAATTTAAATCCTTTTTGCCTCCATTTGTTTCATATATAATTCAATTTCAGGACAGCTGAATATTGCTGAGTGTAAACATGACTGTCTATGATATCTAAGGTCTCTGTTGCTTTATGTTAATTCCTTGAACCTTTTATATCTTTATAGCTGAAGCCGAGAGGATTACAAGATGCAAAGGCCGTGTTTTTGCCCTTGACGATGAACCTGAGGTTGTGAGAGTGTGGCTTCCCAATCATGATGCCCCTGGCCTTGCTATGGCTCGAGCATTTGGAGATTTCTGCTTGAAAGATTATGGCTTGATTTCTGTTCCTGAGGTGTCTCATAGACGTCTCACAGAGCGAGATGAATTCATCGTCCTGGCCACTGATGGGGTAACTTATGATTTCTTCAACATTTTGTAGTTGGATTGGTCTTTACATTTTAATGTTCTTTTTTTTATTGGTAGATTTGGGATGTATTGACAAACAAAGAAGTGGTGGAGATTGTAGCATCAGCCCCAAACCAAGAATCAGCCGCGAAAGTCCTTGTTGAGTCAGCAGTTCAGGCCTGGAGAACGAAATACCCAACCTCAAAAGTCGATGATTGTGCAGTAGTATGCCTCTTCCTCAATACAGACAGAAGCACTAGTGTTTCATCTTCACCATGTAACCTCACAAAGGAGAAGAAACATCTCATTGCAAACAATCAAGGTGACCGAGACAGTGTATCCGGACTTGGCCGTTCTGGAACCATTGCAACGGTCAAAGACATCCTTCCGTATACAAGTGATGATGAAATATCAAACGACAAGGATCAGCAACCACACTCGTTGACTGATTGGTCAGCTTTAGAAGGTGTGACAAGGGTCAATACTATGCTAACCCTTCCTAGATTTTTGTCCGGGAAGAGTGGCAAGAAAGCCTTTGCAGAGACCAAGCCATTGATGTGAGATGGGATTCAAATTCTTAAAATTGAATATTTTGCTGTCATGAACTCGGTGATATTTTTGTTAAAATACAATGATACTTGTGTTAAATACAATCCCTCTGTTATGCCCATAGGTTCTAAACTGGAACTGTAAATGGCAAAAAAGCCTATGCAGGGACCAAGCCATTGATATGAAATGGAAAGCAAATTCTTAAAGTTGAATATTTTGCTGTCATGAACTCATTGATATTTGTGTTAAAATACAATGATATTTGTGTTGAATGCAATCCCTCTGTTATGCACATAGGTTCTAAACTGGAACTGTAAATGGCAAGAAATCCTTTGCAGATACCAAGCCGTTGATGTGAAATGAAATGGAAAGCAAATTCTTAAAATTGAATATTTTGCTGTCGTGAACTCGTTGATATTTTTGTTAAAATACAATGATATTTGTGTTGAATGCAATCCCTCTGTTCTGCCCATAGGTTCTAAACAGGAACTGTAAAACAATTTCTTGAGCCAACAGATGAAATAACTAATGTGCTCAAAGCCACCTGATATTTGTGTTCAATGCAGCAATGAAGACTAGCATTGCCAGTAAAAAACTACAACAATACAACTCAAAAGACCCAAGTGGATTTTATGCCTTTTGAAATAAATTTCATCTCACATGAGCTGTTCAATAAATCTCTACCCGTCAGCAGATATTGTTTGGCTGTACTTGTGTTTTAGATAAGCCCTAATAAACGGATCCAAATCGCCATCCATAACAGAAGTTATATCAGATGTTTCGTGTCCAGTTCTTACATCTTTCACCAGCTTGTAGGGATGAAAGACATAATTCCTTATTTGCTGCCCCCACTCTGCCTTCACTGCATCTCCCCTAATCTGTTTGATCTCAGTAGCCCTCTGTTCCACAGCAATAACCAGTAGCTTGGCCTTCAATCGGCTCATGGCCTTGATCTTGTTTGCCAGTTGACTTCTCTCTTCTGCATATACGAAACAAATTATCTCATTTAGTCCTCGTTTGGATGCATACTACAAGTTTTATGGCCAATGATGCACTTTAGTGCCAGTGTTATCAGTCAAGGTGGGAGACAAGACCTGTACATTTAATAGCCACGCCTGTTGGAATGTGAGTGATTCGAACAGCAGTTTCAACCTTATTTACATTTTGACCACCTTTGCCACCTGCCCTTGTAAAGCTTATTTCTAGGTCCTCTTCAGGTATTTCAACATCCATTGATTCCTCTGGAAGAAGAGGCATGATCTCAACACCAGAAAAACTAGTCTGTCAACAAAATCCCGGGGAAGAGTTGGAAATGTGTAATGAACTAAAAAAATACACACATGGTATACTTTTCAGATTGATAGAATTTTTTGGAGGCAGGCTAACCTGGCGAAGACCCTTTGAATTAAAGGGTGACTGCCTCACAATTCTGTGAGTCCCCTTTTCTCCAGAGAGGTACCCATAAGCATATCGACCCTCAAGTTCAATAGTTGCAGATTTGATGCCGGCTTCTTCTCCTAGTGACTTGTCCACAACTTTAGTCTTGTATTTATGCTTTTCACCCCATCTCACGTACATCCTTAAAAGCATGTCAGCCCAATCCTGCACTGAAAAGTATCAAAGCATTTAACACAACATAGGAATGATGACGAGAAGTAGAATCATCAGCCAATTTCTACTAGAGTGTTTTGTGCATGGGTTTATCATTGGGGTCCAAATCTCTATATGTATACACTCTAATGCATCTAACATTGTAACAGACAAACATTCATGTTGCACATTCTGTCACGTCGCTCAATTCTACACAGTAAATGTGTTGCACCTTAAATATTCACCCGGACACCCAAATAGTTCAATACTGATCCCTTCGGTTACAAAAGAACCCCAACTCAACTTCTCCCACATATGAAACAGAAAGGAAAAGGAAATGCATCAAAGTAAACAGCATTTCAGTTTTTCACATAAAATAAGTGTATTGGGATCAACAGATATGTGCACCTGTGCATCAGTGCCGCCTGCACCAGCAGTAATGTTGACGACAGCACCCTCCTTATCATAAGGACCGGAAAGAAGCTGAGTCAGTTCAAAACGATCTAACGCCTTGTTTAGTTCTTTGATGATATTGGAAGCCTCTTCAAGTAGGCCAGAATCAACGGAATCCATCTCTTCAGTCAGACTAACAATAGTCTGTGCCTCTTCAACCTTTAAAAATTAAAATTAAAATCAATAACTAATCTATCAAAGTACCAAAGTAACAAAAAAGAAAAGAATTTGGCTCAAACCTGGGTTTGGAACTCAGCGACTGTTTTGATCTTATCTTTGACATCAGTTAATGCTTGGAGAATTTCCTGAGCCTTGACACGATCATCCCATAAACTGCTATCTGCTGCTTTTGATTCCAAAGCTACACGTTCGTCTTCTAGTTGTTTCAATCCAGCAGATAATGTTACCTCTTCAACACGCCCCGCAGCATTCTCTACATCCTTTCTCAATGTATAAAAATCTGTCAGCATCAAAGAACAACACATAGAATCACTATTAGCGGGTGTTCTGTCAGTATATCAAAGAACAATCCTATTTGCCTAGTAAACTAAAGAATGGTAAAATTCACAAACCCCTCATATCAAAGAAAACTACATTAAACCATCCATTATCCATACTAATATGGAGTTTTATGCAGTTATTATAATTGTTAATAAAATAGCGTAAAAATATCTAGAATACCACTCATTTAGATATATCAGTTATGGTTTTCTTGTAAGTTCGTGACATTTAAGATATATCTGAATGAGTAGCATGTGAAACATTTTATACATTTTTAGTAATGTGTAAATTGAGTTGAATTGCTAGCTTATGGTTCGATGCAAAATTAAAATTATTTCCATCAAGAAAATTTTGTACAAAGTTGCATAATTATGGGTGATTTGTGTAGCTGAGCCAATAACTAAACCATTCAACCAATCTATGTGCCGAATTCAGTTCTACCATTGTTTCATATTCAGAGAAAATAAGGTGGTGTTTATTACTTCATGTACCTTGCAATGCCCATTCACCAGTCTCTGTTGTAACCGCAGTGCTAGAATGACCATCTGGGCTGGCAAACTGAACTGCATCAAATCCCACATACTTCCATAACTATGTAATATAAAGGGAAAAAAAAACCTAAAAAACACTACTTCAGACAGTCTTTAAAATTCTGCCAATAGATATTATACTTTGCATAGTTAAAAACAAAAAATGGACCATCTTTATCATGGTAAAAGTGTAACAAGAGCATAAAAGGGATACACAATTCAAATAACAATGGAGAAGAAAGATAGGAACTTACCATAGGTGGGAGAACGAGGAGTAGAGACGGATAATGAGAAAGGAAAAGTGGGTTTTGTAGGGGCGACAAATTGAGAAAGAGATGAAGTTCTTTGCGCTTTGGGCTGCGAGAATAACACTATTTTAGGAACTGTAAGTGCTGAGCGGAGTTGCAGAGTTCCCTCCATGATATTGATGACCACTCTCTGAGGGAGGGAGAGGCAGAGGATAAGCTTAAGCGCAAACTGTGATATGAGGGCAGAAGAGTCTGGCCGCAAAACGGCATCGTTTGCGTTGTACCGGAGCTTCTTTTTTTTTTAATTTTATTTTTTTTTACATATCGATAGGCCGAAACCCTTAATCAGTTAATTGTACATCTGTACCCCAAATATGGCTGTATCTATATGCTTTGGCCCAATATCAAATTGGTCCAGATTCTCTGACCCGTTCAACCAAAGGCCCAATTACTGAAGGGTCTAACTGGCAAAATGAACTGCTTGAAAAGCTAGGGTTTCCCATTGCCGCCTAAAGTCTCTGGAACCAGGCATTGAAGCTCCTTCCTAGCATCGAAGAAGCCGAGCAGAATCCAATCTCTTCTCAACAATGGTAATTCTTCTGATATCTTGATGTTATATGTTAGCCTTCCCGTTTATGTATCTGCAGATTATTTGTTTACGAAAGTTAATTGAAAGATTGAACTTCTCTCTGAATTTTGTAATCGTTGATTGAAGATGATTTACCTTTTACTTATCATATCAACGTTTGGTTTGTTGGTCATACATTAGGCTGATTTGTGTTGATAAAGAAATGGATTTGATATATAAGTGTTTTAAAGTATGTTATTTACTTGTCTGGCTATTCTTTTGGATACCATTTTCCCTTTTCCTTTGCATCTGTCTTATATAAAATCGATCTTTCAGGATTTTCACAATGCTATCTTGCGTCGAAATACTGATTACAGGCGCTTCTAATGAATATGGGCGTTTAGTATGAGCCGACGCAATATCTGTTTTCTGTTTTGGTGTTATAAGGAAGGATGATATTTGTGTGCTTTCTTTAATCAAACAGGATAAATTTTAGCTGTTTTAATGGTTTAGTCTGTACTTTGGATGATGAGCTTACCTGTATAAGCATTTTATGCAGTACTGTTGAGCAGTTTTGCTTGTTGGATTATCATTCATGATTTTCTCATTTATTTTTTACCCTAAATTGAAAAAATTGATATTGAGTTGTAGAGTAATGAATTTGTAATATTAGGGTATCAAAGTATTGATCTTCACTGCACTGGTTATTCTTATTAAACCCTTACCATCATTACAGGTGTCTCTTTTGAATGTATGCTTTGTATGAACCACCATATCTTTATCCTGGTTTGAGGTTTTACAAAGGGATAAATTATAACTTTTACTTGTGCTTTCTTTGATTAAACGAGGATATATTGGAACTTTTAGCGGTCTGATAATTACTGTGCTTAGGGTTTAATAAGAAAGGCTTGTTTTCTAACGCGCCTGCTGATGTTTATGATCAGCCGAAGCAAATTCATGAGATCAAGGACTTCCTTCTAACAGCAAGAAGGAAGGATGCTCGCTCAGTGAACATCAAAAAGGGCAAGGATGTCGTCAAGTTCAAGGTCCGTTGCTCCAAGTATCTCTACACACTTTGTGTGTACGATCTCGAGAAGGCCGCTAAGCTGAAGCAATCCCTTCCCCCAGGTGAATGCAACTGCATCTGTGATTTCAGTTTCTTTTTGTGCAATTGGACTTGGCTCTAACAATAGACCATTTGTTGTTGCAGGTTTGAATGTCCAGGATCTTTGAAGTGGATCTTGAAGCAAAAGTTCAAAGTCCTAAACTTTTAGAGAGTACCATTATTTTCCAATTTCGGTTTTCTAGTTTGCTTGATGGATTTCATGTTTTGCTTCCATGTTATCACTGAGTTCTCAAATGAAAGTTTTGCTGGATGTTTCTATCTCCTTTGTATGCTACACTATAGTTCAAAATATGTGATTGGCTTACCTTTATCCAATACAATGCTAGCTTTAAATTTATGTATGTTTAAGTAAACAAAACATACTCGCATTATGATTGACCAAAATGTTGAACTAAAGTGTTTGGCTTTTCTTAGGGTAAACATAAAGGGTACTAAGTGTCTCTTTGTAAGTCGGTATAAGATCCTTTTATGTACCTTTTATTCATATAACTGCAATATATTACGAGTACAATAACAAACTCTAACTTTGCACCAAATTATTGCACGATTTTTTTTGGTGAAAATGACTTTTAGGATTTTTGTCTATTTTCAAAATTTTTTGTGTACTTTTTCAAAAAGCTGTACATTTTAAATAATTGAATTGAACATACACTCCTTAAAATCACATCATTACAAAAAAAATTCACGACATTTTTAGAGTTTTTTTTTTCCGATTTTTGATTTTTAAAAAACTATTTCCCATGAATTTTTTAAAAACATCAAATTTTGAATAATTGAATTTTTTTGAACTCACACACTATAAATCATAGTAATTGTACCAAAAAAATTTTCATTTGCAGCAAAAAAATGTTTTTCGGAGCAAAAGAAAACTCACCAACAACAAAGGCAGAGATCTCTAGGAAAAGTGGCAAGGTAGATAGAGGACTTGGGCAAAATGAGCGCAAAGGCCCGAAATCCTCTAAAAGCGGAGAAATGAGCTAAACAAGATATCAATCGACACCATGTCTCCACAGCAAAAGGGGACGACATCATTAACATACATCAAGTGGGCAATACAAAAGTCTCTACAATGCCGGTGAAACTGGAACTCACGTCTAGCTACTCATATGACATATAATCCATGATAAGAACTCCATACATATAAAAAAAAAAACAGGGGGAAAGGTTGCATCCCGAGCGGAGGGCCGTTGACCCTTTAAATCCCCATGAGAAGTCTTACTAACCCGGATGGAGTATGACGTGGTGATGCACTCCATCACCCAATCACGATTTTTGGAGCAAGAAATACGACATTTTTGGAGTGTTATCGATTTGCGAAGAATTTTGTGTGCTATACACTTTGAACTTTTTTAAAAAAACGAAAAATATTAAATAATTATTATTTTTGAACGGACACACTCTATAAGCCATTATTCTTATACACGATTTTTGGAGAAAAGGATGCGATGTTTTTGAAGTTTTATCGATTTTCGAAGAATTTCGTTTACTATAATCCCTTTGAACTTTTTCAAAAAACGGAGAACTTAAATTACATGATTTTTTTTTTGGACGGATACACTCTATAAATCATAAAACTTGTTAAAAAAAAGTCCCACGATCTTTGGAGCAAAGGATACGACATTTTAGAAATTTTATCGATTTTCGAAGAATTTCTTGTTTTATACCCTTTGAACTTTTTCAAAACATGAAATTTTTTTAAATAATTATTATTTTTGAACGGACACACCCTATAAATCATAACACTTGTACCACAAAATTTTCACGATTTTTGGAGCAAAACAAACAATGATTTCTGAGTTTTATTGATTTTCGAAGACTTTTGTGTACTATAATACCCTTTGAACTTTTTTTAAAAAGCAGAAAATTTTAAATAATTGAAATTTTTTGAACGGGGCCAATATAAATCGTAAAACTTGTACAAAAAGTGTCAAGATTTTTGGAGCAAAGGATGCGACGCTTTTGGAGTTTTATGTATTTGCAAAAAAATTCGCGTACTATATACCCTTAATATTTTTTAAAAAAGAAAAAATTTAAATAATTAATTTTTTTTGTACGGGAACACTCAATAAATCATAACACTTGTAGAAATAAAGTTCCACGATTTTTGGAGAAAGGATGCGGCGATTTTGGTGTTTTATCGAATTTTGAAGAATTTTGTGTTCTATACAATTTGATTTGTTTCAAAAAACGGAAAATTTTAAATAATTTTTTTTTGAGCAAACACACTCTATAAATCATAACACTTGTACGAAATAAAAGTTTCAAGATCTTTTGAGACAAGGATACGATGTTTTTGGAGTTTATCGAATTTTGAAAAATTTCGTTTACTTTAACCTTTGAACTTTATAAAAAACATAAATATTACATAATTGAACTTTATTTTCAACGGACACACTCTATAAATCATAACACTAGTAATAAAACATTAAACGATTTTTGGAGCAAAGATTACGACATTTTTGAAGTGTTATAGATTTTCGAAGAATTTCGTGTATTGCACCCTTTTAACTTTTTCAAAAAAAGGAAAATTTTAAATAGTTGATTTTTTAGAACAAATACACTCTATAAAACATTAGACTCATCGAAAAAAAATACGAGGTTTGGGGAAAAAGGATGCGACGCTTTTTGAGTTTTATCGTTTTTCGAAGAATTTCGTGTGCTATATACCCTTTGAACTTTTTCAGAAACGAAAAATTTTATTAAATTGATTATTTTGAACGGAAACACTCTATAATTCATAAAACTTGTTTTAAAAAAAGTATCACGATCTTTGGAGGAAAGGATACGACGTTTTTTTTTAGAAAAAAATTATCGATTTTCGAAGAATTTCGTGTGCTATATACCCTTTGAACTTTTTCAAAAAAAAAAAACTAATTGATTTTTTTGAACAAAAAGACTATATAAATCATAACACTTGTTAAAAAAAAATCATGATCTTTGGACAAAGGATACGACATTTTTGAAACTTTATCAATTTTCGAAGAATTTCGTCTACTATACCCCTTGACATTTTTCAAAAAATGGAAAATTTTAAATAATTGAATGTTTTTTGATGGACATACTCTATGAATCATAACACTTGTACAAAAAAGTTTGATGATTTTTGAAAGAAATGTTACCCACTTTTTGGAGTTTTATCGATTTTCAAAAATCTTTGTGTGCCCTTTGAACTTTTTCAATATAATTAAAATTTTAAAATATTTATATATTTTTGTACGGTCCACCCAATAAATCATAACACTTGTATAAAAAAAAAAGTTTCAAGATTTTTGGAGCAAAGGAGGCGGCGATTTTGGTGTTTAATTGATTTTTGAAGAATTTTGTGTTTTATACCCTTTGAGCGTTTTAAAAAAAACGACATATTTTGAATAACTAAATTTTTTTAAACTGACACACTCTATAAATCATAACCCTTGCAGTAAAACAGTTTCACGATTTTGGAAAATAAGATACGACGTATTTTGAGTTTTATCGATTTTCGAAAATTTTCGTGTATTATACCTTTGAATGTTTTCAAAACAGGCAAATTTTAAAGAAATGTTTTATTTTAAATAAATGTTTTTTTAACAAAACACTATATAAATCATAAATGTTGTACAAATTTTTTTAAAACCATTTTTGGAGCAAATGATACAACGTTTTTGGAGTTTTATTTATTTTCGAAAATTTTCGTGTGCTATTATACACTTTGAACTTTTTCAAAAGTTAGAAAATGGGCGCACTCAATAAATCATAACACTTGTAGAATAAAAGTTTCACGATTTTTGGAGCAAAGAATGTGGCGCTTTTGGAGTTTTATTGATTTTTAAAGAATTTTTTGTACTACCTTTTGAACATTTTCAAAAAAGGAAAAATTTTAAATAATTGAATTTTTTTTGAGCGGACACACTCTATAAATCATAATACCTGTACGAAAAAATATTCACGATTTTTGCGGGTAAAGGTAAATTCATGGAAACAAAAGTACACATAAACCCAAATTGGTTTTTGAATACGGGCAATAAGGTCTATATACCCTTGCCAAGACATGGAGTCTACGACGCAAAACAATATAAATTCAACACCCAAGGTCTCAAGGTAAACATGCAAGTCCCCGAGTAGAACTAGATACCCGTAATAATATGACACATATAGCTCACACACTCATAATTAGTTGGATTAAACTCAAAAGGCCCATTAACATTCAGCAAAGCCATCAACGTATGAGAACCATGAGAGTCAAGTGTGACCAACACCATCAGGATAAGACATCCCCCACCTTCGGCATGACCATCATCAAGGAAGAGGTCACACCTTGGAAGAGTGTCATCATCAATCATGTAATCTCTAATGTCAGCAACGTAAACTAGTAACTCATATACCAACTCTTGAGGGGAACTTCTCATGGAGGAGCCTGAAAACATGAGATCTGATGAGCCAAACCAAAACGTTAATAGGAATTCTATTGCTATTAAAGACCAGAGCATTCCAAGAATGCCATAAGTAGTAGATCGTATATGAGAAGGTGTAGATCCTTTATTGGCTCGTCCAACCTATCTTAATATCCGAATGCCTCAACCAATCAAGATAAGTCGAAATAGTGTCGCGATTTTTGGAGATAGGGATACGACGGTTTTGGAGTTTTATCGATTTTCGAAGAATTTTGTGTACTTTACCCTCTGACTGGAAAATTTTAAATAATTGAATTTTTTTAGAACAGACACATTCTATAAATCATGACACAAGAATAACAAAAAGTTTCGCCCGATTTTTATTGGTAAAGGTAAATTGGTAGAAACAAAAGTACTCATAAACTCAATATGATTTATGAATACGAGTAAAAAGGTCTATATACAAGGTGCCCAAACATGAAGTCTACGGCGCAAAACAATGACATCTCAACACCAAAGGTCTCAAGGTGGACATGCAAGTCCCCAAGCAGAACCAAATACCCGCAATAAAATGATACATACAACTCACGCACTCATAATCAGCTAGGTTAAACTCAAAAGGCCCATCAACCTTTGGCAAAGCCATCAGCAGACGGGAACCAAGAGAGCCAAGCGTAACCAACACCATCAAGATAAATACATCCCCCGCCTTCGGCATGACCATCAGCAGGGAAGAGATCACACCCGAAAATAATGTCAACATCAATCATGGGGTCTCTCATGTCAGCACCGTAAACTAGTAACTCACACACCAACTCTGGAGAAGCCTGAAACATGAGATCTGATGAGCCGAACCAAAACGTCAATAGGAACCCTATTTCCGTTAAAGACCAGGAAATTCCTAGAATGTCATAAGTAATAGACCGTAGACGAAAAGGCGTAGATCCTCGTTCGGCTCGCCCAACCTTTTCCAAAAGGAGAAAGCCGTAGCCAATTAAGAGAAGACGAAATAGAAGTCAGGCTGCCAGACATACCAAAACCTTCACAAATCTACCTCCAAACATCTCTAGCATATGTATCCGAAAAATAGGTAGTCATGCGACTCACTAGCTCCTTTGCACTAGCGGCACGTCGGATCGATGTCAAGGAAAAAGAGCTTCTCTTTGGTAGACAGGTGTCCAAGGATGACCGTCCAGAAAATGAAGCAACGCTTTGGCGTATTCCCCAAATCCCAAACTAATCTGTACCAACCGACAAGTTTCACGATTTTTGGAGCAAAGGGTACGATGTTTTTGGAGTGTTATCGATTTTTGAAGAATTTCGTGTGATATATACATTTTGAATTTTTTTCAAAAACCGGAAAATTTTAAATTATTAAAATTTTTTGGAACGGACACACTCTATAAACCATAACACATGTAAAAAAAAGTTTCATGATTTTTGGAGCAAAGAGTGCGACGCTTTTGGTTTTTTTTTTTATCGATTTTTCGAAGAATTTCGTGTTTTATATCCTTTGAACTTTTTCAAAAATCGTCAAATTTTAAATAATTTAATTTTTTTAGCGACACATTCTATAAATCATAACAGTGGTACACAAAAAAATTTCATATTTTTGGAGATAAGGATATGACGTTTTTGGAGTTTTATCGATTTTTGAAGAACTTCGTGTACTTTACCCTTTAAACTTTTTCAAAAAATGGAAAATTTTAAATAATGATATTTTTTAAAGGACACACTCTAAAAATATTAACACTTGTACAAAAAAATGTTTCACACTTTTTGGAGATAATGATAAGACGCATTTGGAGTTTTATCGATTTCCAAAGAATTTTGTGTACTCGATCCTTTGAGCTTTTTCAAAAAACGTAAAATTGTAAAGAATTGAATTTTCATTGACGGACACATTCTATAAATCATAACACTTGTACAAAAAAGTTTCAAGGTTTTTTGGAGCAAATAATGCGACGTTTTTTAAGTTTTATCGATTTTCGAAAAATTTCGTGTGTTATACCCTTTGAAATTTTTCAAAAAACGAAAATTTTTAAATAATTTATTTATTTTGAACGGACACACTCTATCAATCATAACACTTGTACGAGAAAATTTTCAGGATTTTTGTATCAAAGAATACGACGTTGTTGGTGTTTATCGATTTTCGAAGAATTTCGTGTACCAAAATACCTTTTGAACTTTTAAAAAAAAGGAAAATTTTAAATAATTTAATTTTTTTGAACGGACACACTCTATCACTTTTTTTCCCCTTTGATTGCATCCCATCCTTAATTTGATTTTGAACAATTGGTTCAAAATTCACTGGTTTTATTTTGTTAAATATGTCTTGATTTCTCGCAAACCAGGAGTTCCGCCATGAGAATGCTAAAATGATGAGATTCTTATTTTCTAACTTATTTAGGACCATATGAAAGGAATTGGCCATATTTTTATTTTTCTCAGAAATCTTCTTAAGCGTTTTCTTAATTACCCTAGATTCAATATTATGTGTTAAGAAACTACATTCAAAGAACAAGTGTAGAGGTGACTCATACGGATGGTTGTAGAGAGAGCATATCATAAGAACATGGATTTTTTGTTTTTTTTTCTAAATTTTCTTTGGTGGGGAGTCCATTAATTGATAGTTTCCAAAAAAAATATATTTTATTTTAGGTATAACATCCAACTCCCAAAGCCATAAATTAGGACTTTCATCAAAACTTTTTAACTTATGTAAAAGATTCATGGCAGATCTCGAGGAGAAAGACCCGTTTTCCGAAAGAGCCCAATATAGACGATCTTGAATATATGACTTAGGTAGTTGATATTCTTTAATAGTAGTGGTGATTTCTCTTGGAATGATATAAGACAAATTGGCGTCCAGTTTGTGTAAATCCCATTTATTATCAACAATATAGTTACTAACTACTTCATTCTCATCAACATTGCTGCTATTTTTGCACATATTGATAAGAGATTGGTCAGAGCACCGTACCATATATGAATCCAAAAGTTAACCGTTTTATCATCACTTATGTTCCATCCAAATCCCAATTCAAATTCTTTTCTATGATGCATTAGTTTTTTCCATTTTCACGAAGCATAATTTTTAGGGTTATATTTTCATAGCGGTATATTCTTCAGATATTTTTCATTAATAATCTTAACCCAAATGTTTTTTTGGCTCCTCTAGAATTTTCCACAATAGTTTCATTTGGAGAGCTTTATTCATCTCCTCAACTTTCCTTATCCCTATTTCACCACGCGATATAGGTTTACAAATTTTATCTAAGCTAATAAGAGGGTGAAAATTAGATCTTTTATTTCAGAAAAAGTTCCTATTAATCTAATCTAATTCTTTATGAATATAGGAAGGAAGCATAAAATTTTGCATGATGAAATTTGGCTTTGCATTAAGATTTGCTTTTATAAGAACAATTCTACCATCTTGAGATAACGAGGATGCTTTCCATTTAGTTAGTTGTAATTTAGACTTTGTTATTACATCTTCAAACATTTTCTTATTTACTTTACCATTAATTATAGGGCACCCAAGATACTTTTTTAGACAATTTGTAGCACTTATATCTATGTTTGATTGAATAATATTAATAAGAGAATATCCTACATTCGGAGAAGATTGGAAAACTAATTTATTAAAATTGATTTTCTGGCCGGAAATGCGACAAAAACCATTCAATAATTCTAAGATTTTCGTACTAGCTTTTAAATAAGCCTTAGAAAAGATTATGATGTCATCTGCAAAGGCCAAAAATGGAATAATCGTACCTCCCTTAGAAATAGGAAAACCAATTATTTTCTTATTAAGATCACTTCGTTTTTGAATATTCCTTGTCAAAACCTCAACACCGAGGTTGAATAACATAGGGAAGATAGGGTCCCCTTGACGAAGACCTTTTTTCGGGAATATCATAATTGTAGGTTTATCATTCACAAGCACCGAATAGGAAACTGTAGCAATACATTCTTTGATCCAATTAATAAATTTATTCTCAAAACCAAAATTTTCCAAGTCAGACGGAATAAAAGACCATTCAATTCTATCATATGTTTTTCCATATCAAGCTTAATTGCAATAAAGCCTTCCTTTCCTTTTTTTTAAAATGTTCTAAAACCATGGAATACTTCATGTGCAATAAGAATATTATCATGAATCGATATATTTTGTGTAAAGGCACTTTGAAGAGGGTTTATTAGTTTAGGAATTATTATATTTTTGAATTTTTTAGCTAAAATTTTTGCAATGATTTTATATATTATTGAACAAAGACTTATTGGTCTATAATCGTTTGAGGTTAGAGGGTTGTCATTTTTGGGAATTAGTGTAATAAAACTATGGTTTATTTGTTTCAAGATTTTTCTAGTTCTATAGAAACTTTTGACTGCACGAATAACAGTAGGACCAATAGTGCCCCAATATTTTTGAAAAAACCGGTAGGCATTCCATCAGGTTCTGGAAACTTATCACATCCGATATCAAAAGAGCTTTTTTGATATATTTTTAAGAAGTCTATTTAGTTTCTCGTTTTTTTGCACAAAATAATTACGGAAAATTTCTTTCTGTAAATTTTCAATAGTATGGTCAATATTCCTCACTTGTTTGTTAATATTACCGAACTTAAGTATACTCCAACTTTTTAATTTAGTTTTTACTAAACTAATTTTTTTAACAAGATTGAACATATTTGTTCCTTCGAATTGTGTTCTCCATGTTTGTTTGATAAGATGCTCACAATCATCCCTATCTCTATTACATTAATTCGAATTTGAAAGGTTTATTCTTATTACTAGATCTTACAGAAGATAGATCATTAGAGATCATACAATGATTAGAAGTTGTAAACGCATAGTTGCAAACATGGATTTGATTATAAGCATTAACAACATCAAAATGTGCAAACACTCTATCTAATTTTTCAAACATATTATTTTCACCATCCTTTTTTCTTCTCCAAGTAAATTCATTCCCACGAGAGACAAGGTCAACTAAATTACACTTTTGTATAAGGTTATTAATTCTTCTATACCGATTCATATTACTATTTACACAACCCAATTTTTCCGAAGGTTTTAGAATATCATTAAAATCTCCCATGAAGACACACGGAAGAATTTGGGTATTGATGGAATTAGTTATCTTATTCCAAAAATTATCTTTATCATTTTCATTAGGAGGGGCATAAATGAGGAAAATATTGCAAGAAAATTTAGTTTCAATATTAGTATGTTCGACAATGATAAAATGATCATCTTTATGTCGCACATTTAAAGTTTCATTAATAAGTCGGTTACTCTTCCACATTAGGCATAATTCTCCTGCTAAGCCAATGGATGGAACAAAACAAATATTATCAAACCCGGCATTACGTCAACACCCTTCCCTCAGTTCAATACTTGATTTTAATTCAACAAGGAGGAGTAGATCGATATGTTCGTTTTGTGTAACTATTTTTATATTAGTCTAGGAATTTTTGTTACGAATACCCCTACAATTTCAATAAGCTATCTTCATAAGTAATGGTGTAACATACTTCTTGTTCTTATTTCTAGATTTATTTTATGAGACATTCGGGGAAATGAAAAGAACCCTCTCAAATTTACCATATTCTTCTTATTTTTGAAAACCATTATTGAAAACTTTGGTTGATAATATAGGTACATGGTTCGGACATAGGGGTCAAAAAAACCAAATTTCAAACGCAACAATATGATGCAACTGAAGCAAAGAGGTATACTTAATTATATACAAAGTTAGACGTTTAAAAAAATTAGACACCATGATACCAAAATTCCAACAGAGAATAATATGACCTGTTATATATAAATAGATAAGGCAAATTCTCCATAAAAAAACTTTCAACACAAATGACCTTCAAACCATTGAACCAAGAAATACTAGCAATAGAGCATAGGTTAAAAAAACCCAATATTAAGCAAAGATTAGCAGCAACATAAATTTTATGCATTGCTCCAAACATCACAATACACTTGAAATAAAACCGAAAAGTCCTATATTGGTCTACAACAATAATACCATTACAGAAGTTAAGCCATCCACGAATTAGATAAACAGAGCAGAAGGAGGAGTACATAACATAGTCCAAAAAATCTTCATCATTACATTTAACCACACAAAGGTCGGATTCCAACATATGTCATTCTTCCCTCCATCTACAAAAGATGAAGACTTCCATAAGCAACAAAACAATTCATTTGTTTCTTGACACCCTTCAGAAGAGAGGATGTCGTGTCATCATCCATTTCCATGGACTTTCTCTTGCTCGAGTCAAATTTGATGGAGTCGATATTTTTCACATCCATAGAGTTCAATAACATATTAACAATGTTAAAGGATTGAAATGAGTGCTCAGAGAAGTACTCATCATCCTCAACACCCAAATTCCCGGTCACCATAAATTTAGAAATAACATCTTCATTTTCAAGCAAATCAGTAGGAGAAACAGAATTTCCTCACCAAAACCAACAATACCACCAGGTTCATACTCATCATTCTCGACAAGAGTAGTTTCTAGAAGTGTGTAAGACATCTTAAGGCATTCCTTCTCATTATCATCATTAGGGGGTTCCTTGTTAACCTCCACATCCTTCAGCACTTCCACTAAAGGGACAGGAGCAACAATAGTATCCACCAGGATAGGAGCATCATTAGGAGTATAGTGTTCATTGGAACTAGCCTTAGAATTCTTATGGTTGTTCATGGAGCTACCAGGGGAGATCATTGACTTAGAGTTAATAGTAATACCTCCTCTACTAGAAAGATAGGGTCTAAACCCACCAGTGACAAATGGGGTATTTTCATGAACTAGTCTTAGACCCCTTGGATCGACCCAACCATCATCTTTCCCAGTACCCTTCCTAGTGTTCTTATTCCTTTTGAAATTAATTCTCACTTTATTAGCCTTCATAATTCTAAGAGGGCATCCATCGAAGGAATGATCTTTCTCTCCACAATGACCACGCCCTTTAGAAAAATCTTCAAACCAAATAGGATAATCCTTAAGAACATTGTTCTTATCAGGGATTAGGACTTTATCAACAATAATAAACTTGTCATTAACATCAATATTTATGCAGATTCTAATATAGCTTTTCACTTTTCCATTCATAGAGAAAGGGCCGAGTTTAATAAATTTTTCCACATTATTTTCTTCAATGATAGTTTGGATGACCTCCTTATCAGCAAACTCTGCAAGAAGTCGAGGAATTCAGACTCAAAGGTCAATTTCAGTGACTGGTTCAGTCATAGTGTTGAAATTAGGTTTCCATTGCTTCAGTATAACAAGCTGACCTAGAACATGATAAGGTTTAATATCCCAAACCGATTTCTTATCAAGTGGTTTAGCAAAACTAATCTCAAACAATAGTTACCTTAGGAATCATAAAGACTTTCCCTTTAACATTTTTCCATTCAGAGAGTAGTTTGTTATGAATTTTAGAAAAATCAATAGGATCCCAAAGATACGCCCATAAGACAGGATTCTTTAACTTTCTGAAAGTTAGTTCGTAACTTAGTAAGCTTAGACAAATAGCTTGAGAGATTCATGCCATCACAAACAGTCTTTTCATCAAAAGTGTCATCCGGTTTCTTAGGTTCGTAATACTGCTTAGATGGTCCACCATCAACCTTCCTCAAGCCAACCAGAACATGATAAGGTCTAATATCCCAAACCGATTTCTTATCAAGTGGTTTAGCAAAACTAATCTCAAACAATAGTTACCTTAGGAATCATAAAGACTTTCCCTTTAACATTTTTCCATTCAGAGAGTAGATTGTTATGAATTTTAGGAAAATCAATAGGATCCCAAAGATACGCCCCATAAGACAGGATTCTTTAACTTTCTGAAAGTTAGTTCGTAACTTAGTAAGCTTAGACAAATAGCTTGAGAGATTCATGCCATCACAAACAGTCTTTTCATCAAAAGTGTCATCCGGTTTCTTAGGTTCGTTATACTGCTTAGATGATCCACCATCAACCTTCCTCAAGCCAACCACGGAAGTCAGGGGTTCAGAAGTTAAGACATCTACAAATAATTTTCCTTTGTTCTCCATAGTACCACCAGATGTTTGATCTAGCAAAGGAGTCGCCAAAAACAGGAAAAAAAAATTTAGTACGGAAGAAGGACGCCTCAGAGGCAGGGTGATTGCATATGCGTCTCGTCCCAAAGCCAAGCTAGGCTTGGGAAGTTAAGACATCTACAAAGAATTTTCCTTTGGATGCATCACCCTCAGCTGGTGATGCATCCAAGCTAGGCTTGGGATGTGTTTTGATGCAGAGAGGCAGGGTGATTGCATATGCGTCTCGACAGCTGAAGACGTATGAGGAGAACTACCCGACTCATGATCTGGAGTTGGCCGCGGTAGTTCATGCACTGAAGATCTGGAGACATTACTTGTACGGTGCTACGTGTCAGATCTTCACAAACCATAAGAGTCTGAAGTATATTTTCACGCAGCGGGAATTGAATAAATGCAAGCGTAGGTGGCTCGAGATGATCAAAGACTTTGATTTAGAGATCCTGTATCATCCAGGGAAGGCGAACGTTGTCACCGACGCCCTGAGCAGGAAGACGCCTCGATAGCAGGCGATTACGAGATTGACAGTTCAACATCAGTTGTAGAGAGATTTGATCTGGTTAGAGTTGGACATCCAGTTTCCTGATGAGGATGCCCAGCTGCGTACTTTAGAGGTCCTTCCTGATCTGTTGGATGAGATCCAACAGAAACAGGAGACCTGTCCGACTTTACAGAGGATAAGAGATAGGATGTCTCGGGATGAGGCACCACAGTTCCTGCTTGGAGCAGATGGAGTTTTGAGGCGCCGCGGTCGCGTCTGTGTACCTGCTGATACAGAGCTGAGGCAGAGGATTTTACAGGAGACTCACTGTACACCTTACTCTGTACATCCAGGTACGAGTAAGATGTATCAGGACTTGAGACGTATATATTGGTGGGGAGGGATGAAACCCGATGTGGCCAGATTTGTGGCACAGTGTGCGACCTACCAGCAGGTCAAGATCGAGCATTTCAGACCTGGAGGTGAGCTCCATCCACTTCCTGTTCCACAGAGGAAGTGGGAGGACGTCACCATGGATTTTGTGACCGGACTGAGGCTGAGCCGGAGTTTTGATGCCATATGGGTCATAGTAGACAGACTGACGAAGACGACACGTTTCATTCCTATCAGGGAGACGTGGCCGGTGAGCAGATTAGCTGAGGAGTACACTAGGCAGATAGTGAGACTCCATGGTGTACCGAGGACGATCGTCTCAGACAGAGATGGATGATTTACCTCGAGATTTTGGCAGCAGATTCAGACTGCTTTGGGGACGAGTTTGCACTTTACTACTGCGTTCCATCCTCAGACAGATGGTCAGTCAGAGAGGACCATTCAGACCCTGGAGGATATGCTGCGAGCTTGTGTGTTGGATTGGGGGACAGGTGTGGACGGATCATCTCCCACTTGTTGAGTTCTCCTACAACAACAGCTGACATGCATCTATTGGGATGGGCCCATATGAGGCACTGTATGGACAGAGATGTCGTACCCCGTTATGTTGGGATGAGCAGAGCAGTGTCAGTAGTTTAACACCTGATCATATTCAGGATGATATGGCTCGAGTAGCATTGATTAGAGAGAGTATGCTGAATGCACAGAGCCATCAGAAGTCTTATGTTGACAGGAGGCGTAGACCTCTAGAGTTCAGGGTTGGAGCCCATGTGTGGCTGAGAGTGTCCCCGACACGAGGCGTTAAGGGGAAGTGGAGTCCCCAATATGTCGGACCGTTCGAGATTCTGGATCGTGTTGGGAGCGCAGCTTACAAATTAGCCTTGCCTCCGAGATTAGAGGGTGTTCACCCTGTGTTTCACGTGTCTCAGCTGAGGGAGTACATACCAGATCCGAGGCTCATTGTGAGTTATGAGGATTTGGTGGTTGAGCCGGACCACACGTTTGTTGAGCATCCTATTGCAGTCCTAGAGCGAGGTATGAGACGCCTGCGTTCGAAGGACATTCCCATGTTGAGGATACAATGGTCGAGACGAGGACCCGAGGAGGCTACAAGGGAGACTAAGGATAGTATCTAGAGGAACTATCCAGAGTTCTATACCGAGATAGGTGCACCAGTAGGATCACCGAGTATATCTTAGTACTAGCTTGGTGAGTCTTATCTGCTTCTATGCTTATATGCTATGATGTGTTTATTTCATACTAGCTTTGATATGATTATGATCTTATTAGATCTTGTTGTGCTAGTATGATTCTTGTTTATAGCTGGAGATGGCTCTTTCCTCCATGCTATTGTGATACGTTTAGGTTTAGCTGGAGATGGTTCTTCCCTCCATGTTATTTTGATGGACATAGTAGTGCTGGAGATGTCCTCCCTCCATGCCTTTCTGTTATGGTTATGATACGGCTAGAGATATGATTCCTCTATGCCTTGTGATGTGTTTATAGCTGGCTAGAGATGATTTCTCTAGGCCCTGGATAGTATAGTTTGCTGCTGGAGTTGATGATTTCCTCCATGCTTATGTTTGAGGTTATAGAGAGTTTTACCTCGGCTTTTGAGTCCGAGTGGTTTCAGGACTTTGCAAGTTTCGGGACGAAACTTGTTTTTAGGGGGGGGGGGGGGGGGGTGAGATGTGAGACCCCTATTCTTTCGGACCGAGATCGGACCCTAGCCGAGATTGACTTTGGGCCGAGACTGGCCTTTCCGCACCCGCGGGCATGACCGCCGCCCCTGCGGCTCATGGAACCGCCCCTGCGGTTTCCGGCGGCTGCAGCCGGTTTTGTTGACTCTCTTGACCGTGCTTTACCTTTCCTCCTCTTATTCTTCCCTTGGCTTCGTGAGCAAGGGTTTCACACTTCTTCCTTCAGCTTTCCTCACGTCCTTCTTGCCTCTCCTTCATCTTCCTTGATCTTGTTCTTGTTGCTCCTTGGTTTTGGAAGAGATTTGTTGTGGCTTTGATGATGATGATGCTTTTGATGAGTGTTGTTGTGCTTGGAAGCCAGTAAGAGTGTTGGTGATCACTCCTTTAGCTAACCACAGTTGTGGTAAGCTCCTTGCTCTTTGTTCTTCTTCTCTTTTCTTTGATTCAATCTCTTTAGCTTAGGATTAGTTGTATGAATGGTAGGATGATGTTTGAATGTGTATGTTATGGCATGTGTGTGACTATGGAAGAGAGTAAACGTGATTTGATCACGTGAAGAGCTAAAGAGAAGTCGCGAGATTGCATTCTGCATTGTCGCCGCCCCCGCGCCTGGAAACCACCGCCCCTACGGAAGTCGTGCCGCAGCGCCCGCGCCAGCGTCAGCGCCCTGCCTGCTTCGCCTGCGTACCTTGTCACCGCCCCTGCGGCTGCTCCCTGCCGCGCCTGCGGGTTATCCATTCCGCCCTTGCGTCCTTTGATTCCGCAGGTGCGTCTTGTCCCGGGACTACCCATAGTTGGGTAGCTCCTTTCATTTCCTAGTATGAGGGAACTAGTACCATGCTAGGTATCGATTTATGATGAGTATGATATAGTTATGCCGGTTACGGCTTTGAGGTTTACGAGTTGGACTTGATCCTTATGGATCCCTTGGCTCTAGGTGTGACCCCTTTGTGTAATAGGATTGTGATATATATGTATGTATGCCTTGTATAGGCCGTGTTGTCCTCCAGTTTGGAGTGGACCAGTTGGAGAGTTGATCGTGGTTGAGTTTACTTCTGAGATTGAGGTAAGTCCATAGGACTTACTTAGCTACTATCCTTATATTGGATGTATGCTTGAGTGGTGTGTGTTATATGCTTTATAGCATGTGTTATTATGGTCACCGACCTATGTTATATTGACCGCCCATTGTAGTGGCCGTGATAACCTTTCCCTTTCATCCCGTAGTGGAGTCTGGGAGGTTCTCTGTAGT
This sequence comes from Fagopyrum tataricum, assembly GCA_002319775.1. Taxonomy (NCBI): domain Eukaryota; kingdom Viridiplantae; phylum Streptophyta; class Magnoliopsida; order Caryophyllales; family Polygonaceae; genus Fagopyrum; species Fagopyrum tataricum. Next base: position 3,701,615 of record CM008286.1, read on the forward strand.
CAGACCAGATCTGGTATACGGGAAGGACCCTCAACACTCCAATAGGGTACACGGGAGGTGTGCTGATACTACTCCAGCTGGCTAGAGCACTCAGAGGCGGGGATTATATTCCTCGTGTCACATATCTTCATATACATCTATTTATACGATTGAGTGATTTAACTTATTAAAGATAATAAACCGGGTAAATGTGTGATATCATGATGATGTGTTAATATTATTGATGTGTGTTTGTGCTCTAGCATCTTCTTATATATGTGTATAGTTAGATAACGGTTTTATACCGTGTTGTAGATCCTTTGCAGGTTAGGAGAGCTGCAGAGTGATCCAGAGGGGTGATCTGCTGAGGGTTCCGTACATTGGGCGTATTCGTGGGATTTTGGGTTTATCATTATTGTACGGATTTCAGTTTGACTTTGTACTCAGCAGTACTCTGTGTCATCCTTTTGTTTAATCTATTGGTGTCTTGTTGTAAGATTCAGTGAAGTTGTCATGCTAGGGTCATGATCCATTTGAGAAAATGGATCCTAGCCCAGTAGTACTCCGAGTCCTACGGATTTGGGGTGTTACATACACATCTCAGATAAACAGTACCACAAACCAAGCGTAAACAGTGACAATCAACACTAATTCGAGAGATAAGGTGCCGATTCTTACCGATATCTTGAGTACAAGACCAAATTTTCGAACAACCACGATCCATATCTAAGAACTGAGGAGAGAAGCCGGAAAAATATAACGAAAGATCTCAAGAAGAAAACTTTGTTAAGAGAACAAAGAAGCAAGATATGGGTTAACGGCTACAATATATGCTAGAACTCATTATTAGGACTTGAATCCAAAGACTCGAAAGTATTTTCATTGACGAGAAAACCCTAATCCAAGGAAGAGGAAAGGGGCGCGTGAGAAAGGTCGGACACGTTCATTTTTCTAATATCGGGGTTTTTAGTTACTTTTTTAACTTTTAAGAAAGCGTTAATATCACACTGATATGCTCTTACTTACTTCTCCTCTACTTAAAAAATGAATATAAATAATAAATGTTAAATTATATATATATATAACAATCCCTTTTCTTTTAAAAATGAAGCTATAGCACAAGTCCTATTACTCGGGTTACTCCTGTACATTAAAAATGCCCGTAAACACTTCGATTACAGCTTGCACCACAAGACACTTTAGCTGCTGTGCACGAGCATCCACTTAAGTTCAAACACAGTAAAAAGATATAATAATTTAACCGAGGTATCATGATTATTTTACAATTAGCTAAACTATGTAGTTTCAAAATGCATGTTTACTTTAATACAATTTCTTCTTAATTATATAATATGCATGTAAAAATGTTAAATATCACGCACGCCAACCCATCTCAATAATATCTTACCAAAATATCTCAATAATACCGTAAATAATTAAGGATGATAAGAATGTAATTGCACGATGATCAAAGTAAAAATTCAAATTGTATTCTTATTTTAAAATTAAAAATAAATATAAAATTACTAGAAATCTAGTTTGTTTTTCTAAATCCAAAAGTTTATAATGTCTCAAAACTATTCACTTATTAACTCTAGATGAAGTTTCATATAAATAATCCTTTAAAAAAACACACCGTATAAGTACAATTATGAATAGGTGAAAATTAATTATTATATTGATTAAGAAATTTGTGTCATCCGAGAAAAATTACACCTTGCAAATTTATAAAATTAATTTTTTTTTTCCGGTAGAAAAGAACCGAAATTATAACATAAATATAACGGAAATAGAACTACACACATGTCATCCGAGGAAAACTAACACCTTGTACATCCTCTAACAAAATAACCTTAACATCAATCGGAGGATCGGTAAAAACGTGTGTCATAATGTCTAAACCATGAATAACATCAAAATGCTCATGAACGGAAGTCGAGTCCATGTTGTCCGCAACCCCCATGCCAAGCACCTCGGCAATCTTTGATGACCCCTCAAGAGGCCAAGAGTGGCATGACTATCCTCACAGCGAACCATCCATCTAAGTTGATTTCTAACCTAGTCGGGCTCTACTATTTTCCTAGAAATCAAGACCTCCATTTTCGGGGATAACAACACCACCAAAATATCTGACATGTGCATCAACAATTTCTTCGTAGCGTAAACAAAATATATTAAATTCGTTAAAGATTAAATTAATTTTGATAAAATCATCTTTTATGTTACATTTTATACATAATATCTTTCAGAACTATTTTATTGAATTGAATCATTTATATTATTTTCGATCACTATTCGATTATATATTAGTATATTACCCTATCTTGACCAAAAAATATATGCTATTGTTAATTGTATGATTTAATATTTTCTATAAAAATTATTTTTTACAAAATAATTAACCATACTTATTTTTATTAATCGGTAAATGTTTTTATAGAAAAAATTATCTAATAATCTTATTAAATTAATTAACTAAGTACAATAAATTATTAATATTATTTTATATATATATATATATATATATATATTCTTATTTTTAAAGTAATTTACACCCTCCTTTTCATTTTCAGAATGAAAGGGGTTCTCGAGTAAAAATGAGTTATTATATAATTCATCTTTAATTCTTTATTCCAACTTTTATATCGTCGTTTCGATACAATTTTTTAATCTCACAAGAATCGTATCAAACTAATCCTACGCATAAGTATAAATACACGTCAGAATAATTAATAATTGAAAAGGAATCACACTATACTTATAAATTATAATAAGTTGAAATCTATTAAACTTGTCCGATTAAAGTCACATTTTTTTGGGTGTGAGAATTTAGTCACATTTCGAATCCAGTCTACACCAAACAATGAGATTTAATAAGTAGAGTGACAGCCTATTATTACTATAATTAACATGAGAGAGACATGACAAAAATAAAAAGATTAACACGAGAAAGAGTAAAAGTTTCAACGGTCAAAAGTCATTCTACCTCCTTCTTCTCCATAGGCTAGAGTGTTTGGCATGGATTATGTGATTACATTACCAATGACTCAAAGGATGGAGAAAATAGAAAATAGATCATTATTTTTTTAACTTTATTTTTAAAAATTAAACTTTAAAACTAATTTAATAAATTTTGAAGGAGACCAAGCATGTGGATTTTACCGTCTTTTGATTCCTCTGTTGACGGTCAAACTTGGCAGTGTAGGTATTGGTTTTTGCAATCTTCGAGATTAATAACATCAAACTCCAAACCCTCTTTTTCCTTTTTTTTTTAAAAAAAATAAATAAATAAAATTCGGACAAACCTCCTCTCCTAATTCAACCATTCAAACGTTGACACAACTTGTTTATATTTTGCTTTTATTTTCATTGTTGTCACAAGAATTTTACTTAGATATTCCTAATTTCGGTTTCCACGAGCTTTAATGATTTTATGTGGGATACTAAGTTGATATTAATACCTAGGAACTATGAAACTTATACAATGCTTTAGTGCATATATCTTCGAGTTAAGCTTGTTGTGAATTTTAAGGAACTAATATAAAATGTTTGGGCATGTACATTAGTTACATTTCAATAAGTAAAGCATAAGACCATTAAGTATCTTAACTTTTCGTAATTTTAATAGATTATGAGTTTATGTAATATGTAATATTTAAAATTTAATTTAATTATATTAAATTATTAGTGAATTTTATTTTCAAATCTATTTTTGTGGGTTCTAATGGGAATAACGTTTGGCATGGGATTTAAAATAATTTCATCCAAACAACAAACATATAAGATGATAGTAGTTTCTGAATATTTGTCATCTTTCCCTTTTTCCATTATGGATCAAGTTATTAAATGTATATAATATTGTTATCCATGTATCATCATTTTTTTTACTGTACTAAAACCTACAACTAATCAACCTTAATTGTTACTATAAGAGAAAATATGTAATACATATAAACAATTCTACGATTTTTTACCCAAAAAATAAAATAAAATTCTACGATAACAAATCTTTTGAAACTAAATCTAAGCTCTAAAATGACACTTACTGTAAAACAGAAAACAGAAAACATCAACATTGTTTATTATAAGTCAGTTCGGTGAAGGAATGAAGAAATTAAAATTATCATAATTTCATTAATGCAACACTATAAAGTTGAAGGAATTATATGCATATTTCGTCCCTTAAAACCACAGTTCCTTCATTTTCCCTTCACTTAAGGAACCTGTATCAACTAGCACAAAAAATAGTTAAATGGAAGGGGTATTGCAGTAAAGTAGTAATAACCAATAAGGTAAATCCTAAAATGACACTTATCGTAAAACAAAGAAAATACAATACTATACCAACTAGCAATAGAAGAGTACATAAAGAGTAAAATGGAGGAGTGAGGTTCAGTTAAAGTAGTAATGAGGTAAGGGAAGTGAGTAGAGTTGCATCCAAATTGTCTCCCACACTCCCCAAAATAGTCTCCCGGAAGACAAGGGTAATTGTCTCAAAATAGGGGCACATTTGGTAAACCCAAGTCTAAAAATTAATGGTATTCATAATAATCTCCTTAACTTACCAAAAAAAATAAAATGAAATTTAACCTTTTGATGATCTTTAGGAGTTTGTTTTATCACCTTTTTTTCTCAAATATTGATACAAATACGGCGTAGTTGTAGACTTGTAGTCGTATAGATACTAGTCTATGTGAGAAAAATGGGACCCTTCTTTTGTGGGCAGAAAGTGACATGAATTATTGTTAAGTTGTGGCAGAAAACTCCCGTTGGAAGCGGGGGATGGGAACTCATCAAACTGCAGGTTTATGATTGGAATTACTCTACACTCTCTACATGCTATACTAGTATTCAGTAGGGTACTACCAACCCAATAATACTTGGTATGGTTGCAATGTCGAACCTTCTCATTTCATATTTTCATTACTTATTCGGTGAAAAAAGAAATGTAATATGGTTAAGAAAATGGAAATAAGTCAGCCTTATTTATCATTTTTTTTCTTAATATAATTAAACTTATGTACATCTTACAAAAATAAAGGAAAATTCAGAATAGTGTTTCCGTACTCTAGACTTTTTCGGTCGTGGACAAAAATTTTCAATTTTAAAATAGTTTCCTTGAACTTATTTTTCGGATTATACCTTCTAGCACTCATACATTAATAGTATTAACTTATAAAATGGTAAAAGAAAATATTTCGAAAAATTACAAAAATTCAAAGACATCATCCTAAAACTACAAGGACACCTGTTTTTATTCGAATGAGGAACCAAATGGGTCTGTAGTAGTGTATGTTTGTTTCGTTAATAAAAATCTAAGGATACTGCTTGTTATTTGACTAGCTTATGCTTATCCATTGATGTTTGTTTCGTGAGTAGAATGAAATGAACATAAAAAATATCATTTAATCTACCTTAACGTTTACATTCACAACCTCTAATCAAACAAACCTTTACTATTCATATGCATGCTAACATTTTCAAACCATCAATCTATATAATGACGATCAACACGTCTTCATCATGTTTACGTTTGACAGTTTTTGTTTCTTAGCCCTTGATGAAGTTGAGTTTCTAGTCCAAATTCCAAATGGTCTTTAGTACTTACTCCAGTACTATAATAGGGATTTTTTTTAAAGAGAATTGACTTCTCTATTTAATAGTGATTTTTTTTAGGTGGAAATATTTAACAGGATTAGCAACACAGTTAGTTATTAGGCTGATTTTTATCTCCAGACAATAGATTTTATGATCATCAAAAGAATTACTCTTACGACATACATCAATTTGACAGTATTTAGTACTTACTCCAGTACTATAAGCATCCTTTCTTCTCATCTGGCCTGCAAATACTGATAAAAGACAACTGCAAACTATCAATCGCTTGTTGATTACTCATATGAAGAGATATAAATAGGTTTAGAACATAGCATATAGCATATAGCAGTGATTCAATGCAGTGTTTTAAATTTGTATATGCATTGCTTTGGAAAATAGGTTCTGGAGGCATGCCCTAGCCCATGATCATGATGGGAACTCAAGCCAAATCATTCAAACTTTTTGATTACCAAAAATAATCAGACATTTGGCTGTGGGTAATGCATAAATGATATCCTTAATCTGGTAATTTATCAAAAAATTGTGCAATCTAACGGTTGTATATATTATAAGCAACTACTTAATAGAATATTTACATGTAAATGATTATATATTAAACTAAATATCATAGATGCGTTGGTGTTATGAAGTTGGAAGTATGAAAGAACATATAGTTTTAAAGTTACGAAACCACACATGGTGATAGGTTAAAGATCCCATGTGTTGGACCAAACTCCACATAAAAAATGTTTATAACTCCAATACTTAGCTATGAATCGGCATGAAGATAAGCTCAACTTGTCTCTTATTGGAAATGTAAAAGGGGGAAGAGGGGGAGAGTGTAAATTAAACTATCATTAACAATAGTAATACTTCTGGTAATTCATGCCTCTTCTCTGTATAGTTTACCTATTTTGAGTACGTGTATACCACAAATTAATAAACAGACAAATCAGTGGATATAGTACCAAGTTCAATGAATAAAACTATATAAATATTTTTGTCTTAAATGTTTAAGGGATTCATAAAGGCTTTATTTATTGCGTTCCTGTATTATTCTTTCGCCATTTTCATTTTAAGTTGATTAATACTGGAGTACATTATTAGTATTTGCCTCTCTCTCTTTCTCTCTCCACCTTTGTGTAATTGTGACTGTAAATCCCAGTAATACCCTCCTCAACCTTTGTTATTAGGGTATGTCCCTTTTTGTAATTTACCTGGAAGGGAGATTCATACATGTACATATAAATCTTATTTGCTTTGGAAGAGATGATTTCTGTCTTTACATTTACATCTTCTCTTTGACCATTCCTCTTGCTTCTTTCATCTCTTTCTTTTCGCTTATGGTTTCTTCCCACCCTTCTGCTCAGTTTAGGGTTTCCTGCAATACTCCATGCATGAAGTGATTGATCATCACTTCACTTCTTTCTTCTTGTCAACATAACCAAAACCCAATCTTAGAAATCTTATAAAAAACTTTCAAACTCTTTTTGCTCTCTATTATTCTGTCATGGCTTCTATGAACTGGCTTGGATTCTCTCTCTCCCCACAAGAGCTTCCTTCTCAACAAGCTCAGCAAGATATGTCGAACACCGACGTGTCGGGTGGTGAGTGCTATGATATTGGATCAGACTCAACTGCGCCTTCTTCTCTGAATCTCCCACCCAACTTTGGTATACTTGAAGCTTTCCATAGAGACGGTCAATCACAAGGTTTGTTTTTAAGTGTTGTATTTGTATAAATCATAGAAAGTCCTGAAATACTATTTTTGTGGTCTATTTTTTTTTTTGTATATTACAATTGTTTTGACGGTGTTTTTAGATTTATTTACTTATTTTGATTTCAATTATGTAGATTGGAACTTTAAGGATGCCATTGGAATGAACTCTATGTTAATGGGAACTAATGCTACCAGTGGTTCAACATGCAATCAAGAACCAAAGCTTGAAAACTTTCTAGGTAGCAGCCACTCATTTGGAGATGCTTCAGCATATGATCACGGTCATACCAACGGTGGAGATTACTCATTCTCGAACTGTGGTTTACAGTTGCCCTTTAATCCATCTACCAATCACACAAATCCTAGAAGTAGCAATAGCACTGACCACAATAATCATAATCATAACAACCATGGTATCAATGTTTCAATGATCAAGACATGGCTGAGAAATCAACCGTCCACAGGAAATTCAAATGAAGTTGGTGGAGTTGAAGGAGGAACCCTAACTACAGCTCAAACTCTTTCTCTTTCGATGATGAGTGGTGGTTCCGATACCGCTCCTCCTTTGCCCCGATTGGCAGTTGGTGGTGGAGGCTGTGGTAGTGAGAATAAGGATAGTTTGCCGGAAAATGAAAGCAGTAAGCAGCAAGATGAGGGTAATGGAGTTTCTCAGGTGCTTGATGCTCAAAGTGGTGCAATCGAAGCTGTACCTAGGAAGTCTATTGATACGTTTGGACAAAGGACTTCTATCTACCGTGGAGTAACAAGGTTTTTACTCTTACGCTATTTACATTGGCGTCAATTCATTATTTCTATTCCGAATAGTAAAAGAAATAAGATGATTTTGATTAGGGTTGGTCTCTTTTCTTCTGTGCAGACATAGGTGGACGGGGAGATATGAAGCACATTTGTGGGATAATAGCTGTAGGAGAGAAGGGCAAACACGGAAAGGAAGACAAGGTTATACACTATTTTTCTTAATATTATTTTACTAAATGTTTTAGAAATTTGTTTACAAGGATTTTGTTTTGAGATTTTTTTCCTAATCATGCAACTAACTAGAAATGCTTCCTTGTTTTGGTGTTCGATGTTGATGTTGGGCACTTACACAACCTGCTTGCCATATGTTCCAGTTTATTTGGGTAAGTGGAATATCATATAAGGAAAAGGGTTCTCCCTTTTCCCCTAAGATCCTCTTAATAATTGAGATATATTCGGATGATCTTCAATAATTTAAATGCTTAGAAGTAGAATATAATTTTTTTCTCGTATTTTTCTTATGTCTGTAGGGGGTTATGACAAGGAAGAAAAGGCAGCTAGAGCTTATGATTTAGCAGCAATTAAATACTGGGGTTCCACTACCACGACAAACTTCCCTGTAAGAAGAGTTTTCATTTAGCTTTTACCTCCTTTTTACAGTTTTATTAGGAATTTGTATAAGTAAATATGTGCATTCACCCTAATTTGATCCTGTCTTTAACCTGACACAGATTAGTAACTATGAGAAAGAGATTGAGGAGATGAAGCACATGACTAGACAGGAGTACGTTGCATCTCTTCGAAGGTGACTATGAGAAAGAGACTTTGAACTTATGATCTTACGTGATCTAAGAAGAATAATCTGCATAAAATAATTTCACTGGAGGGATTTTTCTAATTGAATTTGAATTGAAATGCAGAAAGAGCAGTGGGTTTTCTCGTGGTGCATCGATCTATCGAGGTGTCACAAGGTACATTAGATGATCATTAAACAGAGATTGATTGATATATAGTTTTGTTATTTAGGTAATTAGGTCACTCTGCTAAGATCTTCAAGATGCGGGGAATCTATTTGTCATTGGAAGATTTGTCTTTTCTAATATTAGAAATTTTAATAAGCATAGATTGATTGATATTGCAGGGCTAGAATAGGTTATCTTTCTATAGTTGGAAAAAGAATTCATTGATTTTAATATAAATTATTAAATAAAATCAAATGGGTTTGATGATCACCACAATTAATAATACAATCAGAAGCTTCTTTTTTTCTTTTTCATCTTTGACCAGGCTTTACAATATATAGGTTCTTACTTTCTGTTGTATGTATATGTGCACAAAGAGAATGTTTATATGACCGTCTCTTATTTAATTGTGTTCATATAATTTAATTTTTTAAAAATTAGTAACGCTGAATCTTCACTCTTGATTTGAATAGAAAAAGTGAGATCAAATCTTGATTGTATTCTACTCAAGTGTTCGTGTGCATTAGGAAAACTCAAGGTCTTGTTCACATGTTTTGTTTGATAAAAATTTAATATTTTTATGAAAAAATAAATAATATTATAATCATTTAAAAAATGGAATTATTCAATTTTTTGACCGAGAATTAGCTGGGGTGGGGAACTAGGACACAAACACAAGTAGATATGCACACCTGCGCACTGCCATGTGCCCACGTGATTTCTGCAACAAGTTTGTACGCTTTACTTTGCCTTCACCCACCACCTCCTCTCCTCTGTCTGATCTTCTCCTGGGAAGAAACACGTATAAAATTATATAATCATATAACCTTGTTTTTATTTGTTATTTACTGATTCAATAAAGAGATTTAAAGATATTGTTTTTTTTACTAATGAGCACTAACTTAATGACTTTTCCTCCTTGGCTTCTAATGATAGACATCATCAGCATGGCAGATGGCAGGCTAGAATTGGAAGGGTTGCAGGCAACAAAGACCTTTACTTGGGCACTTTCAGTAAGTAACGTACTTTATACTAACAACGCATCATGATCATTCATATTGTTTCCTAAGGCAATTAACTTAATCGAGCTTCGTTAGGTACACAAGAGGAAGCTGCAGAGGCATATGACATAGCAGCGATCAAGTTCCGTGGTCTAAATGCAGTAACCAACTTTGAGATCAATAGATATGATGTGAAAGCGATACTCGAAAGCAGTTCCCTTCCGATAGGTGGAGCCGGGAAGCGAATGAAAGATGTAGAGGAGCTAACAGGCTCAGATAGGCAAAGATCAGCAATAGAAAAGAGTGTTAGCTCCCAATTTGGAGGAGGAATCACTCTAGCTGGATACCATAGTGGTTGGCCAGCCATTGCCTTTCAGCAAGCACAGCCACTGAATATGCACTATCAGTACAGCCAACAGCCTAGGTTAGCATGGTGTAAGCAAGAGCAAGAGTCTGGAACTTCAACTAATAATGGTTATCAAGATGTTCATCAGTTACAGCTAGGGAATACTCATAACTTCTTTCAACAGCAATCTTACAACCTTATGGGAATAGATAATTCTTCAATGGAACAAAGCTCGGAGTCTAACTCAGTTATCTATGGTGGTGGAGGAAGTGATAGTGTTAATGCAGGATATGGTAGCACAAATGGATTTCTGATGCCTATGGGAAATGTAATCAGTCATGAAGGTGGAAATGGTAATCAGGTTAACGAGTTGGGTGAGAATCAGCTGAAGCAAATTGGGAATGCTAACATGTATGGTTCCGGAAACTTGTACTATCAGCAAGGGAACGAGAGTTGGATTCCGACTGCAGTGCCAACCTTGGCTCCGAGGACTAACAACATGGCTGTTTGTCATGGAGCTCCCACATTCACTGTGTGGAATGACACATAATCCTGGAGAAGACTGGAAGGTAGGAAAGGGTTAAGGAAAGGATGTACACATATACATGACAATTTCCTAATTAGACTTTCGCATTCTGGTTTCCTTTTCTTTCTAATTATCAAGATTAACCATATTAACTTAGGAGGACAGGTCATAGTTTCTTTGTTTCTCTACTATTTCTATTGGTATATGTTATATATACGTAGGGATCTGCCTGAAGTTTTGTAATAGCATATGTGAGATTTTGCAATTTCTCACCATGCTATGATTTTGGAAACTTTCGGATGAGAAGATCCTCGGAAAGGCCTTATTAGATTAATCTTCATTTCTGTTACATTCATCAGACTTCATAGTTTCGAAATAACTTTTAACATCGAATCAAACATTTCTATTTGCCTTATATTACGTGTAGCTATTCTTGACGATTACTAGTTCAAACAGTAAGTCCCATGGCCGTGTCATATATCGACCTATCACTTCTCTGTCCGTCATAGTTGCATCTTTTCGTAATGAATCATTCAGCATAACAGAAACAACAAATCATTCAATGTCAGGCGAATTGCTAGATGAATTAAACAGAGGAAATCCAGAAGGCCAATTAGACCTGCTAAACCCTACGATATCCGTTCAAATTTCTTCGGCTACACAATCTTAGCGTGATCATACACTAAATTCAGCAGCAATTTGCAAGCACAGACACAAACCGAAAGAAATTCTAATCGCAATTCTATATATTCCTTATACCTTAAATGGAAGCAGGAAGTGGCCTTGAAAAGAGATTGCTACTCCTGGAAAGACGGATTCGTTCATGTCGACATATGATGTTCCTCTTCAATGTAATCGTATTGCGCATAAAAGTGTACGTTGATGACTTATCGTACGATTTCCGACGGAGAATCAGGCGGCATTGTAGGCCAGAAGCGAGCAGAAGAGGGCGGGGGTTTGTATTCGCGTCAGTGTTGCTGTTTCAGTTTAAAGGAGAAAGTTGGTGGAAGCATTTAGGGCGGCAATCTGAGGAGATAGTTGGGCATCGCTCAATCGGCAATATAGAGATTTTAATTCGATGTTAATTTGGGCCTGGTCTTGGCCCATTAAAGAACAGGCCCAACAATGATTATAAATACAGTTGGAAGTAATATGAACCATTATTTACTTCAATATAAACGGTTTTAGTCATGATTCCGATTATTTATAAATATGAATTTATTAACTTTATAAATTATTATATTGTGAATTATAACGAATTTAACCATCAACTATTATTTTTACAAGATAAAATTTATCGTAGAGAATTGTTCATTTGATCCCTTGATTTTTATCAGGGAATTTTGTAATGTCCGATTTTTTAATTTTTTTTTACCCGAAAAACTCAGAACCGGAGATAGGCAGGTTTGAATCCGTTCCCACGGGCTCGGGCCATTTTCATGTGATTATGGCCACATTAATCTTCTCTAACTCTTTCCTCTAACATTTTATGTGGGTATACTCGCCCTTTCTAGCCAAAAATGCCCTTTAGGCCTTTACTACCCTAACCTCATTTCTCCTACCTTTTTTTAACCAAAAAAAAAAAAAAAAAAGCACACAATTGTCGCCTCCTATTCTCTCTATCACACAACAGCCTTCTCCTAACCTTACTCCTCCTAACCTTGACCTTCTCTTCACACGGCAGTAAGCAGCAGCAAGCTCTATTGAGCACGACAGGCCACGACTTCTCCTTCTTCGAGTCTAGCAACCTACAAACATCAGGCATCTCCTTCACTTGCAAGATCGACAACTAAGCAACAACTCCCTTCGATTTGAGCAGCAACACAACAACAACATCACACACAAAAAAATTTATCTCCCTTCAGCGCAGCAACAGTAGAGCAACGCCCATCGAGCTGAGCAGCAGCAATAGCTCCCCTCGAGCACAACAGCAGTGAACCCTCCCCTTGGTGAAGCCAACAACAACCTCCTCCTCCGGCGAGCGTGGCACGAACTTCACCTGGTTCCTTCCACGCAGGCGCCTCGTCCTATGCAAACCAGCGTCAGCAACGACCTCTTGTTTCACTCTCTCCGATTCAGTGGGTAAGTGAAGCATCTCCTTCCTCCCCTTGAATCAACATGATAGCTCAAATTCTCTCTTCTTCCCTTGTGAATATGTACTGCAATAGTGTTCTGAACCTCTTGAACCCAGGAACATCAAGTAACCAACCCCTCTTCGTTTTGCAAGGAGCTTCATCTTGGTAAGAGTAATTCCTCTCCTCTCCCTCTCTTCTCTATACTAGGATGGTCGTGACAGTCATAACTCTCTCTAACCCTCACACAGGGACCTCGACAGCGTGCTTGAACTCCATATTTCCAACTGCTAATTCCCAGGATTTCAGTGTGCTAGTACCCATCTTTGGAGTCATTTTTAGGTACGTTACACTTAGTTTTTACGGTTGATTTTTGGAGATATGGTATTATAACATGTTAAAAGTTAAGCAAGATCTAACGGTTGGATCGAGTTTTATGACCTCCCAAATTGAGAGAAAAATTAGTTTCGGAATATGCATGTTAGGATGGTGACCTTTGGGATTTTGTGTAGGTTTGATGAATTGGTTTTTATGATTTTCGATGCTTCTATCGCGGTGTAGTCATGGCCTAGTATACATATGATTTATTTCGGAATTTTTGAGGATCATTTGATGATATTAAATTAAGGCCAAAGTAGCGAGTTTAATTAGTTGTGTACAAGACGTTCTTTAAGGTTTTCTTCGTGAGTCGAAAGTTCGGAAAAATTCCGAACTCGTTTGGGATCGTTTAACGTTCATATTCGGTGGTTAGATTATATTCGGAAGTTTAGAGACTTGTGTAACCGTTTTCAGAGTTTTAAGGAAATTCAGGTTTAAAACCGTAAATTCCTTAACAACTAGGGATTTTCTCGTTCTTTCCTTCCAAAACCTTCCTTATCGGTCTAGAAGCTTCCTAGTGCTTCTTAGATGTTATTACTTTGTTGTTGAAACGTTTTCCGTTATGACCAGACTATTAACGTCATATACGGGTGGACCGGGACTTATCGTTAGTTGGACGTCGGATCAATGCAGGTAAGTCTTATGGACTTACTTTGCTAACTTTTCTTTGTGTTAGCATGTATTGCTATAGTGGTGTATGTTGAGTGATGTCTAATTATAACTTGATTAGAACGACATTACCGTTTATTAGACCCAAGTGTATGTATAACAGGTCGTGGCATCACTGTCAAGCATTGAACCGCGACTGGGAGGCTCTCCGCGACTAGTCCATACAGTGTATACGGAGAGATATATTGAACTCCTCCTGTTGGTATATGGGGATGGAGGCGAGGGTCGGAGACTCTCGTGCCACAAAATAAGTTGAACTAATTGAAGTGAATTACCTAAATAAAGATAATTAATCGGTCTGAGTGTGAGCGTGTTGATTTGTTTAAATTTCGCAATTATATGTGTTTGTTGTATAGCATACTTTCTAATACATCGAATAGTTAGCTAACGGTTTATACCTTTATGATGTTAGATTTCTTGTATGTTAAGAAAGTTGTAGAGTGATCCGGAGCGAATGGTCAGCTGGGTCCACGTACGTACTCATATAGATTGAGTTGTATTTCCAATTCTGCATGCATTTATAGAGACTAACATCATTTATGATGTTAGTAATTATGTCTTACACGGTTGTCTCATTTTATGCATTCATGTCGTTATTATTCAAAAAGTTTTTATTTATTTTATTTACATTTGTGTCTTGTTGTGAGATCCAGTGATTATTGTCAAGCTAGGATCGATACCCATGATGAGATCCTAGTCCATGATCCCAAGTTTTTGAAATTTGGGTGTTACAAATCATCATCACTATTTTGTCCCTATAGTATTAGAATAACACGGTGAACCATCTTCTCGTAAGGGTTTATCCGAATGAGGGTGTGATTCAAGTGTTTGGTACAAGCCGTTCGCAAGGTATAAACCTCGATGTTTAGTTTTTTATTTTTATTTTTATGAATGCAGTTTCTTGAAAGAAACAGTTTTACAAAGTTAACATTTTCATATGCATATGTGCTATTTCGGGATACATGTAATGTCTTATATTTTTTCAAGTGTCTTACTCGTACCAATTTAACATTAATATTAACCCCCACAAAAAATTAAGTTATTTAATTTTGACTTTCGACCACAAAATTTATTTTTAGCTTTCAACCATAACATTAAAATGTATATTTCGGATTTAACAAATTTAACTTCCTAGCACTCGAGTTGTGAAAGACTACAACTGAAATAAAATAAAAATCCTAAGTGTAAAAGGTAAAATATATATAATAAAAGTGACAATATTAAAAATAACTGAATAACAATATCAACCTTTTTTTTGTAATTCTCGCTTGGAACATTTGAAGTTTTTCATATTTTGTTTGGATTACACACTTGTGTTGGTTCCTGTTAGAAGTGTTTAATTGGGTCAAACTTTGGGTTAAGAATACACAATAAGGAGGGAACATCGATGGTCAACTGGCGTTTTATTATAATTCATTTTTATTCAATTAGATATCGACCAATCTAGTCAGTACCCTTACACCATGTTTGATACAACCCCTCTCTCTCTCTATATATATGGTTATGTACATGTGAGAACTTTTTTTTTCATGATATGAGATAACAACCTCTGATAAATGTAGAATAATTGGATGAACATTATTTATCTCACTATAAGAGTTTTTGAGTGAATTTTATTGATTTCAACCAATTATTATATACCTTCTATTTATGTATTACTAATTATGAAAAGAAGAAGAAAAATTTAATTACACTTTATTATTAATTGGAGAATTGTTAGTTTAAGTTATCCATTAATATGTCGATCAAAATTTTAGTTTTTATACAGTAGAATAACTCGTTACTTGGTGATGATGGTCGTTACTTATATAGCATATTTTGGTCATTACATACTATTGTTTTGATCGTTATATATTTATATTTGGCTAACAATTTTTGTTTTGATCGTTATATATGGCTAATGATCAAAATATTTGTTAATGACACTCAAAATCTACGAGATTCGAAAGTATTTTTGGTAGTTGCATATAACGGCCGTTACCTATTAATTATGTCGATCAAAATCTTGATCGTTAGTTTAAATTAATCTTGATTATTAATTATTTTAAAGTATGGACGGAATATATAGATCATTATTTAAAATTTAATCTCGATCGTTATTTTATGTTATCTAAGTTAATCTTGATCGTTATTTTAAAGTTATGACAAAATATATAGATCTTGATCGTTATTCTTTATTTTATTCTAAAATATTATAACAAAATATATAGAAATCTTAAAGCATATAAACTAACGATAAAAATATATAGATCTTGATCGTAAGTTTTTATTTTATTTTAAAGTATGGACAAAATATAAAGATTTTGATCATTATTTTAAAGTTATGGACAAAATATGTAGATCTTGAACGTTAGTTAAAAGTAATGGACAAAACAACAATCGTTAGCCATATATTATGTCCACAACGTTGGAATAAAACAAAGACTAACGATCAAGATCTATATATTTTGATTGTTAGTTTATATGCTTTAATGACCAAAACAACGTTATCCATATATAACGATCAAGATCTATATATTTTGATTGTTAGCCATATATAACGATCAAAACAGCAATCATTAGCCATATATAACGATCAAGACCTATATACTTTGATCGTTTTTTTTGATGAAGGAAAGCAGTTCGAAAACACTAGACGACACGCCGTCTAGTAGATCGAAAGGCCGAAAAAAATCGGCAGACGGACTAACCGTCATGAAGAGCCACAATAAAAGAAAAAGAAATACACAAAATACAACATAGAAACCCGAAAGCAGAGGAGGTCCTCAGGGGAAAGTAGTATGATGATGCAATCAGCACGAAGCGGCAAGCGGCAAGCATAAAGTCTGTCTTCGAAGAAAGTACACAGGAAAGCCGCCTGGGGAACAACTGTGGACACCTCGGATTTGGACTCGTATCATAGTCGTCAGGAGTCGATCACAAATCCACGCCCCCTCCTCGACAAACAACTCGAAACCTATATACTTTGATCGTTAGCCATATATAACGATCAAAACAATAATCTTTGACCATATATATAAAGATCAAAACAGTATGTAATGACCAAAAAATGATATATGGGTAACAACTATCATCACCGAGTAACGAGCTATTCTACTATATAAAAACTATAATTTTGATCGACATATTAATGGGTAACTTAAACTAACAATTCTTCAATTAATAATAAAATATAATTATTATTTTTTGTTTTCATTTTCATAATTTTTTTTATATAAAAGAAGATGTATAATAATTCATTGTATCTAGTGAAACTCACCCATGAACTCTTATTGTGGGTGTAAATCGTTGAACGTTCATCCAATTATCTTACGGTTATTAGAGGTTCTTACTCCCTACCGTTAGAAAGGTTCTCACTTGAACATAATCATATATCGTTCATTCACGCTCATTTCTTCTTCCCCCTTCCTCCTTCGATTTTTTCATTTGATCGGCACATGAGTTTGAGCCTAAAGTGTGTTTGTGTTTGTATATATGCATACGACCCCCAATATACCGTCTATTCTAGACTTTTAACATGATATCAAAGCGCGCAGTTAACCCAATCGGCTCGTCAATCCGAACCGCATGGACTTTTAACATGGTATTAGAGTAGTTAGCCTAATTGACATGTAGATGTTATCCCATGTGATAACTATAAATAAAATGAGATGTTAGACTAAAGTTGGGAGATTTCGTGCCTATTATATATAAGTTTGATGGACTATGATATATTCCATCAGATTTATAGTTGGGTTTGAACCTAACACATGTGCGCTCGACGTCTGACGAAACCCCACGTGAATTTTGACATGTCAAACTTTCACGGGTTCGTAGAGCGGCACCAACCAATCAAATCGAACAATACAATACTTTAAAATAAATAAATAATGATCATCAGCAATGTTAATCTTTCATAATCCAATACAATTTAGGGTTCAATAAGCTAGGTTTGATAGTATATATGTATATAAACAATGCTAACTAGCTTGTTATCATCCAATACGTACGATTTAGGGTTCACTAAGTTAAGCTTATAGATTATGAGTTATGACCCGGATTATCCTAGAGCAATTATCAAAAGCATTAATCATCACGATCAATCGATTCAGCGTTAGAATCTGAATAAAACTTGATGGAGGTATCCACGATCAATTGGTCTATCTTCTACAACTTGGCTTCAGATAAAAGAAGGGGAATATATAAAGCCTCTAAACTTAGCAGAGCTTTATACCTCTGTCTTGTGTTCATCTAAATAATAAAACAAAAGTGTACGGAGAGATGTGCTCTACACTGAGTTTTAGAATATGGATATACTGTGGGTACCATGCACGTGGGAGTGGTAGATATTGGACCAACTATGACAATAATGTTATCCACGTAAATGTTTTCAGCTCTCACACACACACACATATATATATATATATATATATATATATATATATATATATATATATATATATATATATATATATATATATATATATATATATATATATATATATAAATTAGCGTATTTTACTTTTAGAGTTCCTATATATATTTAGTTATAAACCGTTTTTTTTTTTTGAAACTACAAGGTAAGAAATTAGATGCATCATCTCCTCGAGACTCTCCATCCTACAGCATTTTTTCGGATGAGTTCATCAACAAGAAACATTGATGAACTAGACACTAACTGGTCAACAAATCCAAGTTCAGCCAGCGAATCCGCTACCCTGTTAATCTCTCTGAACACATGTCTTACTCTAACCTAACATAAACCCAACAAAATAGAAGAAATGTCAGACAGAATAAGGTCTAAATCCCACGGCGGTTTCCAGATTCTTTTGATTGAGTTAATTAATACAAGACAGTCATCCTCAACTTCAATATGTTTAAAACCAAGATCGAAAGCTACTACCAGTCCTTCTCTTAGCGCACACGCTTCAGCATGTAAGACCGATTTGAATTGAGATAACAAACAATTTTTATGTTCTAATTTTCTTAATTGCATTCTTCTGGGACAAATTTATCTCCACATGTTGTTAACGTCGTTACCAAATCAATCAGACATTGTTTGTGATGATGGACACTCCTAATTTTCTCTATTTTGTTAATGGAGCTACCATATGCTTTTCTCTCAAACATGTTTTATAGGGAGTCTAAGTGTCATATAATCACTTTTATATACTTTTTGTTTATTTTCTGTCACTCGAGTTTTCCGCTCTTCAATATACGTACAATTTACTGGTAAGTTTTTTTTTCCCTTGATGAAAGTATGTGTTGATTGGTTTGGATTGGATTGGATTGGATTGTGACAAAAAAATTGAAAAATAAAACAATTTATTTGTTGAACTTAGATATCCGATCACCTCAAGTCCTTTTAGGTCATATTACTTGAGGTTCTTGGATAATGTCAACCAGCATGTTCGAGTATAATTGAGTCCAAGTTGTTGTTTTTTGTTTTAGCGGTGATATTCGATCGGTTCAAATTTCTTAATTTTTCACGTGAATCTAAGTTAGTCGTCCGATCAAGATGCACATATTTGTTAATTCTGCACAACTGGTTCTTGTATTGAAAACGTACATTCAAAAATTTTCACCGGCGAGTCGCGAGTCACAATTTAATTAGTAATAATTGTAGTTAGAGATAAATTAGGAAAAAATATATAACGTAACTTTTTTTTGAAAATCCAAACGAGAAAAATACTAGTATTGATCAATGGTAGCAAGGGATACAATTCCCGAAGGAAAGATCATAGAAAAGCGTTCGGTGTCACCCGTACTAGGGGGGTGACGAGCTAGAGAGTGAGCGACGGTATTACAACGATGAGGAACGTGGGAAAAATAACAGTAATCAAACGAGGCCGCAAAGAACACAATGTCATCAAAGATGTGGCCAATGGATTAAGCGTGAAGGGTGCCACCACGGATAGCATCTATGGAAGTTTTCGAGTCCGATTCCATGACAACGTGAGTGAATCCCTCATCACGAGCATGGGAGAGAGCAAGGCGAATAGCCATAGATTCAGCAGTAAGAGGATCATAGTTATGATGCAAACGGTGGATAACAGCACCACGAAGTGAACCAGTGTCATATCTGAGGACAACGCCAATACCCGTCCAGTTCTCGAAAGTAGCAGCGTCAGAGTTAATTTTGATGATACCATGTGCAGGGGCAGTCCAGGTCAAGAGAGGGGACGTAGAGACTCCCGGAGCATGGGAGGGAGAGCTCAGGGAGGATGTAAAATCAGTAGCTAGCCGAACATACCCTTCTCGTAAAAGGTCTGTTAGATTAAATAATGAACGTCCATGATGGAAGGTACATAATAAGGTTAAATAGGAGAATTTCATATGATTGTTCAAATTTAATCCCCCCAGCTATTAATATATCTTTAGAAAAGAAAAGTCAATATCATATTTTTGGCTAAACAAATCTTCAAATCGGTATAATTATATATTAACGAACGTTAAAAAAACTAATGACCATTAAAATAACGTAAAAATATAGTATATCAGTCGTTAAAAATATAATATAATCGTCGTTAAATTTTATTGTGGTCGTTAAAATATAGTATATCAGTCGTTAAATTTTATTTGGTCGTTAAAATATAGTATACCAATCATTAAATTTTGTTTGGTCATTAAAATATAGTATACCAGTCGTTAAATTTGTTCGTTAAGTTTGGTGGTTTGAATTTGGTCGTTAAAATTTGATCGTTAAAAAACTCAAAGAGATTTAATTGGCATTAGAATAACCGTAACATCTAATGGTATTGAAGTTTGTTCGTCCTTGAATCAATTGGTTATCAAATAAAATCCACGTCACACAATTATTATTACATCGAGTTAGAAGTTAGGCGGGCAACAAGCTGTGCCGCCAACCCTTTCTGAATAGCAAAACCAATCCTCTTAAACACTACATTTGAAGACCTAGGTGACACAAAATTACCATGCATGACCCGTTGCACCCTCTTGAGAATCTCGACAGCATCAGGCGCAAGAAAACCAAACATATCAAAAGCGAACGGAAGAAACACATGTTGGTTTTCAAGACAAGCTCTTTCATGCTTAGCCACCTTCAAAGAGGCCGCCTTGAGAGCCGCCTTACCAACCACAAAAGGCCCGTTATCCAAACCAACCAAAGGAGAGACTCCTGTCAAATCAACATGTGTTTTATGATTAAATTTGGTCGTTAATTTTATGTTGGTTAAATTTTTTAGGATTGGTCGTTAATTTTGGTGGTTAATATTTAGTCGTTAAAATTGGTCGTTAAATTTTATGATGATTAAAATTTTTAGGATTGGTCGCTAATGTTTTTTTTTTGTCGTTATGTTTTGGTCGTTAATTTTATGTTGGTTAAATTTGTTAGGATTGGTCGTTAATTTATTTTTTTGGTCGTTAAATTTGGTAGCTAAATTTTGGTCGTTAAAATTGGTCGTTAAATTTTATACTGGTTAACTTTGTTAGGATTGGTCGTTAATTTGTTGTTTTTGATCGTTAAATTTGGTCGTTAAAATTTGGTCGTTAAATTTTGTTGTGGTCGTTAAAATATGTAATATGGAAAGAATGCTGGTTACAATTGATCGTTAAATTTTAATTTGGTCGTTAAAATTTTTATGAACATTGATTGAATTTGATTCCGTATATTTTAGACAAAAAGTTGATGAATGTATATTTCTATTAAGGAATGAACATTGATTGTTGAATATTTTAATCATAAATTTAAAAAAAAAAACTAAAATTCTATTAGGAGAAATAGATGTATCTATTTAATTTACTAACATATAAAACTTTCAATCATGTATGTTCATAAACTTTAATCTAACGGATCTTATGAGTTCCTATTCCCTACTCTAAAAATTGTTCCTACGTTATCCTAACTTTCTCTTTCTCTTCATATATATATATATATATATATATATATATATATATATATATATATATATATATATATATATATATATATATATATATATATATATATATATTATTTATATAATAAGATATAATATAAATTTTTATGAACATTTATATTAATTGCATTTGCATGCTTTATTTATAGGTTTTTAAATTATTTTTTTAGTTATCCACGATTAAGTTTTAACTAAATTTTATACTATATACTTTTTTATATAATAATTTTATATTATTAATAACATTAGTATTCATTTTTATTATTATTACAAATCCGTACGAGACATGAGAATTAAGCTAATATATTTGCTATTTTAATTCCTACGTTTGTATAAGATTTGTCATCTTGCAAAATTGGACTAATTTATGAACGACTTACCAAATTCATAAAAATTGCAAAACCTCCGAGATAACTATATTAGATGTTTAGGATTTGGTAAAATTTTGATTTTTTTTTTATGAAATTGGTAAGTTGTTCGTATCAGTTAAGGTAACCTTAGTTTCACTTGGAAAGTTTGGGTTCATTATAACTTTTTTTATGAAACTCGCAAGTCATAGTGTTTAATTGAGCCAAACGTACCTTTGGTTACGAGTTGGGTCTGGATTGGGTCAAATACCTTATGGCACACCGATGGATGATTCATGAAATACCGATCGATGCTCAATAAGAGATAAGAATAAACAAATGATGAGGGAACATCGATGGTTTTATTATATATCATTTTAATTCGATCAAGTGATTCAAGTGTCGACCAATCCAGCTAGTTCCCCTTGTATCATGCTTGGAATCAAATATACTATATATATACCGTAATATCGACCAATCAATGGTCAACTGATGTTTAATGCCTACATGTCAGCGAATCGGCGACGCCCACCGCAGCCAGTTTCACGCTGGCAATTGAAATAGACAGCAGAGACAGGAGAACCGAGGTTGTATAGCTCGGCAAAGTCTCAGGTGTTGAAGTTTTGGCGCCAGCCGGGTGCATACATGGTTTGCCTCCCGAGTTGCCGGAAGAGGACAAACACAAAGCGATGGATCCCGTGTTTGGTCGAGGGCTCTCATAGCAAACCACCTCATTTCCTGCATTAAGGTACGATGGACTATCAGTTTATCACACAAAATTTTTCGAAAATTTTATCTTATGTATCGACTACACAAGGTACATGGTGATGAGCATACATTAAGGTACACAAGGTACATGAGTCCATATTAAGGTTCGTATGGTCGGGTTACACATAATAGTACGTTGGGTCGTCTAACGAATTTCGGAGGTCCTATGTCAACGTAAAAATTTTTATATTAATTTTTAAAACGATGTTTTATCACGAAAAAAGAAAAAAAAAAGGTTGAATATATATATATATATATATATATATATATATATATATATATATATATATATATATATATATATATATATATATATATATATATATATATATATAAACAAGACCGGTCTTAACTTTAAATATATTTTAATACCTTCAGTAGAAAGAAGATTTAAATTCTTGACCAATTACATCAAATATATAGTTCTAACCATTATGACAAACACTCTTTTATTTCTTAAACTAACTAAAAATAAATATTATAGGCCAAAAAAACTGGTGGGCTTATGTTGTTGGATCTAATGACACCCCTTGTTGGAGGGACCTGATAGTACGTGTCGAGTGGTTTTAGATTGAAACTTCCTGTAGTTGCGTATGAGCTCATCGGATGTGCACCTTTCGTGTAAATGAACCCACAAGACTAAATCAATAATAAATAGCAAATTTGGTACGTACCAAAGGTGGCTCCGGTCGTTGCTGGTATATCAGTGACCAACCTAACAACAAGCATCAAAGATAGGTCGAGTTGTCATTGTACGAAGGGTATATATATATATATATATATATATATATATATATATATATATATATATATATATATATATATATATATATATATATATATATAAGGTTTTTGAATTTAGTTTTATAATATGGATTTAAAAACTAATTTATAAATAATTAAACGTCATGAAACCAATAAAAATTTAGGAGTGGCTTTTGTTCAGTGTAATATAAAATTTATCAAAATTTAATTAATATCAAGAATTGTTTATGTATTGTTCATTGTTTTTAAAGGATTTGAAGCAGTGATCTAACCACTTAATTTGTTAGTTATCATTTTCAACGGCCTAATCTGATAGAAACCACCTATAACCTAATCATTAGATTAATTCGACGGCCTAACCCGTTGGCATATCAACAATGCTTACATCCGTTGGCAATTATCAAACAAAGTCATCTGTCAGTATATGACAACGTCATCTTCCCGTTGAAAATTTATCGACGCAGCTTTAGCTAATGGAGGTGTCCGTTGAGACTCTTATTCTGTCGGTAAAACCCACTGTTGAGGTTGTTGTCAATTCCTACTTTTTCTAGTAGTGACGTAAGCCGGCCACCTTTCTTATCTTATCCCAAAGCTTAGATTTTGGATGAATGAAATACAGCCACATTTGTAATTAGAATATGGCTATTCGATTTGAGTTGGCCCCTTAGGTACATACTTTTGGAACCCTAAATATCTGTTTTACCGTTTTAGGGTGGAAATTGAAACGATAAAAGTAGAATGCAACTTATATGTTTGAGTGTCAATATTAAATTGATTCCGAAACTTTAGACCATGTAGTAGTGGTGGAGTCATAACCTTTTCTTAGAAGGAGAAAAAATTGTTTTTAAATTCAATACCTAATGTCTTTGTTAAATTGAAATTTAGAAAATATTTTTGAAAATGAGAATAATTTTAAAATTTTATTTATCATATTAAGAATTATTTATTGATCATAGTTAAGTATCAACGTACAACACATTTTATCATCAATATTTAAAAAATAAATAAATAAATTTAAAAATGTTTTAAACTGTTAAAGAATGCAAATTAGAAAAGGTAAGGTTTATATGGGGAAAATTTTTCAAGTAATTAAAAAAAATTAATCATGAAGTCAAAACCAAAATTATGTATAGTTTTGACTAAGCCTAAAATGATTATATTAAGAGTTAATTGTTGATAGTTGTGGAGAATTATGATTCCCACGTCGATAATATTGAAATAACAAGTCTAGTACTCCTCTTATTGTCAATTGGTTTTTAGCATGAAACCTTGTTGAACTTATGTGCTGGACTTTGACTCAGTGTTCATATGCACGTCAATTTTGACCAAATGAAATCTATCAATAGTATTTAAGCATCGTAGCATATTTTATTATCAGTAGTAAAAAAGCCATACAAAATGATTATTAGGGAAAAAAATTTGTTGGGCATTTAACGAATGCAAAAAGCAAAAAAGTAAGATTTATATGAAAGAAAATAAATCGAATAGAAATTAAAAATAAAGTCAAACAAAATTGGTTAAACAAGCATTACTAATAATAGAAAGCAAAACTAAAACTTGTTTGTGGACATCAGGCATATAACCTTGGCCTTTAGGCTTCTCCAAGTGCTCAAAGACCAACTAAGCTAATGCAATAGAGTGATATTATTCTCGTTTACTAAGTTTTTATAATTCAACAGGACCACTGTCCCTGCTTGTCCCCTCTAACTACGCCTCTTACACCATACAACCTATTTATTTAAGTGTCAATATTATTGATTCCGTAATCTTATATCATAACGTAGTGATCACATGGTCCAATCTTAGCTTAATAACTCTTTTAATAAAAAATAATAAAAATATAGGAGGGTAGGTTTTTAAAGAAGGCAAAAGAGACAAGACTTTTGTATATTACGTAGAGAAAAAAAAATTATGCTATGTGAGCCGGGCCCGATTGAGGGTTGGATAGTATATTGCCACATCGATAATATTAAAATAACAAGTTTAATATATTTTCAATTGGTTGTGCATATGAGCTTGGATGTGCGATGGATCCTCACGTCAATTCTGATCAAACGAAATCTATCAATAGTATTTAAGTATCAATATGTAGCACATTTTATTATCAATAGTAAAAAAATCATACAAAATAATTATTCGGAAAAAAAAAAATTGTTGAACATTTCACGAATGCAAAAAAAAAAAGATAAGATTTATATGAAGAAAAAAAATCGAATAGAAATTAAAATTGAAGTCAAAACAAAATTAATAGAAAGCAAAACTAAAAATATTTTGTGCACAAAAGGCATCCAACCTTGGCCTTTAGGCTTCTCCAAGTGCTCAAATACCAACTAAGCCAATGCAATAGAGTTAAATTATTCTCATTTACTAAGTTTTTATAATTTGACGGGGCCACTGCCCTACTCGTCTCTTCTAAGCACGCTTCTTACACCATGCAACCTATTTTTTTGAGTGTCAATATCAAATTGATTCTGAAACCTATACCATGACGTAGTGATCACATGGTCCAAGCTTACCTTAATAACTCTTTCAATAAAACAAAAAGATAGGAGGGTATGTTGTTAAAGAAGGCGAACGAGACAAGATTTTATATATTACGAAGAAAACAAAAGATTATGCTCTATCAGCCGAGCCCAATTGAGGATTGAATTCGCCTAAGAGGTGAAAAGGGGTCGCTCACGTATTATTTTCATCCATCGATTTTGGCATGATGGTTGTGTTTCGAGTGATTTATATTGATTTATTGAAACCACCACCTTTTAAATTTGTTTATTTATAACGAGTTATCTTTTATACTTTTTAAAATAAAATACCTTATACAATATAAATCATAAAATTCAATCATTGTACCAATTTTTTAAATAACATATCTCTAGTTGACCAAAAAACAACCTTAATTACTAACTAAATATTTTTAAAATAAACAATCAAAGTACCAATTTCTAATTAGTTGATTTATTATATTTTAATAATTATTTTAGTATTTGTTAATAAAACAAATTTTATTTCAAAAGGTAGTGATTACTTAATAAATTTTTATAATATGATTTAAAAAGGTAGTGATTCCTGAATAACTTTTTATAATATGATTACTTAATAACTTTGCGACATTAAGTAGGTAATTTAACTCACATAATACTAGTATAAAAGTTTTTTTTAAATAGTGTTTAATATATTATACAAACACCAATAAATTTTTGATATTTCAAAACCATCTTGTCGTAAAATGTACAAGTACGTTTAATAAAGAAAAATCAATGCTAAAATAAATAAAGAAAAATTTTGTTTCGTGACTTTAAAGTTTTGACCTTTTTGGTTGGTGACTAATTGTCTACTAAGTTTCACATTTCCGGTTGGTATCCTTAGGATTTTGCCTTTTTCGGTTTTGTGTCCATTTTGATGAAAAATGTTAGTTTTTAACCTACCGTTAGTTTATAATTAAAAAAATATATAGGAAAAATCCAAAACTTCATCGTATGCTCGTTCTTTGTTTGCTTCTTCGCATGAGGCATGAAGAACCGAAGAAGGGAGTTGGTTGCATTCCAGATCTTCCGGCGAGATGTGCGGTGGTTGCTTCTTCGCTCTAGGGCTCGAGGGAGCCGAACGACTCTTCGTTGAAATTCTTCTCTTTGTTTGATTAAGGTGCTCGAAATAAGGTTTTCTTCTCTTAATGATTTTTCTGTTTAAAAACGAAGTTCAGTTTTTGATTTCTATGTTAACCAATGTGATTTTCATAAGGATATGATTTTTTTTCCCTTCACTATTTTGCTTTGAAATATGACTCTTTTTATATTTCTGATTTATCGTTTCTAATTTTTCTCTTTGCTATTCTTTATGTGAATTCTCTTTGAATTTGAAGTTTTTATGATTAAAGTATGCTCGATTGATGAGAATGAAGAGAAATTGAGCAAACCGTCAACACTGAAGAGGGCAGGATTAACCTTTTCTTAGAAGGGAGATAAATTATTTTTAAATTCAATACCTAATGTATTTGTTAAACTAAAATTTAGAAAAAATTATTGAAAAAGACCATAGTTGTAAGAATTTATTTATTATATTAAGAATTATTTATTGATCATAGTTAAGTATCAATGTACAACACATTTTACCATCAATATTTAAAAAATAATAATAATAAAAATATTAAAAATGTTTTAAACTGTTAAAGAATGTAAATTAGAAAAGGTAAGGTTTATATGGGGAAAATTTTCAAGTAATAAAAAAATTAATCATGAAGTCAAAACAAAAATTATGTATGGTTTTGACTAAGCCTAAAATTATTATATTAAGATTTAATCGTTGATAGTTGTGGAGGATTATGGTTCTCACATCGATAATATTGGAATAACAAGTCTAGTACTCCTCTTATTGTCAATTAGTTTTAGGATGGAACCCAGTTGAATTTATGTGCTGGACTTTGGCTCAGTTTTCATATGCACGTCAATTTTGACCAAACGAAATCTATCAATAGTATTTAAGTATCAATACGTAGCATATTTTATTTTCGGTAGTAAAAAAAAGTCATACAAAATAATTATTAGGAAAAAAATTGTTGAACATTTAACGACTGCAAAAAGAAAAGGTAAGATTTATATGATAGAAAAGAAATCGAATAGAAATTAAAAATGAAGTCAAACAAAATTGGAAAAATAAGCATTACTAAAAACATATCCTCCTATCTTTATAATATTGAGTGCGTACTAGGGTAGCATGTGTTATGCTTGTGAAATAAAATAAACGAGCTAGATCACTGTGTTTAAATTTCTAAAGAGAGGCACAAGTGTATTATAACGTGTTGTAACTTTCTGTCCGGGTTGAGGGTGCCGGAAGATTTTCCCGCGACCAGTCCAGTAGCGTATACGGGAAAAATACATCAAAACCAGTCCTACTGGTTTACGGAATTACGGGGACGGGGTGAGGGTCGGGAGACCCTCGCGCTATCATGAAAAGTTGGATAATAGATGACAAATTTCACCAAAAGAAAAGATAAGAACCGAGACATTGTTTGTTGCATGCTCGATGTTCTATTGTATTTCCCTGATTGTGATTGTGCCCTAGTATAATTAGTATTAGAATTGTAGATAACGGTTTTACCGTGTTGTTAGACTTTGCAAGTTAGATCTCTACCGAGAAATCGGGAGTGAAGTATCCAGCCGGGAGTTCCGTACTAGGAGTTATGGGTAGTTTTATTTCGGTTTATTTTATTTCTTAGACTTTATTTCTTTTCAGTTGGATGTCGTATGAGTCTAGAGTCTGTTAAGTCTAAATACGTTTATTTTGAAAGGATTTCTGATTAATAATATTTGTGTCTTGTTGCAAGGTCCGACATTATTGACGTCAACCTAAGTTCAGGAGACACTGTGAGATTCCAGTCTGTAACGCTCCGAGTTCTCAGAATTCGGGGTGGTACAATATAATATATTATATTTTAATAAATATGTACACATTTTTAAGATATAGATTTTATTCTAACCTTATTCTAATATGTTTATATTTTAATTAATTAAAAAAAAGTATAAGGTAAGTAAAAAACCTTCATACTTGAAAGTAGTTTTATTAGTATATTACACTTTCAACTTTGTCCCTAATCAAATAAACATAAAACATATATTTGTTTAATCTCTTTAAGAAAATAAGAATTTTCTAGGTTTCAATGTGATGAATGCTCCATCCTCTTCTCACTTTCCATCTTTCTCAGCGACAACTCACAACAGTGAATAACCGAGGAAAATTCCATCTCGATCGACATTTGGCGTTGCTCAGCCTTCTCCGGGCCTCCAGCCCCCTCTTCCCACCTCCGGCCTCGTCCTCACACCTCCGTTTTCCCACCTCCGGCCTCATCCTCCCACCTCCGGCATTGCTTAGGGCCTTAGGCTTCTTTGAGGCAGTTTTCTTTGAGGCACTGCTCAGTCCTTCAGGCTTCCTCGAGACAGTCTTCTTCAAGGCATTGCTCGTTCCTTCAGTCTTTTTCGGATCAGTCGGATCAGGTTGTAGTCGTTCAGATCGCCGTATATCCCCGGATAATGATCCGATCCGGCTAAATGAAATCCGGATAACACAATTTAAATTTTGGATCAAACGGATCAGCCAGATATCCGCATATAATTATCCGATCCGTCCGACAAAATCTCCCGCATATCCGGCCGGATTCGGATTGGACTTTGACTAAAATTTGATTCCCGAATATCCGACAATTCGGTTGATCCGATCCGATGCCCCCCTCCCCTTAAATATAGATGCTTGTAAAGGTGAAGCAATCACCGGAAGCAACATTGGATTTTGGTACAGTTTAAGTTGTCCACATGCTCATGAACGGTGGATGAACCTTTTTGAGAAAGTGCATCTCCAGCCCAACTGGTAGAATTTGTGATCCGATGATTCCATGTAATGTGTCTTGGCGTGAGTTTCTCCTTGTTATTGACATCGTATGTTTGATTTTTTTCAAATTTTTTTTTAATTACAAACTAATGGCATGTTAAAAACTAACATTTTTTCATCAAAATGAACACAAACCGGAAAAAAGAAAATTTTTAAGTGCATCAACCAAAAATGCGAAGCTTAGTGGACACCTGGAAAAGTCGGAATCTCAAAGGCACCAAACATAATTTCTCATAAATAAATTGATGGTGCTAACTTTGTAGTTATCAAAAGTTTAGGCCAAATTCACAAGACATACAATGCTCTGATTTATTAAGTACGGCTATTTTAATCTATGTCCAACAAAACATTAAGAAAACAAATTAGAAAGAAACCCACCTTTACAAATATTACATACAAATTAAACCTAGATCAATAACAAGTTTATCGCTAATGGCTATCATAACAACATGACATGCTACAACATCAGATTAAGCTAAAGATTACATAGTAGAAAACAAAAAGAATATATAGGTAAAGATGAAACTCCACGGAAGGCTAAAAAGCTAATTCACCTACCTGGATTTACAATGGCTGTAAAACCTTTTGCAGTATATTTCCTTCTGTCTGCTATAGAAGCAACTAAAACTCCGACTTCAACAGCCTTGCTCGAGGCTTTATGCTAATGTTATCATATGGGACCTCTTGATCGACATGGATATAATCCCGGGTTTTAAGAACCTGGAAATGATAGATTGGGTAGTAACTAGTAAGTGGTAAATCAGAAGATAAATGAAGTTTGTTCATGATCACAAAGACAAGGATCGGATTTTTCAGAATTCTGGACACGGGACCCGAATTTCGGTCCGACCCGGGTCCACCTAACTGTGGCCCGGATTTTAAAAAACCAGTCTGGTTAAAAAATGGACAACACTAGTATGAGATGACATACCAATGTCTCAAAGAACATTCGTGACGCTTCTTTGCGGGATTTATGAGCTAGAAGATTATCCACACGAAGAACTGTTCTTCCGTGCTGAGCTTCTTTATGAAACAAGACTTGAAGATAGTTGGCAACAGCTCTGCTTATACATGAAAAGGGAGAAGAATAAATTGCGCTGAGATTTATGCAAACTCTAAGCTCTAAACAGATCTTTCATGGTGTACTTTGGTAACAGAAGAAGGGAGGGAAGACAAAAAACAGAGAGGCATGCGCACCTGGTACGAGTGGACCAACCACTATTATCAAGAATTTGAGAACCTTCAGCATTCGGAATAGAGTGTTCGTCATCTTCAGCAATCTCATCGTCATCAAAATTCAAGAAATCTAAAGTCAAGGCAAATTAAATAATCAATCAGCATGATAAAACCGAGAATTCAGTAATCCCGTCTTCAGGAATGGTGATTATCTCCTAGTGTGACATTCGGAATAGTCTGACATTTGATATCGAATAGATTTTTATAAGAATTTAGTCGAGCACAAACGTAAGAGAAATCACCTGTATCATGGTCAAAGAAATCTCCTACAGGATCCAAAGGATCAATTTTTGAATCCTCTCTCTGTTCAACAGATTTGAGATCAGATTCATTGAACTCATCCTTGTTTACTGTCCCCAGCTCATGTGTTCGGCCTTCATCGGTAATCATGTCTTCAGGCATTATATTTTCATCATTCACAGGTAAGGAACACTCTGGCTGAGCAACAGCCATAGGTATAATTGAGTCAACATCTTCCAAACTAACTGTTAAGTTCCCCTCTTCTGGTCTATGTTCCACCATGTCTCCGAAAGCTGCATTGTCCACTGCTTCCCCAAAGTCAAGCCCTTTGACAGCGGTATCCATAGTCAAAAGAGCCTCCTTCCCACTTGATTGTTCATCCAACTGCACACATGACCCCTCAACCTGCTCGGATAAACCTGCACCATTGGTATCTTCGAAGCAAGAAGACCGATTCATATCACCACTAAATAAGTCAGTGTTATTTTCATGGGCACAAGGAAGACATGACGGTGATTCAATTCTATTATCAACATAATGATCATTTTCGCCATCTACAGGTTCTCTTCTGCACTCGGTTTCTATTCCAGCTCCGTTCTCTGTAATGACAAATTGCGAAGGTGTATGTCCAACGTCACTGTTCGTGATGGTCTCATTTTCCAGAGCACTACCACACAAGTCATTTGAGACTCTTATGTTCAGATCATTCGGAGTATCATAGGGACACTCTGCAGATTGCCTAACACTTTCATCTCTAGCAACTGATGATACACTTGTGCCCTCAAATTCAGTCATATCACCTACTGTTGGCCTTTGGGGGGATACGATAGTGTCATTTACTGCTGACTGAGATTTGCTGCCATCATCCTGAACCAACTTGACTTCACTCAGGTCAAATGGATGACTATGCAAGGAACTTAACTTGGATGACATCCCTGAAAATTGAATGAAAACATATTTAAGAGCAACAGAAAATAAGAAAAGCACATAAGAAGCTGACTTTGGATGCAGAACAATATGTGACAACAGACAGCAAGATGGAAATAACTTCTAGCTGATCAAGTTATTCAACTCAATCAAATCCACAATAACACATTACTGATCTTGATCACTCCATTGCAACTACCAACCTGTAAATATAGGTTCATTGAACACCTCATTCTCCAAAAAGTGTTTCTGAAGAATCCATATCTCAGGGTGAGTAGAAGGAGCCTTCTTCCTCACACGGCGTATATCCTCGGTATTTATCAACTGCTGACGTATTGTGCTGCAAGTTAAATGCAAATCAGATATTGAAATTTGAACAATTAAGAAATCTATAGGTATGCTTCAAATGACATACTTAACAGAGCTTGAGCATGCACTGCTACTAAATATTAGAATGAGCACAATAAATGACTTACTCGCCATGCAAGACCATATTATCATCCACAAGCACCTTCCTTTTGTGGGCACTGGATCGAGGAGTTACTCGGGGGCGTTTGGAAGATACCAAATCAAATGCTGGTGGAGTAGATTTCACCTTCAACACTGTGGACCGTCTTCCAACTAGTACCATTCAACCATGCAGTGATAAATAATAGTATATAATACCTAAAAACCACTTGTGTTTCAGAACTGGAGGGGGAATTTAGAAGGCAGAACTCATTTACCTAAAATAGAAGACAGCAAATCATTATCATCAGGAACGACGCCCACAGATCTTTTGGATTGAGCAGCCTCAGAAGATTCAACTGAGTTCTGGCTTTGTAAGGTTATAGTACTTTCGGTTAAACTTCTTTTCTTTCCAGTTATTTTGTTCATGGTAGCATCTTGATAGCCTTGTGTAATATTATCCTTTTGCGGAGTTGACGCTATAAGCATTGCATTTGATTGGCTAACAGGCACATCTGGAACTGATAGCATCTTTTCAGGGGAAGGCAATTGAGGAGCCACGTGATCGTTTTCCTTTAGAAATTGCATATTTTCAGAAATAGCTGGTAGCCCATCCAAATTGATACAAAGACCGGTATCGAGAAACTGGTCTTCATTCAAGTTCAGATTTGCGACATCTGTCAAGGATCCACAAATAGTGATGACTATGCTAAACCACAGGGGTTTAGGAAAAGAAACTGAATGAAGAACAGCAGATAAACATAAAGCATCACTTCAAGTACAAACAGACCAACCTTGCACTTCAGCAACAGAAACATCAGGTTCGTCTTGCATTCCAGACATCTCCTCTGAACCAATTCTAAATTCTTCAGGCATGGGAACCAAATTGTTCAAGTCAACAATTTCTTCATTGATGGAAAGATCACAAGGTTGAAGTAATGGTTTGCAGGCGGATAACATGTCTGCTCTCGTTTCGACATTCGTATCCTCAGATGCTTCTGGTATCATTAAGTCCTGCCCTTCTTGATTCTCAGCAATAGAATTAATATCAAGTTTGCCCCCACCTTCTATTGAAGGCTCAAGTGATGATTGATCAACAAAAGATGTGTTCTCTGATACTGGATAGAAGCCATTGACAGTAGATTTGTCATGATGATGATGATCAGCTTGCTCAGAAAGTGAGGGTGAGTTATCAAAGGAATTCAATGATACAATAGTTTCATTCAATCCAATCCCCTTGGCTTGTCCACATTCCCCACTCAATTCACTTTTAGCCAAACTTCTATTCTTATCAAATTCAGGATTCAGGTCTTCAGATGACTCAAAGACTTTATCTATACCAGAAATAGGAGCAATATCTGATGATACATTTAGCTCAATGGGCTGTGCAATTGATGGTGATCCAACCTGTGACCTTGATTTTTTCAATATTTCCAATATCACCATGAAACTAATTATCTTCAAAAGAAGGAAAAACGTACAAACCTCTATGCTGCAATTAGTGGCTACAGCCTGAGAAGTGTCGTGCATATCCTCGTCGGGTTCATCACCACCGAGTTCATCAGCAAGCTCATCATCCTTTTGACCGGACGATGGTTCTACAGAGGTTTGAGTGTCAACACTGAAACACAAATCACAAAATAATCGGTTTCACCACATGTTTAACCTATCCAATCAATTAAACTACACCCTCTCAAGTCACCAATATCTAGTCTTACAATCCTTTTCCAAAATTTTTTTTTGTCTGTCTCCACTAAGAGCGTTAAATTATGCAAAAATAAGTTCACAAAAAAATAACTGCACTGAAAAAAATTCCAGATGATTGCCTTATGGAAGTATGAGTTGAAGCTAGCAGAACAAACCAATAAGCTTCCTCAGAATCAAGTCTAGGATCTTTTTCAAGTACTTCCTCTTCATAGCTAACTTCAGTTAGGTATTGTCAAGCACTAGAACTCAATATTTATTAGTTAATTCTCTATAATTCTTAAAGATGAGGGTTTAAATGTCATATTGATTCAGTTTGCACTTAGCAGTGTCACTAAACCCTAGAAAAAAGAGACACTGATCATATATATGATAATTGTTATGCACTCATGCACATGCATTTGGATGATGTTTTCCCCAAAGCAATGACTCCCTAAGAGCAAGCACACTGAAGCTCAGTTTAAAAAAAAGACAATCAAAGCATCATCTCACCGTGAAGTAAGCAAAACTCCGTGTCCTGATGGCCCCTTGTTCAAAAGCAGTTCCTGCTTAACAAGATATATAGTTAAGAAACAAAATAGTAGCAGAAAAGGCAAAATAAGCATAACAATAGCAGTATAAATATGATAAAATATGAATAAAAGATGTGAATTATCTGAGAGAATTTGATACTAACTATCTGTATAGTAGAAGAGTTTAACTATAATGCAGTTTGTCTTATCATTTATGACAAGTTGACAACCCTAAATTTTCATAAGAGAATTCAAGTCCAACAAGTAATCAATTCAAGTCCAACAAGTATGAGTGAGTATAACAACGATCTTGTTAGAAAATCTTCAACTAAGTTTTTTCGGGATTGTAAGCAAATCCCACACTGAACTTGACGCATCAAATTACCTCGTCAAGATCCAATGCAATTTGAGATGCATCTCCATCACCAAAACGCTCTGAAGAAAACAACATATTGTAATTTTGGCACCAGATTGAGGCATATAATACCAAAAGGAACTATAAGAATGTGATCTACGAACCATCTAATCCAAACTGTGATGTTGAGTAAACCACACCATCCATTGTGTCTTGTAGAGTGATCTGTTCCTTTGTACTCACATGATGATCGACAAAGTTTCTGCATATTAGTACCATGTACCAAAATTAATTACAGGACCTCTACCTTCTTAAACTCAAATGACTGGAAGGAGACATAAGAAACTAAGATCTACATATATGAATTATGAGATAAGAAAACTGTAGTAGGAGCGTACCCCTGAAATACGTCAGTGTCTGGAAGCTCAAAATCGTCAAGATCAAATGTCTCCGGCAATGTGATGGAATGATATGGGGCTTTAGACTCTTCTGGTGGTAAATCAACAATAGTCGAGCGAAAAGCCTGCTTAACCTTAAGCAAAGCCTCACTACAGTCATCGAAAAGGTAGTTCACCTTTCTAGAATATATTCTCACCACTCCAAGCAAAAGATGGCTAGACAAACGGAGTGCAATTGGTATGTCAGGAGAAAGTATGGAATCTGTTATGGAAAAGGAAACAAGTTACTAAATGAATTAATTCTCTAAACCGAATCTAAATTAGCTGTCACCAACATAACATGCTGTCTTGTGTCAGGACAACATAATGTTATCTAGTATAAGCAAGTAGGAAAACATTACATATATTGATACATACAATCATAGGAATATAGCATTCCCAATTTGCAAACCTGAGAAGATCTAAACAAAACCTCTCAGTAGAGCATAACTATCTTGATCGATAATCACTACGTAGTACATACACAAATTTCAAATTTAGGATGTTGTTGTCGGTTGGTTGACACTTTGAGAGAGGAGGTGGGGCTGTGACAAAGGATGCAAAGTACGCTATTTGACAATCTACCGACTTTTTTTCCATTCAGCGAAGAACTATAATATCTCCCACCACTCTATACTATAAATGTCCCATTCTATATATTGGTATGCCCTAAACATACTTCCATTAATGAAATCTTTGTTTCTTCTATCCAAGATAAATACTTTGCATGTCCCATTTCATTTACGATTGAACATGACGAATATTGGTAGGATAACCTTAAACTGTAAACACGGGTTATACTTAAGAGTGATATAAATTGGCAGACCTAAACAGTAACAGGTTATTCATTTTCAAGGATCTTTTCATTCCTTTCATGCGGACATTTTCAGATTTTCCTTGTCCGACTTCTAATTAGTATCAAGTTTCAAGCATACCGATGTAGCATGGCACTAGTAGACGTATGTACTTGCCCCTAACTCAACTTATTAAATGTCAGATGGAGAGAATTCCCCACACGAAGTGGAAAATCAATAATCAACGAATCATTAACCTTGATAATTTCTAGAAAGTAGCATCATCCACCCTTATTTCCTATCACGGCAAGACAATTACGTTTCAAGTCAAGAAAGAACCCTCAATTTCTGGCGGACAGATAAAAAGATCCTAAATAATCCAAATGTAAAAAAAGAAAAGTAGAACATCGATGTGGATTTATGAATCTCAACATAGAAAAATCAATCTGATACTATCGTATGACTTATATTCTCCTCATCAAAAATAGGTAAAGTGAATTATAATTATCCAAATTTCATACGAATTGATCATAGACATAGGTAACAAGTATAAGCCTCGTTCAACGCTCTTGATGAAATTTGAGAAACGTAATTAATCTATATTCATTAGCATCTCGACAGCCAAATGAAACAATTATAATAGTAACAGAAATTGGTATAAATGCTAAAATCATATAATTTAAGAGACAAATCAATAAACTATGATGAATTGATGATGCAAAAGCACAAAATAAATTGAGAAGCAAACAACAGAAAGAGAGAGAAACTAACCAACGGAGACGCCAATATCAGTATCAGCAACTTGATTCTTCCGAAGCTTTCGCTCCAAATGAGCCGCAATCCATATAGTACCAAGAGGTCCTTTTTTGGCCAAAATTAACTGCGAGTAAAACATTTTCTTCTTCCTCCACCACCCCTGATATTCTAGGGCTCATACAAATTGCTCAGTCTTTCCAAATCAATAAATCTCACCGACCTCAAACCAAACCCTAGAAACCCACAATTTCACCAAAACCATACAGCTTAGTTCGCAACCGAAACCCTAGATTCAACTCATTTTCTTCGATCACAACCTCTTTCGATTCAAGGAGCACAAACTCAGCTACAAAGCCCTAAGTTGAGAACCCTAAATCGTGAAGCACTTCAATTTCAACTAAATACAGCTATCGACAACGTACGGTATCCAAATTCCGCTTCAAATTTGTATGCTCTTGAAGCAGGACGACGATTAGAGCAGCAGAAGCAATTACTGAATAGGAAGAGGAAGAGTAAGAGATCGAGGTTGTTTTACGACAGGGAGAAGAGAGATGGGAGAAGAGCGAGAATCTAACGTGCGTTGGTGGTTTACTTTCGGATTTCGAACTAGAGAGCAAAACTAGTATGTTGTCTGTGTCTGAAAGGCGTAAACTCTAAATTAAAGAGAACCGTCGATTTCACTGACCTTCAACGTTGACTGGTTGGATGGACTGTGATCAGTGGCTTGATCTACGAGGACGGCGTGCGCATTAGGTGGGTCCCATATACCAATACGCCATCGTATTTGCAAACAGTGATTGTTTTCATAATTTATACGCAAAAGTTACACTGTTACAGGTGGAGGGGGCTGATCCGTGACTCGGAGGGCCGTTGGGTTCGTGGTTTCGGGTTCAATTGCTTTCTCCGTACCCATGGCTATATTTTGGGGACTCTGCCTGGGTTATATTTTGCTTGAAACATGGAGATTCAAAAGTTACATGTGGAGATTGATTCTAAGTTAGGTATTCTGGTGGTGGTGGGTAAATGTCAAGGCTTTACTCGTAGGATTTGGGAGACCATATTTCATCATATCTTTCAAGAAGTCAATGACTCGACCGACTTTATTGTTTCTTATGCAATAAATTTTTCCTTAGGTTTTCACATTTTTACGGAACTCTAATAAGTTACGCTAATATGTTAACAATGATGCTTGGGTGGGGCAATTCTAGGCTCGTCCGGCACTAGCCATGTTTCTGCTTCTTTTCAATAAATATCACTGGTTAGATTTTCACCTCTCCCGTCACTTTAACCCGGAAATAAAAAAAATTATAGTCCAATATATATAATTAGAGTGGGGTTATGTGCATACAAACGTACATATGTGTTAGTTCAATATATATATATATAATCAACACAACATGAAACTACGTGTAGTTTAAGGCCTTGTTATGTGAAATTGTTTTGAATTATATAAACTTGAACTCCTCTGTAAATCTCATAATCTATCTACGTGAGGTTGAATAAAATTCCATAATTCCCAACAAATTTTATTTATGATAAGTCTCAAAATCTTTAGGCTAACTAGCACCCTCCAATAATAATTGGTACTAATTGCATCTCTCACAAAATTTATTTACCATTTATCTCCTTTCACCACTAACTTTCATTCTCTCACTTATCTCCTTCTAACTATAAAGGGGATAAATACCTAATTAAATTACTAACCTTTACCGAACTAATAATAATAAAAAGTGTTCATACTTAAGTTAACTGTGAATTTTAATAAATATAATAATAATAAATAAATAAAAGCTAAGATAATTTTATCGATCTTAGTAAAATCACGGAGAGTAAAATTTTAATTTATAATTATAGTTTTTTTATTTATTATATATGAATATATTTTTTAATAAATGTTGAGTATATTTTCTATAACTTATAATTAGTTAGTAGTAATTAATACAAGGTATAAAATAAGCTTTTAAAAAAAATATTCAAAATATATAAAATAGTAAATATTTGAAATTAGAAGGACAGGCTTGCAAAACCACTTCAAATCCAAAAACCGAATATGAAGCACACGTGTAGACTATAAACCAATGCAACATTTAAAAAGAAAAAAAGATCTTGTCTAACTTATTTTTAAAGAATAATGGGTCGTAACAAGTCTTGAGCTGGAGTTGGCCACAACACAGTCGGTCCACCCATAGATCCGCCATGGATCTATTTGATTATTTTGACGTGTATTTGGGAATTAGAAAGAGTTATCTAATCGGATAAAAATATAAAATTACCAACAAAAAAAAAAAGTTTATTTTTTATTTAGATGTAAGCTTTTTTTATGATAATTTTCATTTTTTTTTTTTACATAGCTTAGACATAAATAAAAAATATAATCTTACTTAACATAAGTTTATTATAACCTTGAATTTTCAAAAAGTGATTTATGTTATTTTCATGAGCTTCACAAGTTTATAAACATACTAAAATCGGTCGAACCTCAAATTTATACGACACATCTCAAATTCTCAATTCAATCTAACCACTGAGTTCATAAACTTGATCCAACACCACTTCACGAAGAGTGGAACCCCATCATCCCAACTTAAAGTGCATGTGCATAGCCCTTTGCATGGGGTTAGGATCGATACACCGTCTTCTAGGAATGAGCAAGCACCTTGACCAAAATTTGGGCTTTTTTGGACAAAATAATCCGATATGGACCTAAACGGGACCTAAATATTACGTACATATCTAATTTAATAATAATTTTTGGCGATTTCTGATGTGAATTCGGCCTCACATAGCTCACCTTCCTACGGGTTCCCTTACCGACCTAGTGACACACCAAGCATGCCCCTTCCCTTTCTCCGATCATAAAGCCTTCTGATCTCTTTATTTTTATTTCATCTTCCCTGAATAAGTAAGGCCCCGTTCTTTCTAATTCAAAAAAGAAAATGGAGACCCCGTGGGAACGTATAAAATGGCTAATGCCTAGATTTGGTCTTAACAAAAAGGCAAAATCAAGCGCTTTGACTTTGCCTCCCGGGATTCACCACAGGTTGGGTTTGAGAGCCGTGTGATGGGTGACTATCCAACACGGTTCGGAGAGCACTTTTAGCCTGCGTACTACCCATCTCGCAGTGTCCCGCCTTCCCCCAAATGATCGGTGCGACGGTTAGGCATCCTTAGACGAAAGAGTGGTCTTTCAGGAATGGTCGTTGTGTGTCACCATCTCCCCCCTATCCTACACATTCAATCAAAGTTGTCATTGCGAAGCTATAGTCAAGGTGCACGGGGTCTTACCGTCTAGCCGTTGGTACTCCGCATCTTCACGGAGAATTCAATTTCACCGGGTTCATGTCGGAGACAGCGGGGCAGTCGTTACACCATTCGTGCAGGTCGCTACTTATACGACAAGGAATTTCGCTACCTTAGGGGCATTTTCTCCCAGAGCTGCAGAACTAACGGAAGTTAGGACATTGCATTACAAGATCAACGAATCCGGAAAAAAATGACTCAGCCCCTTTGATTTTGGTTTAGATCCGGTCTAAAATTCCGAGCCAGAAAATACACAGTTTATATTATTAACCGGAGGAAGCATTCAGATAAAACAATTACGTGGTTAAAAGGCCCGTCATAGCAAACCATTTCTATATTTATAAATTACAAGAAGTTAGTTATTTGGGTCAATTGGGCCATGCCCACATTTGACCCTTACAAGCCTAATTCAACACCTAGTCCACTAGTTGGGTGATTGGGTCATACTTCATCTATCAAATAACGCATTAATCCCATCGCTCATTTTTAATTAGAAAAAATAATTCAAAATAATATCAACTTGTAAATATTAAAATCAAAATATTACCAATTTTAAAAATTAATGAGAACAATACAAACTATAACGTATTTATCAATAATAATGTCTTATTTTTTCGACAAAAATCTTAATTCCAGCGATGACGTGAAAATCTAAATCTTAACTGTAATAAAAAATGGATTGATTGTGTGATGTGAATTTTATTTTTTAAATCAAGTTAATAACATTTTATATGTTGAAAAATATAAATTAAGTTATTTTTTTAAAAGTTATTATTTTTAAATTAAAATTTTGTAACTATATACTTATTTTTTTAATTATAAATTGTATGAAATATCTTTTTTTTTTAAAAAAAAAAAAGTGTGAAAAATTATTTTTAAAACTAGTTTTAATAAAAATAATATTAAAAATAGTTTTAAAAAATCGGTTTTTTTAAATTAAAAAATTAGTTAAAATATCTATAAAAAGTTTTTTTTTTTAAATCACGTGAAAACGATTTTTTAAAAAAAAAAATTACTAGAAGATATTTCTACAAATTTTATTTTAAAATTTATTTTTGTAAAAATTACAAAAATAATTTTTTTTATAAAAAACAGTTACATAATATTATTATTCAAAAAGACTTAATTTAGATTT
Source organism: Fagopyrum tataricum (assembly GCA_002319775.1). Lineage (NCBI taxonomy): Eukaryota > Viridiplantae > Streptophyta > Magnoliopsida > Caryophyllales > Polygonaceae > Fagopyrum > Fagopyrum tataricum. The sequence goes on from CM008286.1 coordinate 3,743,603, forward strand.
TTAACATATATATAAAATGTTATTTACTTGATTTAAAAAAATAAATCTACATCACATAATTATTTTTTGATCACATGCAAGATTCAAGTCGCCATGTCATCGTCAATGTTAGGGTTTTTGTCGAAAAAATAAGACATATTATCTTTTGTAAATATGTTGATAAGTTTGTATCGGTCCTAATAATTTTCAAATTTGGTATTATTTTGGGTTGAATGTTGTTGGATATTTGGGCTAAGTCTTCAATGTAACCATTGAGCTTGTCTTGAGACAACGTGCAATGAGTTGTTCATATGTGTGTTAATATGGTTTGGGTTGCGGGAGGCAAGCAAGTGACCGGCACTAAGAGCAACTAGTATTGTAAGGGAGTAGAATCGAAGCAAGGTGATCTACAACAAGGTCAACATGTGTCAGATTTTACAAGGCCGATTCTAGGGGCTTTTTAGCCACGGTTTCTCGGCACACAATTGGTTCTTAGGTCTTATATTGACTAAAGAACATGTGGTTAAAAATTGAGAGCAATTCAAGTTCATATGCTTAGTGAATGTCAATGAAGCAACTAGTGAGCTTCTTTAGGAGCTACACTAGCTTGAGCTAAGATATTGAGTATTTGTGGATCTTGGAGCTTACCCTAACTATGTGAACCGTGACCCCTATGCCTATAAAAGGGATAGTCATTTGCACTTGATGATTAATTCGTTTTTGCAACAAATAAGCGTTTAGTTCCATTAGATAGACCTTCTTATAGCTTGTTTGTAAAACTCGAAAAATCAGTATAATTTATTTGTATTGACATAGGATAGGCGTTCATCTCAGTTTAGTTATCAGCACTAAACTAACCGCTTTGCAAAGTATAAGTATAATCATCGTTTATTTTCTGCTCTAAAATGGCCGTAACCAGCCAATAATTACGTATTTTAAACACCATTAATTATGGTGAAAGCTCAGTGACACCATGACCATTTATATATATATATATATATATATATATATATATATATATATATATATATATATATATATATATATATATATATATCATGCTGCGTATAACTAAACACATGTTAATTACATACATGATTTCAACTTATATTTACCATACATAATCGAGATTATATATGGGTGGTCCAATATTGAGGATAATGATATATGCAAGGACGTACTTTTATTAAGATAAAAAATGCATGCATGCATCCACAACATTGTCTCACCGTGTTATTCAATCAATGTTATCACTTAAGTATAGTCACTTTCTATGATTGAAAAATGTCATTACTTGAGTAAGGTTGCATTTTTTTTATAATTAATAACGGAAAGTGATTAATTTAACTCATTTCTAGACCTAGGTAAATGCGGGTCCGGCCGGCCGAAAAAACGGACGAATATGGTACACTAGCTAGTCAGGTTTGGACGGGCTACTAGACCGGCCCGCCAAGAGGGTACTGCAAAATGTGCGGCCCGTTTAAAATAATAATAATAATAATAATAATAGTATGAATTTAGAACTTCGATTAACCCGAGTTGTTTGTTATATCTACTACGCTTCTTCTCATATTTTGCTACACCAACAGTCGGCGACTCGATCAGAAGGAACGACTTGGCTCTTCGGTCTACGTCGGCGAATCAAAAGAAACGACTTCGCCCAAATCTCTTCGGCTCTCCAGTCTATAAACACTGATCGTGTAAGTTGTTTATTCAATATGAAGAATGAGTACATATATAGGAGAGATGATGCGTAGGAGAGGAGAGGATACAATCTTATCTTAACCCTATAATCTTTCAACCTACTTGATTACATGATTTAATGTCCTAGTTTAGGCATGAATTAAGGAGATTTTCCCTAACATTACTCATGAATAAGTCTTAGTTTGTGCCATTTATGCTTGTTTTGTTCTACTTTGCAAGAATAGATGTCAACACACTCTTTGGTGGGCTTTGTAGGTGAATTGATGCTTTTCGGAGCTAAAACGATGCATATATATATATATAAGGATCAAGCCTTGGAGTGGAGCAAGCTATGGAAGCCTTGGAGAAGCCACATGTGAGAAAAAAGGGCAAAGTGATAACATGGTTTATTGCCCTAGATTAGGCATGCATTTAGGTAGATTTTCCCTTTCCGCATTCATGAATAAGCCTTAGTTTGTGTCATTTATGCTTGTTTTGTTCTACTTTGCAAGAATAGATGTCTACACATTCTATTGGTGGTTTTGTAGGTGATTTAATTTGGCGCATTTCAGAGCTAAAACGATGCATATGAGGATCAAGCTTCGGAGTGGATGTTTTGGAGTGATCACACGTGTGAGGGAAAGGGCAAAGAATCGAGCTAAAGGGCATGAAAGGGACTTTGGAGCAATCTCGGGCAAGCACCTCGGCCGGGATCCATGAATTGTTTATATTGAGGACAAGATCCCCCAAGTTGAGAGCAATCTCGGGTGGCATCTCGGTCCGAGATCCTAACAAGCCGCCTGAGATCACCCTGCCGCTGAATAAATTCAAGGGAAAAGCCTGAATCTCGGGCCCGAGTTTGCTGACATCTCACCCGAGATTTCCCAGCTGAATTTTTAACGTAGAATACCTTTGTAGCCTAGGGTTGTCTCCTCTCTTGTCTTCCTCCTCAAACTTCTTCTTCTTGACATTTTCTAGAGCTTTCAAGTGAAAAATCACTACTTTGTTTTTGGATATTTGTTGGAGCAAGTTGTAACAGATATTTGCCTCATTTTGTTGGATTCTTGGAGTTAAAACTGAGTTTGTTTCTCTTCTATCTCTTGCATTTTACTACCATGAGTTGCTTGCCTCTTTCCATTTTATTTCCAGATTTTGATATGTTGATTGTTGGCTAGAATCATTGTGATTCTACGGTGGATAGATCTTTATTTATGGCTTGGACTATGATGGATTAGGTTGTATGTTAGTTTTGGTATGAAATTGCTTGAAACCCTATGGTTGATTTGGAATGAATCTAGTTTAGAACCATCTAAGCTAGCAAACTAAGTTGGAATAGAAACTTACCCGGTGATGTTCCTCCTTGGATATAGAAGTAGATGAACCATAGGTAATAGAGGTGAAAAACCCCTATTGGATTGAGATGTGTCGGCTTACTACCTAAGTTCGGTAATTTCCGAGACTTACCGTGTAAGGGGTTACTTAGTCCTTAGATAGAGAATCAGGTTTTGAGCGAATTTCAGTCCTAGATACCTTGAGACTTACCCGGTAATAGGTAGTTAGGATTGAAATTAGATGATCTTGAGAGTTACCCGGTAATAGATTATCACCGAAGAAGCATCCATCCCTATAGCATTTTCTTACCAAAGCTTTACGAGTTGTCTTGAGTCCAATGTCATGAATGATGATCTTAAAACCTTAGAATCCCTTTTTCCCGATAATTTGATATCCATTGTGTGTGTGTGTGTGTTTAGTCTTATTAATTGTTTTTTTTTTATTGAAATCGATATTTAATCAAGAACAACCTAAAACCAACCAAAAAACATGAATCTTCTAACCCTTACTCCTTCTTTCTACTTCTTAGTCTAGACTTGTACTATCTTTGATCAATTTGTGCAAATCGAACCGTCAACGTCTTTGTGCATGTTCGAACTTGGAGTACTTATTGTACTACGTAACGACCCATACATTGTGGGTTCGCTACTAGTTAGGTGATTATTACAAGTTATAAATTTTAAAACTAACCATTTCGTGTCTTGTGAGTGTATGAGTCTTTGTCCCTATTGACTCGGATTTGTAGGGTCACAATCTAACGTACACAAAGCATCGAGCTAAGGTGCAAATTAAACAATGGAATTTTGGAGCAATCTCGGGTGAAGCATGTTGTGACCTTGGCCGAGATTAAAGATAGAAATTAATTGAAAATGAGATTTGATAAGTCGAGAACCATCTTGTTCGGTATCTCGGTCCAAGATCAAGTCATGTGACCGAGATGATTTCAATAGAGCCAAATCTCGGCCCGAGGTGGCAACAGGCTTGACCGAGATTTCGAAGATGCTGAAGGAAGCTCAAGGGAGAAGCAGAATCTCGGCATGTCTCCATACATCACTTTATCTACGTGTGGATATCGTTCTTTTCATCAATGCATGTCGCCACACCACTTTATCTACGTGACAACCGGTTAAAATCGAACCAATAAACTTGCTCTAATTCATCTCTATGATGTTAAAAAATTATAAAAAATTTCATCCTTCTTCAACGCCTTCATCCTTTAAATTTTTATCACCAAACACCGAAACGGCTCCCATCTAGTCGGTGCTTATTTTAAAATTTTAAAGTTTTGTGTCTAAAAAATGGTCCGTAACACTATGCCTGTGTCCCGGCACGCCGGGAATGCATCCAAGCTCAATGGTTTCGGGCGAACTACATATAGGCCTCCTGAGCTCAATGATAATGCGCACCCAAGCTCAATGAAAATGTGTTTATACATCAAAATTTGAACTTTTGAGCAACAATTATACTACTACAATAAGTATTTTATATGATTTATAGGCCCCCAAACACACTCGTATTACGAGTGATAGACAATCCGATAGTATGTCCAGGTCCACCCTCATATTACGCTCAATTTAAATTATTTTATAATAAATTATCGGTGTAAATAAAATCACTCAAATTTTATTAACTTTTAATTCTAAAAAAAACTAATTGGTAATTACGTTAAAACGAGACATAAAAGATAAGAGCGCGTGAAGAGCCGAAGAGGAAAGCCACCCAACATCCCGCAATTCGTGCGGATTGTCGATTTCTTTCTTTATTACCGGCCACTACACCGACTCCCTTTGCTATCTCACGTGCCCACGTGACTCCCTAATCACTTCTACTTTTCTTTTATTTGCATTATACTATTAGTAATTACGTTAAAGGTCTGTCGTTTTTAAACTTTACCCTCTAATGCACAATTTCTATCATATTTTAATCGCTGCTGACTGAGAGAATCAATGTGTTCAATGCTTTAGATTTTGGATATCGACTACGGTATATCATTCATTCATGCGGATTTACGAAATTCAAAAAGTTTTATAAATTTATAAAAAAAAGTCAAAATTTTCAATAATTTTGCATTGATGAATAAAAACATATTTTGCAACAGGAAATAAATTGATAGCTTTATTTTTTGGTAATTGACATATAAAATAAATTTGTTTTTATTTTAAAAAATAATAAATTGAACATATTCTAATTTGAACATTTGTATAATATAGATATATAATTCATTTTCTGAAAGATTCTTTATTTTAAATATGATATTCTCAATATATTATATTGACATAATAAAATTAATATGCATGTCTTTTATCCAACCATAACCTATCGTGCTATCAGTGCATGTCCGATTTGGGACCCTAACGCTCTATTGCCGTCAATCTACCGGGATCTAAATTTACGCTTGTGTTTACGGCTCTATCGATCTACATTTAACATAAATGATTTATTTGTATGCTTTGATCTCATTTGTTCTTTCGTGAAGAAGATGTTTCTTTGCTCAACGTGAATAAAATTATGCCATCCTAACTATTGATTTATAATAATTATGCAGTATATTTTGATTAAAAAAATTAGGTTATTCCCAATGTTATCTTGATATTTATAACAATTTAGATTATTCTTATCTTTATTATTTTTAGTATTTTTTTATTAGTTTTTCGCCCTTTTCATCGGACAAAACTGCTCTATATCCGGTCCTAGTTATAATAAAATTACGGTATCCTATTTTATCGATTTCTTATATGTCATTTATTATAAGTTCTTATAAATGTTTCTGGATTGACTTGTGCATCGGGCTCGGTAGTCTAAAATTATGCATAATATTTTACAACTATTTTGTCAGCAGATATTCAAACATATTATGATATTTATTAAGAAATAATTTGTCATATTTTTTGAATCTTTTTTAATAAATATAAGATGGTCAGTCTAAGAGTCAGAACCCCCGGAGCTGTGCTACTTTTGACCAGTAAAGATTCCTGGTCACATTTGTCCTAAATTATTTTTTTATACTAAAAATAATATAAAAATATTTCCGCATATTTATACTACCAGTACAGTTTAAAAATCGCTGGCTCTGAATTTTTGAATAGTAAATCTCTTATTCTTTTTTCCATTTCCCCCGCAAGAGGGAAAGCGAGTAAAAAAAGTTTTAAAAAAAGAAGTGAAAATCAATTTAATGTAACTTTTAAATATTTAGTCTTTGATAATGGTGATTAGGAATCAATTAAGGGTTTTAAATGGCAGATTTGACACACCCATGATTTTAATCCCTCATCATGACTCTCTTCTTTTCAGGGTAATGCTTTCTCTGTGTGTTTCCAACTGGAATAATTGAATTACGTTTTTAATGTTTTTAATGTATGATCTTAGACTATAATATGAAAAAAAAATAGTTTATATATATAAACCTTAAATTTTTATTTAGTCGATAGAAAAACATGAATTTTATTAATGATAATATTTCATTTATAATAATAATTCTCAATAATTTCAAAACCAATAATTTCAAAACGATCTCTAAATTATAAAATTTCTTTTGATGGTATAGCTTAAAATATAGGAATAAGTTGAACTAACTTTTTAATGGTATTTCACTTAATTTGGTTGAGACGTATAGAATGTTCAACATTAACTATATTTTATGTCAACCTAATATATAAGTCTATAAGTTACTCATTTTATTGTTAATTAATTTTATAATGAAATTCCGTAAGTTTTTATGTGTAGGTTCACTTCGCGTGCATCCCTTTCATGTTATAGACCCGTCAGATATATAAAAAAATATAGTAGTTTTTGGTATATATTTATGAAATTTTATCTTAATAAAAATAGTAGTTTGTTTTTGTATAAATAAGTCTTAGGGGTTGATAAAAATCACCTTATATTGATCTCAAACAGTCAAACTTCATGAAGACATGATACTGAGTCAAACTGAACATTATATATCTTCAAAGTTTTCGAAATAACTTCATATTATATATATTTTCAGAGAATAAGATAGATGAAAATATAAAATACGCCATAAAAAATTATATAATAATATAAATATTTGAAAAGGGCAAAAATGAGTGTCGACTAAGGACAAACACGGATTTAGGGGTGAGCTTTATTTTGGTTTTATATACATACATTTGTCAATATTACGGTCAATTTGAATTACAGTCTAACATAGACTTAGATCGTAACTCGAAAACTGAAAAGATTATAGGTCGGACTGTATTTGGAGTAAGACCGACCGGTGTTATTATACAAGTCAATGCTAGACATTAATAGACGCGGTGATGCACACGCTACACAAAATGTGACGGTGATACGCTAAACATCAAAGTTGTCCAACTTTGTAAGACACTCAGCGGAGCCAATGCGTGGGCACAATTTGCTTATGAATACACCCCTTTATATCCAACGACGGTTTCTCGACCAAGCTTGATGCAAAGCCATAGTATCACCAAGACTATTCATACTAAAATATATATATATATATATATATATATATATATATATATATATATATATATATATATATAGTTTAAAAAAAACTAAAATGGCAAAAACCTCACAACTTTTAAATAAAACACAATGTATATTACAAGTTGCCATGTTATTTTGGATTGCGTCGAAATCTATTTACTATACTAAAATAAAATTAGTATAAAATCCTCTTAGTACACATGTCAAATACTAAAGCATGCCACGTCATTTTTTTCGGATTTATTTACAATATTACTATGAGATATTTACGGATTTGCCATGTTTTTTTTCATAAAAATTACTATTATAATTAATTAAACAGTCATTCAGTCACGTCAACTTCAATCAAATGTATCATCATGCCACATAAGTTTTACTAAAAAAATTAATTAAAACAAAACAAATTTATATTAAAATAATCAAAAGCATATCTACTATATATATTTTTGTTTTTATAATTAAAAAATAATGTATGCACAATTTTTTATTATCAAGTAATTTTTTAAATTTTAATTTTGAATTTTATATCTATTTTTTTTCTTCTTATTGTTAATAAAATGGATTATTATGTGAACCAAAATTTTTTAATAAAATAAATAGCACTTATTTTTTTTCAAAATGAATATTTGTTATCCTATAACTATCTATAATACTATACTAAACCGATCTACATTTTGCTCACGTGACTTCTTCTAAAGCCATTCACCTCAACTTTTTTCTAAAATAATTACATGTTTCTTTTTTAAATTTTCTCTCAAAGAAATAAAAAATCAATTTCAATTTTTTTAACAAATCTAAATCTTAATAATATCAATTAAGTTAGATAAATCTTAATGTTTTTATTAGTAATTTGGTTATAATAATTAATTCTTACAAATCATTATTTCTAGATTTACTTATTTGTAGAGATAACTTTGTGATTAATATTTAGAAAGTTTAATCAATTTTTTTTGAATTACCTAATTAAATTATTAAAATAACGACTAGATATCTTATCATATATAAAAATTAACTAAAGAGTAAATTAGAATACGGGATAAATTGGTTAAAGATTTCCGAACAAGATCTTTTCGAAATTATTACCACTTTTTTTTTTACTAAATTAAAATAAAAAATTAATTTTACAACTTGGTTAAGAAAAAAAATACAAAAAGATAAGAATATATTAAGATATCGAAATTGGGTTTAGTTGATTCCATACTTGAGATTTGATTCCATACTTGAGATGTGAAACTGAAATTAGGGATAAATACGATCAACTTAATTAACAAACTCGTACAAAGTGCAGGCAATAAACTAGTTACCAATATATCATTGACGCGTAATGAGATTGAGCTAAATTTAAAAATCTCCTAAATAATAATAATTTTGAGCTCACACTCAATCTCATAGTGTATCATAAAACATGTTATTATTTTTATTTTTTAGAAAAACTCATCTGACTTGCAAAAAATGTCCGACAATAATACATTACTAGTGTATTACCCATGCCCTGCACGGAATTTGTTAAAATATATCCTTAAATAAATAAATTTCAATATTATATGCAATAATTCACATTTATGATATCAAACCTCAAATTGTAAAAAAATATTTTAAAAAAATAAATAAATATTGTTTATTTTTGTTTAATTAGTCTATCTTAATAAAGTTTGATATTGGTAAATGGTAATATGTTCACGGTTATAAGAATATAGTAAATAAATTTGAGTAATAGTTGGAATTCAAGAAAAAGAAAAAGATATCTCGAAATTTAAATACTAAAATGTATAATTGAACCAAAAACACTATTAGTGATTATGTTTTTTGAATTTAAGAAAAATCGTAATAAGTGGGTCAATAAATATAAGCTTTTATATTTTTTATTAATTAATTTAAATATTAAATAAAAATCGACTACTATATTACCTCAAAATATTAAGTGATAATAAACCAATAATTTATAAAAATGATTAAAATTAAATCTAAAAAAGTAATAGGTTAAAATATATAATGGATATATTTATAATATTTGATCGTAAAAATTAGATTGAGCAAAAACATAGAGAAATTGAGATTACTCCTAAATAACAAATTTTCATTCATTTAAAATATATAAAATACAATATTAAATTAAAAATCTGATTATAGAAACAAATTTGGAGATACTTTGATAAAAATAAATCACATACAAATTTAAAACCTGAAATTTAACAAATTTATTTAAATAATTTGGTAGACTATTTTTGCAAAATATTTAAATAAAAAATATCTTAAAATTTCGTATTTTTTTTAAAAAAATTATTTATATTGTTGAAGAAATATTGTTGGATATTTGAACAAAATTTTAACAAAGTTTTAATAATATTTAGATTTTAATTTTTTTTTTAATTTATCCTACTGAAGAGATATTATTGAATTTAAAAAATTACACTAAGAAAAATATTTAAATTTTAAAATTTTAGTTATATTGGTGAAGTGATATTGTTGGGATTTAGTTAAGATTTTAATTAAGATGGATTTAATTAAGATTTAATTTTAATATTTTGTTAAAAAAATTTAATGAATAAACTTAATTTATATTTTGGTGGGCTACGGTTAAATGCTAAAATGACACGTGGCTGTAATTATTTTTCTGCGTGACACGTGGCAAGGAGTGTTACTCCTATAATATATATAAGATGATCGTTAAAATTGCCGTGCAGTTACAATAACGGTTGTAATATTTACACCCAAAATGAGCAATCATTGGATGTTTTTTTAATTTTTGTTTTGTCTCTACTTTTTGCAAAATTAAATATTTCAGCCACAATTTTATATATTGCACAAGTTTATAATTTATGGACTTTACGTGGTACTTGCTATCATAATCTACTAACTATATTATGAATAATAACATACCCACCATGCTCCGTAATTAAGAAAATTAAAATAGAGAGTTTTGACCGTTACTTTGACGTAATATCACTGGACCTCCGGTGTTCTTGTAGCTTCTGGCTTTCTAGGAGTTGCTAATCCTCAACAAGGACTACCTTAGCCCAAGCACAACACAAATTTGTTTCGTTTTCTACCTCAAACCGTAGTCTCTCACTCAAATCTCTCTTTTATGAGGATAGAGAAAATGTAATCAAGAAAATAGATTATTCAAAACATACCTTTTAGTTAAGTAACTTTCCCTTACTTAAAAACAAACTTTTATTGAATTTGAAAGAGGATTACAAGCACTCAAGCTAGAGATGGGTCCGGTTCAAACCGAACCGTCAAACCAGCGGTTTTCAAACCGGCCCAAACCGCCGGTTTGAACCGGCCAAACCGTCGGTTTGAACCGACAGTCTTGATGGTAAACCGTCGATTTTGGTTTTTAATTTTTTTTTAAAAAAAAACATTAAAACCGGTGGTTTGGTTGGTTAAACCGTCGGTTTTGGCTTTTTAATTATTTTTTAAAAAAAATATCATTCCGACAGTTTACCACCAAACCGTCGGTTTAAACCGATGGTTTTTGCTTCAGGCCGGTTTTTCAATTTTTTTTTAAAAACAACCATGGCTAAACCGGCAAATCGGCGGTTTGCCGGTTTTATACTTCAAGGTTTGGGTTTAGGTTTCCAGCCCACCACTAACTCAAGCACACTGAAAATTAAAGACTCGACTCACGTCAAACACTTCAAGCTAAAAAGATCCATTGAAGTGTTTTGATCTTAGAGAAAGGATGAATCACTTCTCTGTAAGCTCAAAATTGTTTATCTCTCTCTTTCTAGTTTTTGGTGTTTCTCGCTCTTAGACTCTATGACCTTCGATGCCTTACAATGAATCACAAGAGGTTTACTTATAGAGCCGGAGAGGCATTTGATGCCTTTACTCTATTACCATTTTACCCCCGACAAACATCAGTGACTCTGACTCACTCACATGGCCAATAGTGTCAACCTTCGATAATTCAAAAAGAAAATAAAAAGTTGAAAGAAAGTGACAGACTCTAACACAACACTCACGAGATTCCATCAGGCTTGTAATGATGATGAATTTGACTAATCTATGCAATGAATGATATTGTACATTCCTTTTTCTCCGATAATGTTTTCGTAATCCATATCATTATCTTCATAAATATTCTTTGCATATTCTTCATCTTAACTTAAGAGGGTGTCCTAGAAAGCATCTTGACATTTTGAAGACATAAATTTTTCCAGCTCTAAGTCCTTTATGTAGTTTGAGATTGAATCTGAGGATTCGATTGCTTCCGAGAAATATGGTCGTAGAAATTCAAGGATTACCACCGTAGTAAAACCAATCTTGAATATAAATACCGCTCTTATCTTTTCTGTGTTGCTTGATATATTCATAGATGTAGAAAATTCCGGTTCCTCTAGCTTGAATATGGTCTTTAATGGTAGGTTGATTTACAAAGATTGGATCTTGAGAGAATTGATCGGTAATTGTTCGGAATATGACTAAGTAATGTGGTGCTCTAGATCTTCCTCCTTCAACCTCCATAGCTGTTGGGTGAATATAATACAATAGGTTCCCAGATCATTCCCACTTCTTGACCTTGTTGAACACATAGTTTTGAAATTTTGTAAAATATTTTCTAAGTGGACTCCACGGTGTTGGAAGGCCTCTGAATAGACCGTGACACATCCCATAATCCCAAGCATATAGAATGCCTTTTCCTCTAGTTGTGTTTGATGATAAACTTAATCCCTTCATCCCGGATCTATTGAATCCGTTTGCCAGGGTGCTCCATTCATGGTAGATATCATAGTATGGACATTTAATTCCGCTCATCACATAAGTATACCAGCTAGGAAACTCTTTGTACTTCCAGTAGCCTCTCATCTTCTCTTGAACATCAAAAGGAAGACAATCATGAACTTAACTATCTCCAACTCCAAAATTCTCCGAGTCATTATGTCACAAGATAGGATCAAACCATTTCGTGATCTTTTTTTTTTTTTTTTCTGTAAATTTTTGCATAAGATTAACATAGTAGTAGCTAAGAGGAGAAACTCATCTTAGATGATAATCAATCTCTTCTTTATATTTTTGCTTGTTTGCCTCCTCTACTGGCATTAAGAGAGCAAATTGTACCATTTCGTCCAACTCGTCTTTTTTTACTGTTGTCCATGGAAACTGATATAGTTTTCCAATTATAGTTTTTCTTTTCGGCCTGCTGGAAGATGCCATCGATTTCTTGGGAAGACTCATACACAAGCTCTCGAGTTAGGCTATCTGCCAAAGAGTTCTTTGATCCCTGCACATGTTCAATGTCAAAGGAATATTGATTAAGTGTGAGTTGTCAACGCAGGAGCCTCCCTTGTGCTTTCATGTTACTCAAATTATTACGAACAAAACCTAATATTCCTTTGTAATCAATTCTAATAGTGAAATGTTTTGGAGCAAAAAAAAATATAAATTTATCTATCCCTCTCAGGATATCATGTATTTCTTTCTCCATAGTGGTGTAATTGCATTCAACTTTATTGAAACTTCCACTATTATAACTGCAGAGTTTATTATCATTTTTGATTTTTAAGATAACTCCACAATGATAGTTACTTGCATCTGTTTCAAGTACTAGATCATCATCCGCATTATGTAAGATTAATACTATTAACTTTTTACAACGTTTTTTAAGATCTTGAACAATCTTATTGTCCAAATTGGTCCAGGTTCAATTTTGTTCCTTTTTTAGCTTAACTTGTAGAGGTATTCTAAGCTTAGCTAAATCCTTGATAAAGTCCAAAGCATATGTGAGACATCGTAGAAACCTCTCTAGTTGCTTTCTATCTTCTATTTTATTTGGAAATTTTTTAATCTTTTCTATAACACGTTCCTGCACTATTATTTCTCCACCTTTTATTTTTAACTCAGGAAACTCTATTTCTTGTTCTGGGTAGATGCACTTCTTTTGTCCTAAGATGATGCCATGATTTATGCATTCCTGCGTTACAACCTTAAGGTCATGCACGTGTTGTTCTAGTGTTTTAGAGAAAGTTAAGATATCATCTATATAAACCAAACAACAATGTTTTAGATTTTCAAATATCTTATCCATTCTCCTTTGAAATATCTTAGGTGCATTTTTTAGTCCAAATGACATAACAAATCATTCATAATGTCCCTGAGGTGCACTAAATACTATTGATAGAATACTATCTTTATCCATCTTAACTTGCCAATGTCCACTTTTGCAGTCCATTTTAGAGAACCAAGTGGCTCATTGGATTCTACTAAATAAGACTGTTTTATTAGAGATATAATATCCATCAAAGACAATATTATCGTTCAACTTTTTATAGATAATTACCATGTCCTTACTATTAACGGAATACTATCTTTATTTTTTTACTACGATATCTCCAGCCATTTCTTCACATATGAACTTTGAGTATGTTGGAAAGAACTGTTCTTCAGCAATGATAGGAAATTCAACCCCTGATCTATGCATTTTTTTTCCAGTTGTTCTTCGTCGATGGAAGTATCAACTTCTTGCAATTAGGCTAGGGTAGTTGTTTCTCCTGAAAAAAACATTTCTTCCATTTGTTTTGAGCTTCACTATCATCTTCTTCCACCATCTCACATACTTCCTCGTAATCTGAACTTTCATATTCTTCTTCTTCCTCTACCACTTTACAATTACTTTATTATTATTTAAGGCTAGATCAAGAGCTTCTTATTTTGTTATTTCAATATAATCTAAGTTCCCTAAAACTTCAGCTTTTATTTTTGCATTCATTAGCATAATGACTTATTTCTTCGCATGCCAACACTTACAATTCTTTTTCTTCTCATGACAATATGAAACTTTCCTAAAAACCTTATTTTTCTAACAAAGGGTTTTCTATAATATTTTTCTAGATATTTTTCTCCTCTTTGTTTGTTAAAGCTTTTCTTTCTATAATACTTCCTTCCATAACCGTTATTCTGGTTATCTCTTCGGTTATATCCCCATTCTTCAGGAAAATCCCACCAATTTAGAATTTGTCGTTTCATATGTTGAGTTCCCTTAACTTCTCGATATTTTTTCTCAACCCATTTTCTAATGAATCTTAATCTATTTCCTAGGGTGTCTCTTGAATTATATTTTTCTATCCATTCTTGATACTCTTCACTAATTTCTTCATTTATGGGTTTAGGGAGTTTATCGAATAACATTTGGAGATTAATCGCATATTCTCCCACCTTATATTAATAATACTCAAATTTTGAAAGATAAATTTCTAAATATCTCATATTACAAATTTCAAGAGTATTTAATTTTCTTTGTCATTCGATTAGTTTTTTTTTATATTTATCTTTATCATATTTGTCTCCAACAAATTCATATTCTAAGACTTTGCAAAATTGCCTAAACATAACATCTGGTGGTTCTACTGCCCTTAAGGTTTATGTAGTTCATTCATCGATTCCTTCACACTAGTTTGCCACAATTCCATACAAACTATGCTCAATGAAATTTAGGAAATTTGTAGATTTCCATTCAAGGTTCATGTTTAAGACACTCAACATACTTTTCTTCCAAAAGTCTAGCACATCTTCTCGGTTTCTTACCCCATCTAGGCTAAGTTTATATCCGGTTTCAATGATGGGTTCAAGTAGGAGTTCTCTTTTGTTAAGTCTATGGTTTGACATGATCCTAACTCCAAATTTAGATGTTTTAAAAAAAAATTCCTTTGGTTTTAGGCTAGCTTTTTGTTGACTCGTAGACCCTTGTTCATATTCCCTATAACAAGATCTAGTGGCCTTCTTAATTATTGTTCTGGGATTATTTCTTCTTCTACTTCATTAACGTCTACGACTCTTTTTCCCATTTTTTTATCTAATTTTCTTTTAACTTCACTTAAGGGTATAGTTTCTAGGTCTTTTAGTTTAATTAAACCCGTTTGTTGATACATTTCTTCTTCATCAGTGTAGTAACAAGATTTGTCATTACTTAACGAACTTATTTCTTTGTCAGACATATCAAGCGTCTCCTTGATTTCTGGCTCTTCTTCCGCTTCTTCTTTTGTTTTGAGCTTTTTATTTAAACTTGGTACTGCAAATTTCTTTTTTGGATTTTTCGTTTTGGAATGGATACTTATAGGGAAAACCGAAAGACTTTTTGGTTTGAGGGTTTAGACTAGTTGTTGTCCCAAGATGTCGGATCTTGTTGAAGAACTAATTTTTGATTTTCTTCTTTAATGGCTAATATAATAGCAGATATTTCGTCCCTATATTTCGCAACTTAATTAAACTTGCTTTTAAATTTGCAATATCGTCGACTATAGTATTTAAAATAACGTCGTGATGACCTTGTCCAGTGTTTAAATATTTTGCACGTGGTGTTGTTTTACGTGGACAAATGACATAATCACACAAAAATTACAAAGTACGACTTAAAATTACGAACAAAGATATAAATGCAACTTATTGGTAAAAAGAAAAAAAATATAACAAAAGTAAATTGGATAAGATTGATGGAATAATTAAGGGGTATATATGTAACTATGGTTAAAAATAACAATTATACATTATTACTTTCCTTAATTATCTCGCATAAACAAAGTGACGAGCCTCGGGCGGAAACCACCAAAATAAGTTAGGGCCCATACGTGTAAAACAAAACTAGACAAGGACCTAAATGTAATTCACCCTGGATACGTTTTAGACTTGAGTGTGCGAAACAAACTTGTATTCTCTCTTTTCTTTTTGCCCTCTCATGTCAATAGTTTTGGTGGATCATATAAGTTGTTTGTCCCCACATCTCATCCCTACTCCCATTAACCAAAATCATTAGGTTAAAACAATAATCCAATCAAATATTTTATTTTATTTTTTTTATTAAAATTCAAGTTAACCTAAAATAATGACTAAGTATCGGAGATAATAAGTTTTCATATTGAAAGTGAAAACATCTCGAGTCTAGTATATAAGATTGATGAACTCCTAGTATTGTTAATTGATTTTAGGATAGAGTCGTGTCGAATTTATATGTTGGATTTGGACCTAACGCGCATAGACGTTCGTTTGCACACCACTCACGCCCTACCCTGTCCGTCTATATCGGACATCGACAACAAGCTCAATTCAATTGAGATTATCATTTGAAAACATAATTACAAATAAATAACTAAATTTAATCAACATAAATTCACTTAAAAAATATCGAGCCTTTTCATTTCATTATACTTTATTCCGAGGTTATTTGTTAACCAGTAGTATAGTTTACTATGTGAATTCTAGTGAAGTTTTGTATTTTTTAAAAAAATTTACTACATTTGATACAATAGTTTTTCTAGTGGTTCAGAATTTGTGGGAGATTAATAGATAAGTTTTGAGATTACTTATTCAAAACGTTTTTAATTCCAACTTTTTTCTTTTTGACATATGTCTTAAAAATTTTTAGACGTAAATTTTTTATTTAGAAAAATATTTCTATGTAATATAAACATACCATCGATTGGATAAAAAATCGAAAAAATGATCGATGAACCGATTGTCATAAATAATACATAACCAATGAAAATCATAGAAAAAAATACACGATAAAGATCCATAAACATAAAAGATCTAAGGGAAATGAAAACACTTATAAAAATTAATCTGGGTAAAAAAATTTAAAGTAACGAAAATTACCCATAATACAAAGTAAGCGTGTATTTGGTGACTTATGATAATATTATTTTTAAGATTAATAATCTCAAAAATTGATAATTAATGAAAAATATAATAATCTTTAAATAATCTATAATTACCGAAGGCGGCATATTTAGACGCTCCCCTGCGGTGCAAACTATGCGCACGACTACGACCTTTTGGTATTGTACCATTTTTCTACCATGGGCGCAGCTTACAATGCTAAATATGGTAATTCCCATATTACCCTTTACCTTCTCTCAATAAAATCATAGACTTTTTCTATTTTCACTGGACTTTACCTCCTCTTTCACTGAGATCGCCACCAAACCTGCTTACTTGGGAGGATCAATTAATCCATTAAAAAATCAAAACCCAGAACAAAAAATTACAGAAAGAGAGAAGGGCTTGGGGCCGGTGCTGGTGGAAGAGTCAGACTTAAAAATTGAATTCATGAAAGGCTTCTGGTTCTTCGCCATTGCAGTCTGGTAAAAGCAAAAGCAAAAGGCCCAAACAAAACAAAAAAAATAAAGAAAAAGAAAGAAAACCTTCTACTTGTTGCCTCATCAAATTCTCCATAAGTGTTAAGTTAGAAGGTTTTGTTCAGTTTTTGGGAAGTGTTGAAAAAGAGATGGTGGGCTCAGGCGCAGTAGCAACAGATAGAAGCAAAGAAGCTGTTGGGATGATGGCTCTACATGAGGCCCTTAGAAACGTCGTCTGTCTTAACTCTGACTGGACTTACTCTGTCTTCTGGACAATTCGTCCTCGCCCGTAATAATCTCTCCTCTTCTTCTTGTTTTCTTCTTTATGCAACAAATTTGAAGGGCTAGTTTGTGATTTTAGTGTCTTGGGCTTTGTTTTCTTCTTGCAGGAGGGTTAGAGGTGGCAATGGCTGCAAAGTTGGTGATGATAATGGAAGCTTGTGAGTATTTTTTTTGCAGTTTTTTTGTTTGTGGTTATCATTATTGTGATGTGGGTTTTGCTGATTTCGACACTAAATGGCGATTTAATTTGATGGGTAGTTGGAGACATGATTTGGTTGAGATGGGTATTGAAGATTTTTTTTTTTGATTTTGCTTCTTAATTTTTGTTATATATATTCTGAAACCCTAAACTAGAGTGAACTGAGTTTGAGCTTTACAATCCTTCCATGGCATTTTCTTTGATCAAATGAAATATCAGAATAATGAAATTTTCACCAACTATGAGAGTTGACTGGTAGTAGTGGGTAGTCTTTGTAATCTAATTGGAGCCCATTCTTGGGACCCCTTTTGTGATTGATAAGAACTGTGTGATCCCTGTCCCTGCTTTGTTTGCCTTTTCCCCCCTCTTTGTTTTCATAAGTATTTGAGGCCATGATTTGCTCATGGAAGAGTTGTATGACAATATGTTGATTGTCTACTACTTAGGGCTGCAGCTTTGGTTGGGACCATCTAATCCTATTTCCCCTGCTTTTTTTGTTTTTGGCTTTAAGCTTCCAAATTCAATCCATTTCTTTTGTTTCTTGTGAAGGATGCTGATGTGGGAAGATGGGTTTTGTCGAGGAAGCGTCGGGGAGTGCCATGATGAGATTGACGGTGAAGATCCTGTCCAAAAAGCCTTCCGGAAAATGTCCATTCAATTATATAATTATGGAGAAGGGTGGGTACTCGGTAGGTGTTTAGTTTGATCTACTAACCCCTATCCCTTCCCCCTTCTTTAATTGATGGGCATAACATAATTAGCATTAGCTTGAGCAAGGAAAGAAAAGTCTGTTTGGTTTGTCTGTTTGGTTTCTTTGTAACTCAAACGTATTCGATTTGATCAGGTTGATGGGAAAGGTTGCTTCTGATAAATGCCACAAATGGGTCTTCAAAGAACCTTCAGAATGTGAACCCAATGTTTCTAATTACTGGCAGAGTTCATTTGATGCTGTATGTATCCGGAGCCTTACACGTCTCTCATTGTCTGATTACCTATCATACCATATAAACATCTTTCCGTCTTTTGGCTCTTTTCGAACTTAATCTTTATTAACAAAGGTGGTTTTGCACTAGTTTGCTCAATAATGTTGTTTTGTTGGTATATATCTTTTGCTATCATTTTGATGATTCATGTAATCCAACTATTGCTTTTCTTTGCCTTTTCCATTTCTGCCCCCACTTGCAGCTTCCTCCTGAATGGACTGACCAGTTCGAATCTGGAATTCAGGTTTGTATTTCAGCAAATCCTTCATTCTACTCTCAGTGTTGGTTGATATTGAGCAATTAACACTATTTTACTATGTTGTTTTTATCGAACGAGCAGACTATAGCTGTAATTCAAGCGGGTCACGGCCTTCTTCAGCTAGGTTCCTGCAAGATTGTAAGTTCATCTTTTTATTTTTCTCTATATCTACCTTTCCATTGCCGTTGGCTCCTGTTAAGTGCTGTTTTTACTTGCATCATTCTACATTATCTTTCCAAAATCCAAGTTCCAAAGATTTTTTTTTTTTAACTAAAAGCTTCATGGGGTGAATAGTTAAAGCCACTTTTAATCTTGTTTTACGCATATTCTAATCTTACAAGAATCTTTTTCTTTCTTTATTTCAACCTATGAATGTCCTTGACAGACTCTTATTATCTTTTATATAAAGAATCCTTTTGCCCGGTAAATGAGTCTGTTTAGCCATTAGTAGCAGTATATTCTTTGTATAGTATTTACACGAATGCGTATTGGTATACATGATCCATCATTAATATGTTGTATTTTGACACTTTTGTTCAGATACCCGAAGATCTTCACTTTGTGCTGAGAATGAGGCATACATTTGAGTCTCTTGGCTACCAATCAGGATTCTATCTGTCACAGCTCTTCTCTTCAAATAGAAATGCTTCGTCGTCTTCCCCTATGGCTACAAATCAGGCAGTACCTCCACTTAGGCCCCCACCAATCTTCAACTGGGGCCAAAGGATGCTTCCTTCCGGACCCACATCCATGCTTGCTTCACCTAACTATCAAAGACCGCCACTCGGGTTCACACCTGCAAAAGACGAAACCCACATGTTTTTAATGCCCCATTCGGCAGATGGTAGAATGGAAGAGATGACAAGGGAGCATGAATCTGACATCAAATGGCCAAGTGGTCTTTCCTTCTTTAATGCACTCACTGGTAGGGCTGAAGTGTTCAATCCCGAAAGCTTAGGAAACAAGTCGGATGCAAACCCGAACGAGTTTTTGAGCCTTGACAGTGATCCTGAAAGCTTGAGGAAGATGGAAAACAAGTTCAAGAGGAGCTTCACTTTACCTGCTAGAATGGCTTCGTCTTCGTCGTCTACTTCACTTGATCACCACCATAATCAACAACACCCAGCTGAGTACGGGAACTCGGAGACGGGTATGTATCATGATGTTATGGAGCCTTTCATGGAGTGACATTAGTGTTATTAGGGGGAGAATAACTCTGTACCTACAAGATGTTTCCCTTAGGTCTTTCTCTTTCAGTGGCTAATATTTCCATGTACTTGTTCTAATGCTCCTTTTTATATTGTCTAATGTGGTGTATTTCTGCTTATCATGGGTTTTGCTCAACTTTTTTGATTCAGTTGTTGAAGTTCATCACACATAAAGGTACTAGTTCCTTGGTTGGGATATAAGCGAAGAAAATGAAACAAACACTTCTATGGGTAGTTTTTTACCCTATAGCTGTAGGGTAAATGGTAAGTAGTGAAGACTTGAACTGTGGTATGGAATGACAGTGCTGAAAAAGTCTATTTCACTTGCTTCTGTCTCTATGCACTGATGCACTTACGCACTTATGCAGTGCAGGTTTGCTTGGTTGGAAAAACATTTACTTTCTTTGGACAGTATATTCACCGTAAAAAAATGCAAAAAAAAAAATCTTGTACAGTAAATTTTTTCGTAATATTACAATTAAGCCTTAACAAAGGAATGGTAAGATGAACACGGAACACCAATGTTGAAAGGAGAATTGATGTATTTGCTTTGTTTTCGGTCAAGAACTCAAGATGCTCTTTGGTGATATGGGTATCCTATGTAGCTGAAAAGGACTTGGATTGATTTTCAATAAAACCTTTTTTTACTAAAACCTGGTTAAAGCATATAGTTTCAAAAGGGTGGTCGACGAATTGTTTCATAAATCCTTATTTGAGGATAAATATGAGTATATTAATTTATTGATGCACGTCACAAGTGAAACTACGCACACAAGCATTTGGTTTTTTTCTAAAACCAATTGACAATAAAAAGAGTTACCTATAACTTATGCTAAGTTCACTTATAAATGCGAGAGACATATCTCAACAAATTCCATCGTTTTTTTCCGCTCATTACACACTTAAACTCAAACTGTGCAATGATCGGGAAGACTTATAGTTAATTGAATCTTACTATAGTCCTATCAATATCCGTCTGTTTATCCGGATGGATTGAACCGACTTTGTCCGGTATAACCGCACCTAGAGCTGCACAAATGGTCCACGCGATGGTACTTGGATACTAAAGCACATTACTGTTCACAAATCACAATCAAATTCAACGGTCAAAGTTATACCACCACTTAAAGCTTGATTTTTGGGTAGAAAGTGACATTTAAGCTCATAAACTAATTAGATTGCTTACATTTATGGATTACTTCATTTAAAATATGAACAATTCAACCAAGACTGAAATCCTTTACATACATCTCTCCATCATTTTTCACTTGACAAACCCAAACCCCAAAAAATGAGCATCTCAAAGGCAATACTTTGCCTTACTCTCACCTTTCTACAACTATCTATTACTCTTTCCTTACCACCAGAACAACCCATCAAATGCTCAACCAAAAACCGCAACTGCACAATCACAAACTCAATGGGCTTATTCCCGGACCGGAGCATTTGCAAGGCATCCGAAGCAAAATACCCGAAAACCGAGCAAGAGCTAATCGAAATCGTGGCAGAAGCAACCAAGAACTCGAGAAAGATGAAGGTTGCAACGCGGTACTCTCATAGCATCCCGAAGCTAGTATGTCTTGACGGAGATGATGGGTTACTTATAAGTACAAATAATCTTAACAAGATTGTGAAATTCGATGAAATCGACATGACTGTAATGGTTGAAGGTGGAGTTATACTTAAAGACTTGATTGATGAGGCTGCGAGACTCGGTTATGCTTTAACGCACGTGCCGTATTGGTCTGGTGTGAGTATTGGTGGGTTACTGAGTACCGGTGCTCATGGTAGCTCGTTGTGGGGTAAAGGTGGTGCTGTTCATGAATATGTTGTTGGGCTCCGACTCGTCTCGCCCGGAACGCCGGAAAACGGGTTTGTTACGGTACGAGATTTGAATACAGGTCATCGAGATCTTGATGTAGCTAAAGTCTCCCTTGGGGTTCTTGGTGTCATCTCACAGGTACAACAAGTTTATCAATCAATTCTATGTTGAAATTTCCATATTCATTTTTATACAAATTTTATAAATTATGGTGCAGTAATAATTTTTTATAATTTTAGTTTTAGTTTTATTAACATGTGGGATTTTATCTGTCTTAAATCTTAATATTTTGAAGTTTTATACTTTTATTATGCAAGTAGACTTGTTCAATGCCGACTTGAAAAACAACGGATTTGGACAATGGTGAAACCTGATCATGCCGAAAAGCCCTACCCGAACTCGGTTGAGTTTTTCGGCTCGATAGGATTCATATTATTATAAATAAATTTGACGTTATTTCTTTAAAAAAATATTTATTTAATAATATATTTTTTAACTATGTTACATCATATTTTATTTATTGGATTTATATGGCATCGCAATTCAACGAGATCTTGTGATATGGTGCACAATGATATTGCAATCTTGATAATATTGTATATTGGTATATTTCTCATGGAAAAATTAAATAAGTTTTTTCTTCCCTTGCTTTTGTTTATCTTTTCTTCAACACAAATGACAATGCATCATTGTCTACGTCCTTCCTTCTTGTTCTTCTCTTGTTAGAGTTATATACCCAACTCAAACCTAACTCACATGATGTACCTACCAATGTTGTATCTAATCCGTCGGAATTTCATATTCTTTATCACTATCGAAATGGACCAAGGGATGACGAACCATATTTTAAACTATTCGATAGAAATTGATGTACGGTCTCTCTTCTCTTCTCATTATACAGGTAACTTTGCAATTGGAACCAATTTTCAAGAGATCGATCACATATGAAACGAAGGATGATGATGACTTGGCAGAACAAGCTTTACGTTTTGGAATGGTTCACGAATTCGCGGACCTTGCTTGGCATCCAAGTCAGAAAAAGGTTATATATAGAATGGATCATCGTGTCCCGTTGGACGTACCGGGTCAAGGACGTTATGATAAACTTGGATTTCGATCAGTAACTCGAGCCATAATGGAAAACTTCGTTGCCACAGGTCATTTTTTGATTTGTAGTGTAGTTAGTTATGTAGGTCACTTGGGACACGTGTGACCCAAGCTCATTCGAGTTCGCTTGTACTCAGTTTTACACGAGTCGATCTTTGGTAGAATTGTTCTAACCGTCGATCCCAGTCCATACTCGTTCACTCATATGAACAAACCGAGTATGAACAACTTTTGAAACTTGAATTAAAATTTAGGGTCGGATCAAGCTCGGTTCGATTCTAAACTAGCTTAACATGAATTTACTAAAAACTCGACTCATATAAGGGTTATAATGTCATTTTGTTAGCATGAAATGACTAGCCTTGTTATATGTTAGCAGAAGAACGCCAGGAATCAACTCTTGACACTCAAGGAAAGTGCGATTTTGCCAAGGCGGCTACATCATCAGTTCAAATGAGTGCAGACGGTCTCACAAACAACGGTAAGTACCTAATCATATATGAACTTCTGCTTCGTTAATTAGTCATCAAATTAAACCAGTAACTTTAACTAATTTAACAACAGGAACTGACTTTACTGGTTACCCTGTAATCGGATACCATAACGAATTACAATCATCGGCAAGCTGTATTGATGATCCAGACGATGCAATCGAGACATTTTGCGGTTGGGATCCGAGAATCAAAGGACAATTATATTACCTAACCAGCTTAAGTATTGCATTATCAAACGTAAACAGCTTCATTAACGATTTAAAACAGCTGTTCAGTTTGATCCCAGAAAGCACGTGCGGAATTGAGCTATACAATGGGATACTAATGAGATACGTGAAGGCTTCGAGTGCTTATCTCGGAAAGGAAGAGGACTCGATAGAGTTCGACATGGTATATTACAGGACTAGAAAACTTAATACTCCTAGACTCTATGAGGACATACTTGAAGAAGTAGAACAAATGGGTGTCTTCAAGTATGGAGCATTGCCGCACTGGGGAAAGAATCGAAATGTGGCGTTTGAAGGAGTTTTTCGGAAGTATAAGAAAGTTGAAGAGTTTTTGAAAGTTAAGGAGAAGTATGATCCATTGAAGCTGTTTTCGAGTCATTGGACTGATCAAGTACTTGGACAGGAAGGAGAAGTGAGGATTACTCGAGATGGATGTGCGCTCGAAGGGCTGTGTGTTTGTTCTGAGGATAGTCATTGTGCTCCGGATATGGGTTACTTTTGTAGGGCAGGGAAAGTATACAAGGAAGCAAGGGTTTGTACTCTAATGAACTATAACAAACATACTGAATTGTAGTTA
Source organism: Fagopyrum tataricum (assembly GCA_002319775.1). Classification (NCBI taxonomy): domain Eukaryota; kingdom Viridiplantae; phylum Streptophyta; class Magnoliopsida; order Caryophyllales; family Polygonaceae; genus Fagopyrum; species Fagopyrum tataricum. The sequence continues at coordinate 3,768,295 of CM008286.1, forward strand.
TGTTTCTACAGAATAATATACTAATAAGAGTTTGCAAAAGCTTCATTTATTGAAGTTCACGACTTCAATGGAGACAAAAAAAAGTGTCAGAATTTTGATAAGCAAAATATGATCAGTAGCTAAATAGTATCCCAAGATTGCAGAGGAAAGCAAACCCCAAGATTAAAGTGTTGGTGTAAGAACAGTGAAGACATAACCAGACAGCAACTGGAACAGAAATCAGCACACAATTAGTCAAGTAAGCAACAGTCTATCAATCCTCAATTTACAAGACGATGGAAAACTGTGAGTTCGAGATTGTCAGCGACAACAATGCAAGCAAAGGGTTCAAGACAAAACGAAGAGCCTAATCAACCAAAGATAAGTGAAAGTTCAAAAAAGGTTAGGGTTTTACAAAATTTTAGGGTCAATAATGTTATTGAAGCCGGAATTAATGAATAATTTGCATTGTAAGAACGAATTACCTGAAATTACAGTATCAATTCACAATCCAAGAAGGAGACTACACAGAAGATGGTGAACACAAGTAGAGTATGATATTCGATCACTTCCAAGTAAAAGACCAAGATTTCATGGTGTGGACAGGTTGTTGATTCTAAGTCACCGGCGTTTCCGCCGGAGGATTAGTCATTCTTGCTGCGGCCATTCTCATGTTCACTGTCATCGCCCAAAACGTCTTCTTTGATCTTCTGAGTAGTCTCCTTGATGTATCTCCATGATTCCTTTTTTCCTTCCGCTCTGGACTCTCCGGTTTCGAACGCCATTTCCAAAGCCTTTCTCGTTCCCTTCTTCGCCTTCTCCACCATAAATCCCGCCGTGCTGCCACCCCCATCGTCCTTGGACTTCCTCACGTCTCTGTTTTCGTCATGGTTCGTTTCATCCGCTTTCACTCCCTAAAAATTTGAACTAATCAATAATTGAACCTGAGTAAACCGGGAGAATTTTGTGCGAGGAAGAGCTGTTGGGATGCTTATAAAGCACAAACCTCTGCCTCCTCCTCTGTTCGCCGACGTCCATAAAGCCATCACCTTCAGACTGCTCCTTGTGGTTGTGATGCTAAACCAAGTTGTATAAAATCTATGGACATTTGTTTCCTAACACTGTTTATTATACATAATCTGACTAGTTGACACGTCCCATTGAACTGGACACGTCTCATATTTTGTAAGGTACTCTTTAATGGCGGCTGCTCCATCTTACTTTCATAACTGAAGCAATTGCCACACGTATATCCTTAGCCGACAAAAAGCTCACTGATAACTAACCATTTCTTTGAATAAATAATAACTTTGCTTCGATAGAAGAGAAGAAGCATAAGCTCAAAGGATATTTTATTTGAGGACACAAAAGAAGCAGAACAATCAATGCAACCATTGCAAGAGAATTTCATGTAATTCAAATTACAAAACAACCGATCCTACTCATCAGATCAACAACAACTGCCAATACAAAACCTAGCAAAATGAAGTACTCATCATTCTTTCAACTTCGCTTGCCTCACAGTCTTATTCTCAGACTCATCATCGTCTTCACCATCGAACGAATCCGAGACATCGTCATCCTCATCAAAATCATCCGAATCGATATCACCATCGTCGAACTCGTCGCTATCTTCATCAGAGAAGTCATCGTCGCTTTCCTTCGCGAGTAAATTAACTTGTTCGCTCGCCGTTATAGCTGGCCAATCGAATCTCCCAAACAAAGCCATATCAACCGATTGACCAGAAAATCTGAGATTAGTTACGCCGGTTGCAGAAATCGGATCCTCTTCTTCTGGATTGATTCTGCCTATGACTGACTTACCGGAGACGATTGACAAGGCAGAAGTGGTGGCCGCACGGCGGCGGAGGAGATGTTGGATTGAACGCGATAATAGAGCGGCGGGAGCTGAAGCCATTTTTGGATAGCTGAGGGAATGCGTTTGAGGGAGTTCGTATGCAGGGGTGGCCGCAACTCGCCGGTTGCGATGATATATATCAAGGGATCCGGGGTTTAAGCGTTTTAGTTGTTAGGGTTTTAGGTTATAATAGTATTTTAAAAGTATAAATGTCTTTAATTTTACGTAAATTACAAAAAATTTACGCTTAAAAATATTATTTTTATAAAACTACCATAAAATTTAAGAGTATAGAGATATATCTTCCGTTACTTCTTTCTGACTTCTAATTATTTTCGACTTACTCCCCAGGTATCTTTCATTATCTGTTAAGAGTTGAATTAATTTTTTTGATAAAAGAGAGGAGGACCTCTCCGTACTAACCGCACTTATGCATTAAAAAGAAAAAAATAATTACAAACTAACACTACGAGGAGAACAAAATCCCCGGAAGTCATAATCAATAAGAGAACGAGTGCATAACGGCGGGGTGTCAAAAACATGAACCCCAATGGCAAGGAAATAGGCGAGATTAGCCAATGCGTCCGCCACCTTATTCCCTTCCCGACAAACATGACCAATAGAGAGAACCCAGTCTCGAATAAGGAAGCCTTGACATCTCAACACCAGGTATCTTTCGTTCTTCTTTCTGACTTCTAATCATTTCCGACTTCTTCCTCAAGCATCTTCCATTATCTATTAAGAGTTGAATTATACCGACTTTGAGATTGTGCCTCACATTTTTAGAAAGCACATGTTTTAGGTACGATACGTTTGTAGTTAGTTGCATTTAGTTTATATAATTCGGAGTCTCATTGCTTTTCACCAAAAAAACGGATGAGAACACGAAGACAAGACATACTTGGTAATCGAAATGACTGCTCAAGGAGTACAAGCGGTGAAGGACCGAAAAACGGTTATGATAAACTTATCTTATTTATAGTAAAATCTAATATATCTTTACGGATTAGAAGACGGAGATATGCATGTTAATTGAAATGACTAGGGATGTCAATGGGTCGGATATGGGGCGGGGAGCACTCTATTCATTCCCATCCCCGTTTAGTATAATGCCCCCCATCCCATCCCCATACCCAATCTGGTAATGAAAATTGTCCTCATCCCCATCCGCGTCGGATATTCATCCCCATCGGGGAATCCCCGTCCCCGTTTATTTTCCCCATTTACATTTTGATGGTTTTCTCCGTAAACCTCTATGTCCCCATCCCCGTCCTGTTTAACTTTTAGGAGTTTGATAAAAACATTATCTCGGATAATAAATGTGAAATTAGGCCATAAAATACAAAATTGTTATTATGTTTAACTATATAAATAAAAAAAACACAAGAATAAAAGAAGAGAATTCCATTTTTTTATAGAAAAATTTACAAATTTGCCGAAGTAAAGGTATATAGTGTATATATTAGATTTTGTTCGTTCAAGTATGATCAAGATTGTTGTACAAACTAGTGTAAACTAAAATAATTATATCTTAATAACATTTAGATTATTATTTAAGATAAAGTGATATATTATTATATCATTTTAATATTATATTTTAGGATTTAGGTTGCACCACCAAAACATGTATATGAGACTAATACACACGTAAAAAAACACAACATGTAGTTTGTCATGCATTGATCATCGTGAATCGCGGTTTGACATATGACGTATTCAGAAATTTCACGAGGGTGTTATCTTATATGATCAAAAACCAAATTAATATATGTTAGTATTAACTATTAACATGTACATAGTTTACGCATATAATATACATTTTAATTGAATGTTATCCTCATATGTTGCAAATTATATTTTGTGTTAGTAGGAACGAGTATGATACTCTTAATTCTTAAAGTACAAAAGTGTATATAATTTACTAACCTTTAGTTCATTATCACAAGATAAATGTCAATTTATATTATATTAATATACTTTTTTAATGGAAATTGTTGACGTGACTTAGTTGGTTGTTTAACGCATCACCTTATCCAATTTGAGGTATATTGTGTTTATATTAAGTTTCGTTCGTTCAAGTGGATTGAGACTCGTAGTACAAACTAGCGTAAACTAAAATCAATTATATTTTACTAGCATTTAGATTACGATCTCAAGATAAAATGTTATATTATTTTATAATTTCAATTTCACGGTTTAGGATTTAAGTTGCACATCAAAACACGTATTTGAGAGAGTAATACACATAAAAAAAACATGTAGTATGTCGTGCATTTGATATCGTGATTTGACATTTAAGACGTATTTAAAGTTTTCGCAAGGGTGTTATCTTCATATGATCGAAAACTAAATTAATATAGGTTATCATCAGCGTAATTTACCTGTATAATTATCAAATAAATAATTAAACTTAAAATACATTTTGTGTAAATAGGAATGAGTATGATACTAAAGTATAAAAGTGTATATAGTTTTAAATTTTAGTAAGAATCGACATTTTTTAATTAAATTTTAAACTACAATAAAAGTCTAATATAAAATACAATTTGTTTATTTATGTATTCCAATGGGATTCTCGTCGGGTTCCCCAACGGGATCCCATCGAGTTCCCTGACAGATTCGGGTACGGATCGGGAAACGGGGCGAATACCCCTATTTTCATCCCCATCCCCATCCCCAAGCGTGTAATCAAAAATTTCGGAAAATCCCCACCCCATTTACACCCCTAGAAATGACTGCTCAAGGAGAACAAGAGGCAAAGGACCGTATACTCGGGCAAAGAGAATATGAACATTGCTCATTTCCATCAGTGTTTTGGTTAGTCCGAGGAGCCGGGTTAGCAGGACTCAGTCAATTAAAACCACATGTACATATAGCTTTGAAGACATGGATTGGTCGATCGGAACTTGGATGTGGATGTCTCAATGCATTTGCAAATAGAGGCTTAACTTTTTGTTCCTAGATATGAAGTTAACATTGGTATTTCACTTGGTAGACTTATGTGTTTGGTAAGGGATTTAGGGGTTAAATTTGTGTATATGTTTGGTTGTAGATATGATTATTGATCTCGATTATTGATCTCGATTATATGGGTTTAAGGGTTAAAAATAACCTCATTCACCCAAGATTATTGGGATTAATTTCCTCTAAAATTTTGTGATACCCCTCCTACCCCTAATAAAAAAAATTCACAATAGACGGTGACCATTCGACTCTTCTATTCTCTCGACACACAATAGAAGAGCATCCTCTCCCTCTCATTGGATATGGCTTCTCAGAGCATCCTCTCCCTCTCACTGGATATGGCTTCTCCTCCTGCAAATGAAGCAAAGATGGGTCCGAGCCGGAAGAAGCAAGTCGACTAGACCCCAACGAAGAGATATGAACTTATAATCAATTGGTTAGCGGTTCCTCTTATTTTAGTTTCCAATATGGAAAACAAGCTTCTGTAATTCTTTTTTCGTATGTATGTTCCGATAGGGTTTCCTCTTGTTTCATTTTCTCTATCATGCTCGTCTCAATCGAGTCCGTCCATCTCCTATAGTTTGTTTCAATACTGTATAGTTTTGAAATTTTAAAATACAAACAAAGCTTGTTTTGATCATCATAGCTAAATGCCTGAATGATATCAATGAATGATGATTGTGATTTAAATAAGATGATGAAATGTTTATGAGTTAAATATAGCAACAAAAAATACTATATATACACCATTAAGCAATAAGCAGTAAAAACGAGCCAATGAAATTTTATAACCCATCTTCAAGCAAATAGATAAATAACCCATCTTCAAAGAACCATCCTAAATGCAAGTTAGACAAATAGATAACCCATCTTCAAAGGAGAAAATCCTTCCCAGCTCAAACAATACTTAGCATGAGAGCATGCTAGTTCTCTAGAAAGCAAATGAGAAAAGGTAAGTTTTAAAAAGTTCAGGCTTCAAGTAATTGATTGAGTTCTGAGTTCAGGTTCACCAATAAATTCAGCAGCAACACAACCAATCGTCTCTTCAAGGGCAACCAGTAACCTCATTTCTAAACAATCTCAGTTCCAGACTGGTGTATATACACAATGATGCTAAATGAGCGACAAGTTTACACATATACTGCAATTATGCAAGTTTACACATACACTACAATGAGCAAGCAAGTATACAAAGTGATTCTAAATGGAGTGCAGATCTGGAGGTTCAAAGTGCATATTTATGGGTTCGGAGGGTCTTCTGCTTCGTTTCACTGGTCGGAGGATATTTTTGTAAATTGAAATAAAATAACCCCTTCTACAAACTCTTACCAAACACCAATTTTAAATTTATAATCCGTGATAATTTGTTTTCATAACCTATAATCCCTAATAAATCCCATCTACATTAATCTCCTAAATAAACTCTTAACTAGCTGATTATTGAACTTTTATCTATCAGCATGAAAAGTTATAAAACTATATTTAGAAGATGGACTTTTATTTAATACTTTTGATCGTATCAGGTAACTTTGCAATCAAAACATTAAGGCTGCACTTGAGCATAGTTCAGTCGTCCAAACCAGGCAACTTTGGTTCCTAGATAAGAAAAAAGATGTATAAAAGAATAAGGACTAGTGTCTAAAATGCAGATTGCAGAACTATATCAGTGTGTATGATTCTACATCAGACACCCTTCTTCCCAGGGAGTCGATTATTTCAAAAATGTAGCTGTAATCCCACCAATATGGGTGATTTTGAAGAAACAAATGGAAACTGTTGTAACAAAAACAGACTGCGTAACTCGGCTGTGGGTATTTACCTTCTGCAGTTACCAAGCGAAATGTCAAACATTGAATCCTTCAGCCCGAAGACAAATCTTATGAGCTTCAATCAATTTTTCACACGCTGATTCGCCATTCTGCACTATGCATTCGTCTCTTAGCCTCTTAGTTTCCGGACAGGCGCAACATATCTTCTTCTTCGGCTTTTCAGCTGACTCTGATGGCTTTTTGTTTGGCTCTTGCATCTTTTGTTGCCTGAATATTGCTTCAAGAGTACAACTGCCTGGTAGAACGGTAACTCTTTAGCTCTTTCAAAACACACAGCAAAAGCTCAAATTCATTCGCATTGCGAACCAAATGTCGGTTTTATGTACAGAATTTCCTTAAAGCAGAATACGGCTCGTTTGGTAGCGCTAGGAATCATTCCCGGTAACGGAATGATTCCGAATCAATAAAAAATTATGTTTGTTTGGAGCTCTTTTAACACATGAACTTAACCCGACCATTTCCATTTCCTTCCCTTCCCCTTAACCAATTCCATTCCGTTTCCATTCCACTGCTCCAACCAAACGGGCACTAAGTATATTTGAAGTTAGCAGCTAATACACTTTGGCATTTGTTAATTATGGGCAAGACCAAATTGAGCAAGGATTACATGAACTACGATTAACAGTAACAGAGAATAAGAAAAATATACTGATAATTTCGTTTCACCAAATGCAAATTGTTCTTCGATCCTCAGGGTTACGTTTGAAAAAGGAAATATCATTAAAAAAAACAGGTTGAATTTAACAAAGAAAAAGAAGCAAATTTCATCGTCGCACCTCGCAAGATTTCAAGAAGAAAGGTGCACATATTCGAACAGATTCAAATCACTAGAGAAAGACAAGGGCAAATATGTTAAAATCTAGGGTTCGTACATAATGATCGAGAAAACTACGTTTCTCAGGGTTTTCAATTCAATCAAAGGGAGGAAAACTAAAATAAATGAAAATTGCAATCCAGAGGAATCAACAATAAAAAAACATTAACGAAAATACCTCGGCTCTGCTGCCTTTGGCTCTGCGCTTGAAGGTGTCTAATGGCGGCTAACACCGGCTTGAAGGTGTCTAATGGAGGCTAACACATATGGGAGCGAGGAAGAAAGGAAAAAGGGGCAGTCGAGTATAAATGGGCTTAAAATTTCTGGGCTTATTTGGGCTCTGTATTGGGCTTATTCATTTGTCTTTGGGCCATGTATTAGGCTTTTTCATTTTTAGCCTTTGGGCCTAAAATTTAGGTACCAGCTTAATTAATTGTCTCTCTGCTTGACTTCTCTTTGTCTACTCACTGATTGTCTTCAATTTCTGAACTCTTAATCATGTAAATTGCTAACAAATCCAAACATCGTCCACTTTGAGCCCAATTTGATGCTCAAACAATTCAATCAATTTCACACTTGTGGTAAAGAATCTACATTTCTAATTACATATAGTCCTTTGGTTTCTCAAAATACTTGGCTGTTAACTCTCTGTTTGTTTCTTTTTCTTTGATGCAAATCTATATTCATTACAACTCCAAATCCAATCTCTATGTACATGGATTTGGCAATAGCCTGTATGATGCCCCTCTGTTTACAATTATATCCGAACGGGCAACCCGAAGTTCTGGAACGTTGTGATTTTCCCTCTCAAGCTTGCAGTCACAATGACAAGCCCCCAAGCCGACCTGTTCCGGAAAACTCCATTAGACAAGTCCAAACTACGCCGGGAACTCTGGCTCTTCCTAGCCAGAAGAACCTTCTCTTCAGGCCAAGTTGCTGTGAACCTGTCAATTAAGTAGCTGTTTGTCAAGCTCTCGTCTAACACGGTGTGGCGTGATTCATTTGTTTCGTCTATTGAGCATGGGTAGGTTAATTCACGAGAGCCGCTGGTTCCGGGCCATGGGATGGCCATTGATACATCTTGACAGTGGAAGTGCTCGTAAGAGTGTGTAATGGTAACATCTTTGCTTCTTCCGGGCCGGGATTCACTTTCATGTTTCCATACATAAACTTGAGAGTCCTCGCTAGCACACACCACATATTTACCATTCTGCGTAATGGAAGCTGATATTTGGCTGTTGGTGTTTCGGAATCCTATCAAACAGTAATAACCAAGTATGCACACACTCTGTCATTATACTGAGAATAAATCACAAAAGTACAAAGGATGAGCACACATATACAGCTATACACATCAAAGCAAGTCTAATATTTTACAAGAGTTTGGGATATACTTGCAAGTGAGACAAATGGAAAACAGAACCTGTTTATGTACCTTTAAACTTGTGAACTAGATCAACACCATCAACAACACGAACACGTGAATCAGCAGATGTTATAAGCACCTCTGAAGAACTTCCAGGTGCAAACTACATTCAACAAAGAAATGAAAATAACTACAGAATCAGTACAGCTGCAAATATGCAATAGATGGGCCAGAAAACAATCATCACTGTTGCAAAGATCTATGTCCTACCTGAAAACCTGTAATTTTTTTCAAATGTGCTTTCTTTTTCTTGTTCTGGAGGTTGATTCGAGATTTTGGCTGCAACTTGTTTTCTGATAAGCACGGGAAAAAACAAATCAAGCATAAGTATTACATGTACAATTATTGAGCACGGAGTTCATGAGACTGAACACAATGCAACAATATAAGCCTACATTGATGGGACACTGGGACAAAATATAGGATACCTACCAGACGTGTTATATAAGCGGCAATTCCCCTTGTAAGAACCAACTAATGCACCCTGCGTGAACAAATAGGATTTTCATCAGATGACTTTTTATGCAGAATGAAGAATAGCAGATTCAAATCCCAAATAACAGAGGCTTTTGAGCATTATTAAGCCATTCATAGCATAAGATGGACCAACCTGGCCATCTGGTGTGTAGCAAGCAGCCGTTACCATCTCATGCACATCGTTCCAGTCAACAACTTGATGATCGGGAATGCTCCATATGCGGACTTTAGCATCTAGAGACCCACTGATGAAGTATCTATCATCAATTGGGTTAAATTGGATGCAAGTTACTGCACCAAGCAAAATGCATGGAATAAGCATACTATTGCCACTCAATAGGGTTCAGAAAATATGAGATTAGCGCTATCCAGAAAATATGAGATGTCATTCCAGCTAATTTTTTTTTTAATACTAGGATAGGATTTAATATACACATTAGACATAATAAAGCAAACATCAAACTCACCATAATCATTGTGGGAAAAAACATTCAAACAAGTCTTGCTAGACAAGTTCCAGAGCCGCACAGTTTTGTCCATTGAAGATGAAAGCAGAAGCTGAAAACAGAGACTGTGACTGTAAGTAACTCATTTAAGTCAACCAGAAATCTTTCATAATTAAAAATTGGCAATGGTACTCCTCACTCAAATCCGAAAGAGCAGTAGCAAAAACTAGTGGCAGAAACTGAGCAAATAAAAACAAATGCTAGGACTTGCACTGTGATACTACAATGTAAACTATAAAGCTCCCAGCATTTCTACAAACATGTCATTTTCTTCAATCAGCAACAGGAAATTTCTGCTAAAACAATAAGAAGATAACTCTTGTATAAGTCAAGCTCAAATTTGATATAATTTTGTTTTAAATTGAAAATGCTAGTCTTATTACACATAGCACATTCTTATAGTAGATAAGAACATTCAACTACATAGTGTCAAGGATATCATAATATTTATCACTGATTAAATCATCTGGTATAGTGATAAGCTAAACAGCCAACGAACCTGTGATTTGGACCATGAGAGGTCAAGCACATCATCAAGATGTCCCTGGAATGAACAGAACGGTTTTTCTGACAGCCCAAACACAGTCTCAGGAATCACAGTATGGTCCAAGCTCAATGATTTTCGACTGACAGATGTCCTTCCCCGGCTTTTTCGATTTGATGGGCTTTCCGGATTTAGAGTACTCAAATTTAGCCTAGGTGACCCATTTGTCAAGCAAAATTGGCTCAAGCTTGAACTATCTGGTCTATCTGTCAGCAAGTCCCCTTTCCTTTCAGATTCCACCACTTGCCAAACCTGTATCACACAATCCTCACCAGCAGTGGCAAGGAATTTTCCATCCAAACTAAACTTGATACTCCAGATGGACCCATTGTGTGCTTGAATTTCTTGGCTCTTATAGAGCGCAGTCAACTCTTTAACTGACTTCCCATACTGTCGAATCCGGACCCTCTCAGGCCCATGGAAGGAGGCATCCTGGCTCTCATCTATAGTTGAATCTGAGCTGCGCCCACCTTTCCCTGAAGAAGTGTCCCTCTCGTCGCTAATGCGCCTCTCCTTACGCCCAGTTACACCACTAGCAACATTCTTAATACTCTTAAACCAGCTTACTTTTTTCTTAGACTTTCCTCCATTCTCAATATTTCCATTTGGATTTGCATCTGAACGTTCCTTACTATGATCCTCCACATTTTGCCGCCTCATCAATTCTTGAACGATGGGGGAATGCCCTACACACATCTCAAACTCTTCCATGGTCAACTGTCTCCCAGTCCCAACCTCCTTGAGCTTCTTCCACATCCCATCTTCCCTTACTTCATTGACCACAAACTCTTTACCAGTGTCAAGGTTCTTTATAATATACATCTCGCCACTTCCCTCCTCCGTCTCATTATAATCAACATTCTCTCCACAATTTCCACCACCATCCCTCAATACATCACAAAAAGAATGAGAACCGAAATTATCAACATCGGCCTGAATCCCATCAGCCCTGCCATCACCATTCCTAGAGATCGGTCTATCCAAACGAACCAATCCCTCTCTCGGCAAATTATCAACAACACGCTCTTGAACATCAACATGAACACTACTATAATTATCCTTATCAATGATAGTATCACTATTCACAGTATCATCAGAAAATGAATGAATCGAAAGAATCGTACTAGTGGGAGAAGAAGATTTACGAGTAGAACTCTCAGATTTAGATCGAACCATGCTAAAACTGGAGGAATCAGGATGAATCCTGGAACGGCGAATGTTGGAGCTGAGATGAACAGCGGAAACAGATCGAGCGAAATCGATGCCGTAGTCGGAAATAGATGGTTTTCCGCGGGAGACAGTTGCATCAGTGGAAAGTCCAAGGCCACGAAGGAGGCGATCACGGCGTTGCTGGAGGGAGGAAGAGGAAAAGGCATCGTCGGAGATCCAATCGTCGTAGTTCTCGACAGACATTGGGACTTTAGACATCGTTTTAGTAGGATGGCCATGGGAGAAGGAAAACCGAGCTTGAGGTGGAGAGTTGAAGATGAATTCTTCTTCCTCGGAGGCAGGAGTTGATGAATTGGAGGACGAGAGGATCCGATCAAGCGATTCGTAGAAACAATCTTGTTCTTCTTCTTCTTCTGATTCTCCGGTGGAGTCTCCGGCACCGGCGTTGCTCATGGTTTGGGCATCTCCAGCGAGTGCAGCAAGTACTCAGGCTTACCGTTGAGGTCGAGTAACCGAAGAAAGATATACAGAGGGAGAGATGTAGGAATTGGGATTCCGGTGAAATGGCGACTGTTTGGGGTTGCAGATCCGAAGAGTTCCTGTGCAAGTCGGTGCAAATACAGGCAACCGGGCGAAACAGAAGACGGTGAAAGAGAAAGGTGAAAACGACGTCGTATAGCGGTGTGAGGTATTGTTTCCATGTGAGCCTGTGGACAAGTACTATTTATGTGACTTGTAAATCTCATAACGTGGACCGCTATTCGCTTCCAAAACTCTTACTCTAAAGTCTTTGTTTTTACATGTAAAACAATATGGTACTGGCTTTGTGTGATTTTTCCTAATAAAAAAAAAAAATTGAATATAACTTAGGATGTGTTTGGTAACTATACCAAAATAGGATATTAAGAAAAAAAGAAAACTATTTACACAGTATTTCATCTACACATATGTATAACATATCTACCGAAACATCTCCCTTGACATGAGACAACCCAAATAAATACTTTTTTCGATCCCTAATTTAGTTTACAAATTATAACATTACCCCCGTTTGGTTGCAATCCCGGAAACGAAAACGGATTAAAAATGAATGTAGTCCACATTTGTACCTTATTCATGAAATCATTTTATGTGGTTTCATACAAAATGCATTTGCTTTTTCCATTTTGTTACCCTACGGGTATCAAAACTAATAAATTCCTACTACAATTACTTCAAACCACAAGGAATGATACCCAAAAATTTCATGAACATGGGTATACGTATGGACTAGATACGTTTCCATTTCGTTTCCGTTTTCGAAGTTCAAACCAAACGGACCCTTAAGGTATATCGATTTTTATCTCAAAAATCGTATATTCTAAACTTATTGTTGAAGATATAAAAGCTTCCTTATTATATGTAAATATAATAAAGCATTTTTTTTAACATATGATGAAGTTAGCACTTAGCATACACCTAGATATGACCAATTTGAATGTTATAATACACAATTAACACATGCCAAACAAGGTAGGCAGCTGCCGAAAGTTAACCATTCACAGCTCACAAGACCACCTCCTATACCTATGTTCTAATTTACGTCTACCAAGCTAAGCATGATTCGCTTTTTATACAACCGTACAATACAATTTCTTTTCTTTTATTGGAAACACTACATTATCATTTTCGGTATTGTATTACTATTAGGGTTTCTTTATTTTGTTCAAAACAAATTATTAGAGTATTTATTATATATATATATATATATTAAATTTCAAATCAATATAAAATATTTAAATGATGAAATATATATTAAGATATAAATTTTACATACATATCATATCATATAAGATCATCATATTTATTATTATCATTTAAAAAAATTTACATATATATAAATAATAGTTTCATTCATAAATAAAAAATTATATAAAAAATCATGAGATTATTTAATTTAGCATTTTCTTTTAAATATAATAATGATTTTTTATAGTAAAGTAAATAGAGCACGCAAAACCATTTAAGCATAATTAATCAAAGTGATAAATCAACAGAGTTGCATGTGCCTAAGTATGATTAGTTTAATGAGACAGCCCTTGTGTCTAGATTCCAAACAGCCTGGTTATGCTTAAAATTAATGGATTCCAACTTAAAATAAATATTTTTTAACCCCTGACATAATATTAATATATAACCATATCTAGCTAGCTATGTATAAGCTGATTATGATATTTTTTTTTTATATATAATCACTTAATCAGAGAGATAATTTTGATATATATTTCATTAACTGATCGACTTACTGGTGTCAGTGACAGTCCAATAATACATATATAGAAGCCAGAAGAAATTTTTTTTTTTCCAGTAAACCACAGGCATATAAATGTTATAAAGTAGATTATAAATAAATAAATAAATAATATTAGTATATAAGGACCGTAAATTATTTCTCGTATTGTCAAAATTAATTTAGGTTTGATACTCACCATGACTCTAATCAGTCTTAAAGCACAACATTATGTTAAATTTAGTAATCTTTTTGTTATATAATAGGCTCGAAATTTTACAACTTTGAACGTGAAAACTTATTATTTTCGGTAATCTAGAGATCGATGAACCTTCTTCAAGTATGGAAGCAAAGAGATATATTAGGGTTCCAAACATGGGTCCTAATTGCATGTGCTTTTCTGGCATTACATATAATGATTCATATGATTAATAGGAAAAAGATGAAGTTAAAATATTAGTTTATAAAATGGAAACTAAGGAGGAAGCAACGTTAACATAATCAGGGAATTTGGCTCTTAGACATCAGAAAAGTCAGATGAGCAATGAGATCATTCCATTCGATATCTAGCTTTGCGTTCTTTTAATTTACAGGCTAGCTAATTCTTCATCGATCTAGATAATAATTTATAATATCTCATTTTAGTTTCATTTAACGGTATGTCTGTGTACAATTTGCGAGTTTTTAGTTTACATAAATTACATAGAATAGCACTAACTTTGGATTTAGTTGCTCTCTCTAACACAAATTTTAAAAACATTAAATATAATTCTCAAATTTGGGATTGGTTGTAGTCTATGGCTCAATCCAAGAAGGGTCCTGTGATTCCTACAGTTCTTACGTTTTAGTAATATAAACTCTTTAGCTAACAGTCTCAAATAGATATATTTTTGATAAGGTTTTTCTTTCCGTTGGATTTGTGCAATAAATTTTTGTTCTCAAATAGTGTTTATAAATGCTATCGGATTAAGTTATTAAACACAAAAGTTACCAAGCTTATTTGTCCTTTGATCGGAATATTTCAATCCGGTCTTGTGTTATTTTCTTATTTTTTATATATTTTTTAAATAAAAAACTGTTTACGGTTTGTTTTGAGTTTGAGCTGGATCGTAATGAACCCATATGACTGGGCAACCTTTGGATTTTTATTTTTAATTTTGCTATCTATCTATCGATAATAAACTTATGAAATACCTAAAAAATAAAGAAAATTTACGAATCTCTTGTAGTTGAAGGTGTGATTATATTTTATTTTGAAAATTTATGTCACAAATCACGTCCCAACTCTCATCTAAGAATAGGTAAAACTAAAACCGCACTTGCTTGGCTCATGCATGTCTGACTCGGCAACCTTTGGGTCTTTAATTTAATCGGTTTTGAATTTCAATTAAGTAGACCGTTTCTCGTTAAATCATTATCCATGCATCAACATAATATTGTAGTAAGAAAATCTTACGTGCGAACACCAAGGAATGTACACATTATTATAAATCCTAAATGATACGAGTACATATTCATCCCCAAAAAGTTTTTTTTCAAATAACTTAATGACATAGTTTATGAAAGCTCGAGAAAAGATCGATTTGGACTCTTTTATTTGATTAAAGCATATTATTAAGCTTGGTTAAAATTGTATTTTGATTATGAACTTGACTTGATTCTATATATATATAGATAGAGAATACCGTCTCTTCTCCCAATATGAAAAACCCCGAAAGAATGTCTATATATATAGATAGATAGAGAATACCGTCTCTTCTTTCAATATGAAAAACCCCAAAAGAATGTACAATATGAAGTTATGTAATTAACATCTCTAAGATTTTATTCTCGGAACAAAGTATCCAACAGTTAGATACCATACCATCTTAGTTACTACAGTACATTACATATCTTGTTAAGTGTATTCTCCTCGTTTTGATTAGTCGCACCAAACTCATCAACCATTAACATATCCATCCAATCAATTTCCTGAAGATAATCAAAATCAACATTCTCACTCTTAAGATCCAACGATTCCTTCAACACTTTCGTTGAACTCGATTCTTCCGAATCAAGATCAAGATCACACAGCTTTCGCTTCTGTCTAAATTGACTATCATTCTCCTCAACTGTAATCCTTTGCTGATTAGTTTTGATTAAACCCTGAAAAAGATGAGGGAAATTAAGCTTAGCAGTGTGTCCACGTAACACAAACGCATGGCAATCGTATTCCAAAGCTGCATCCTCAGCTGAGGCGAATGTGCCGAGCCATTTGCGACCGGATCTTCGAGGAAGACGAATCTCCGCAACCCACTTTCCCCATCGGCGTTGTCTCACTCCTCTGTATGTATTCTTGGCTTTGTTGGGTACTGAAGTTGGATTTGAGAAGGAAACCATTTCTTGATTGTGGGGTGCAGTGGATGAAGTGAGTTGATCTGGGAAGTGAGTTGGAGATGGAAATGATTTTGTTTGGCTTTGTAGGGTTTGATCAATAAAGGATTCCATTTTGAATGATCTTGGAACTCATCAATGGTGGATATATGTTGAGAAAGGATGCACAATTTGTAGTGTGTTGTCCAAGACAACAGAAAATGGCCTTTTCTCTTTCCTGCGCGCCAAAAGTCAAATGTGATGTTTAGGGTTGTGTTTGGTTATCTGACCTTTTAGGGTTTATGGCTCCTTAACCCTCTAACATATTCAATATACTCGGTCCCTTTGGTTTTGGCTCAGAAAACGGAAAAAATTCAATCTCATTATCTTAAATTTCATTCTTTTTTTTTCCAAAGTAATTGTAATTATTCATTCACAAAATTTATCTATAAATTTATGTTTTTCATTTCTTTATTTTTGTTTTTCTATAACATATCAAAATTAGTTAAATTATATCCCAACTTTTAAACTATTGTAAATAGTTTTAAAATTTGCCATAAAATTTTATGTATGAACTAGATTCGTTTACATTTAATTTTTAAAAATTTAACCAAACGGAATCGAAAAAAGATTAAAAATGGACGATTTACTTACTAAAAATGAACTAACAGGATTAAGGGGGAAAAAAATCAAATTTCTCCTAAACTTTTCTCTACTAGAGTCTCTCATGATGCATGTCGAACTTGCCCTTATGTATATTTGTTTATTTTTAACTAGGTGCTGATCGATTTGGGCCAAAAGTTAATTTGAAATGTTAGAATCGATGAGTCACGAAGCAGTAATGTATTATATAATATGAAGAGACAAAACAAAAGATAGGAATTCACGAAAGGAAAGGGATTGGCCTGGGAAAGTCAACGTGATTGCTATTGATGGATGAAAGAGAATGAAACATGTCAAATATAGTCTTTAATTTTGTGTATGAAGCATGCAATTTGGAACACAAGCTTTGCATCGTCAAGAGACTCAACACTAAAGTGAAAGAGAAATCCTTTTTTGTGCCAAACGATTTTGATAGAAATAGTGATTAGGGTTCCACAAATGCGCGTGCATTTTATATTACGGTTTAACTATAATCACGGTCTAAATATGATATTGGACCGCGATCAAACAATAACTCGTATAGTCTAAGAGACTAAGACCTAGATCTTAGACCGGACCGTGTACAAACTGTTACTGTTAATTCTCATGATTATGGCTCTGGAGCGGGATAACAAACAACAAACAGGTATTTGTGTAGAATAGTTTTGATGCTTTTGTGTAGTTCTGGTTGAATATGAATAAGGGGTGATCTCTTCAAAAAGGATCTAATTAAGCCAAGAGTCTATGGTACAACCCTGGCCAAGACCGGACTATTGGTCTTAAGGTTCAGGACAATTTTGCACATCCCCTAACAACGATACCATACAATAGTAATAAATATGAATCATAAACAATCATGTAGACAACATACTCTCAACCACAAATCCAAAGATGACTAACATCCACACTCAACCTCATAGATGCGAAGTCAAGGCACCAATTTCTCTTGTGTCCACGACCTCTTAAAAATACTGTAGATACTATGGATGGTGTCCTTCTAATTTTGACTTTGTCTGTTTATGTTCAAGAATTTTTTCAATTTTCAGAGTATACTCCTGAGTTTAAAGCTTTTTCGGATTGTACACTTCTACAATTTTTTACAATTTATAATTAACATTTTGAGAAAAAAGAAGATAATTTTTTTTCTCTAGTTATTGTTAAAATTCATTTTAAAGATATATATAATTTATTGAATGAATAATTTATCTTTTTATTTCCTTGAAATGTTAATAAATGTTAATTTATAAATAATTAAAAGGTATAATCCGGAAAAAAATCTAAAACTCAGGGAATCCATCAAAAAAATAAGAACGCTTGAACATAATCTAAAAAGGTGAAAAGTACGAATACATCATCTGAAATTCCTCAAAATACTATAATCTAATTCACAAATTAAATCATTATCATAATGGGGTGTTTATGCCGGGCTTGAGAGACAAGAAGTCAGATGGTTGTTTTGTATGGAAATTGGGCCTTAGTTTTGGAATTGGGCCTTTTGGGCTTTACCTTTATAATTGGGCCTGATGGTTGTTTTGTATGGAAATTTGCTTTTGAGGAGCATTTGAGGAAAGGACTTTTATAATAATTTTATGGATCATATTTTCAAAAATTGTTTTTAATTTCTATATTTTAATTATATAATAAATATCTTTAATCGTTTAAAACACCTGCACATACAGTAATATTAAAAATATCATTTTAGTTTGTTTAAATGGATACATATTAGCTTGTTTGAAAATTTACATCCTAAGCATATATTATTTGCCAAAGTCTCTTCTAATGCCAAGGAGGTTAGAGCTATGATATTTGTATAATGGAAGATGTTCATCGACAAGAGAAACCTAATTCTTTAATTATAATAATAGCTTATTTGTCTTTTATACGATCTGCAAATTATTTCATTAAAGATCCTTATTGAATTATTGTTTAGGGATGAGGTATGTAAGTGATAAAGGAAACTTTTTTATTTATTTATTGTGTGCTTCGTACTTGGATAGGGGCCGGAGAATAAAAGAACTTTAAAGACACATATAGAAAAAGAAAAGGTTTTTAAAATATTATTTTGACGTCATATTAAGAAGAAAAAATTGAGAAATTTAATTCTCACTTTTGTTTATTAAGCTTTTTATAATATCAGTGTATATTTTATTTTATTTTATTAGCTTTAGAAAGAAAAAAAATGTATTTTTAGTGTTTAAAATTTTAAATAGATAATATATTTTGTAGCACAGCCTTTTTTTTAGAAAAACTAACGATAAAAAAAATCACCTAAATTGTACCGGGTAACAAATAAGGTGACCGATTAACTCTATAAATAATTTATCTTTGTGATATCATTAACCATATTTAATATTCTTAATTAGATTTTATAGAGAAATTGATTATAAGTTAGAAACTTAATAAAAATTGAGATAAATTAATCATGTTCTACAGAATAATAATCCGACAAGCAAATGTGTTGGGCAAAAAGCATGAAGATTTGCAAAAATGCCATAAAAGGTGTATATATAGACATCATATAAGTTCCAATCATAGGATAGAACAAAATATGTTGGAATAGTCGCCGTGACTAGGGTAGTAAATAAAATGAGGGATAAGGATTTCCTAAAGTATAATGTAATCATGCACGCATCTATCATATGATACTTATCCATCATTTGTTTTGAGCGATTTAACTTTTTTTTTATTTGGACATATTTTGTTTATGATCAAAATCTATGGCTAAGTTTTTATAGGACGTTTGATTTACTCGCAAGGCGATGGATGGGAATTCGGACCGATTTGCCTAACCCAAAGTTAGGTGCCGAGTTGGACGAACGCAATCGATCGAAATGTCCCAAGACTTAAATCCCTTAATCCATAAACAAATTAATGATTGGATGAGGCAAATTCAAAAATACCAAACTGTAATACAGGGTCCTAACAACAAAGACGAAAAACAAAAAACATCAAGTGGAAGAGACCAATTTTGAACTCAGTCAAAATTAATTTTGATGTTTCTAAAAACTCAAATGATCAATGTGCCCTTGACTTTATCATTCGAGACCACAATGCTTTAACACTTACTACCGGAATGGGTCGATGCAATGTAGAAACTATCCTTCAAGCAGAAGTTTATGCTTTGAGAGAGGGCCTCCAAAAGGCCATAAGTTTATGACTCAACACTGTTAAAATCGAAGGAGATAACTTTGAACTTATTAACTCAATTAATCAGCGCCGTCGCAGATAAGTTTGCATCTC
This sequence comes from Fagopyrum tataricum, assembly GCA_002319775.1. NCBI lineage: Eukaryota > Viridiplantae > Streptophyta > Magnoliopsida > Caryophyllales > Polygonaceae > Fagopyrum > Fagopyrum tataricum. Next base: position 3,788,365 of record CM008286.1, read on the forward strand.
TTGACCATTACTCGGATACGGGTGATGGAGACCTTCCACGAAACGTTGAAGACCTCATCCGAAAGGATGCTCTTGGACGATAATTTTCGAACGTTGATCCTTCTTGTTTTCTCTTAACTTTGTATAAAATTAAAAAAAATGATCTCAATCGACTGGTCCACGTAGTATCATACTTACCACTTAGACCTAAAATAAAGTTAGACTACGTTGAAGTTTAATTAATATTTAAAAAAGATTAATTATAATCATAAAATGAGAGTAGCTTTATCCACGAAAGGATAGAATTTTGGTTTCGGGTCTTTGACCTAACATTACTAAAATGTACCTATACTTTTCAATAAATGCATAAAAGAGTCGAAAAGGACATTAGTTCTTTTAACTTGGCCCTTTCACTTTTCTAGTGATTGAAGAGTGAAAGAAACCTAAATCTCGATACATGACTAGCCCTTTTAATTACATTAATACTCAAGTTTTAGTTTCAATTATCAATATAGATTACTTTTATTTTTTTATTTTTTTGATCTAATAGAACGGATAATTTATGGACTTGAAATTGTTTAAACGACGCGTGGCTACTCACTTGATTACATGCCATACATATAAAAATAAGCCAACAGGGTCAACAAATCGTTGGCAAATAGATCGATATTTTTTGTTAAAGTCCACACATCAAGACGGATTTAGTGTGTATATGAACGTACGTGTGTGTTTAAGTCTAATTTCATTTTATAAATTTCAACGGATTTAATTTTAAATCAATCGATAATAAAAGAAGTGACACACTAACCTTATATATTAGGATCGAAATTTCTACTTTAAATGTAATAAACTATTATCTCTAACATTTTTATTTGTTACGAAATAGATGAATGTACTTTTTTTTTCCTAGAGAAATTATGATTGGTACTATAATATTTTAGATTTTAGGATGATGCCTAATAATTTTTCACTTTTCGAATCATGTCGGCTTAAGTTTATCATTTCTAGAAATACATATTTTCATCATTCATATTTCATAAGTTGAAATTTTGAGGAAAAAAAAAAATATGCATCCAAGAAGTGATATATAATTGATACAACAATAAATAAATAAAAAGGTTCCTCAAAAAACTAATTTACTTGCGGATAATATATAAACGTTATATTTTAAAAAATTACAAAACTCAAAGCATTATCCAAAAACTTGAAAAATCCTCTAACATCATCTAAAAGGTCTAAAGTTATATTTATTTGTTTTATGGGTGATTTTGATAAGTATGCACTTTTTAATCTATATATTTTACTCAAGTAGCTTTCGTAATGATAATGTGACACCCTTACGTTTTTCTTAAAATAAATTTTTATCAGACAACATTTTTTTTTCCTAAAGCATTATCTAAATTATAAATCATATAATAAATTTCCGTCCAAGAACTCGGATTAGTTGAACGATATTTTGCACAACCGTATCTCAATTTTTGATTCTCGATATATCTATTTTAAAATCATAATTTTGTTCAACAAAATAACAACATCTTCAACCAATTTTTTTTAAAAAGATAAAATCAATAGTTAAAATTCTCATATGCATTTTTTTTATAGAAACTTATCGAGTATTACGTATTATCTCTAAAAATTCGTTCAACAAATAAATATATATATATTCGGAATCCGTTCCGCCCCAAATTCAGCCCCATTTGCCTTCACAATTCACATTATTAGGGCGGATTTATTTAAAAAAATTCTGGGTTATTGGGGCGGATGCAGAATCCGCTTCCGCCCCAACTTGAAAATTCCGCTTTCGTAGTCGCGTTAGTAGTTCTTTCATCTACGTGAATAGTAACTTTGTTCATAAAAACGTATTTATACTTTGAAGTTTTAGCATATATATACACTAGTAGGAGATACTAAATTATAAATTTTCTTTAATGAATATATATTGATAATGAAAATGATATATAATGAAAACAATACTTCTATATTCAATTATAAATGATCGAGATTATATAAATGTATCATATTTATTATGGTGTTATAAAAAAAAGGTGTTATGACATATATTTTTTCAAAAAAAAAAACATATAATACATTTTGAAAAGTAACTGCATTAAAAATATAAAGATAAATATATAGTTTAGATAATATTGCATAATTCTATATTTTACATAAAACGAAGTTTAAGTAATTTAATATAAACTATACATAATATGTAATAAACACAACATCTACACATAATAGACTATTGGATCATTATAAAGAATATAAATATATGTATTAAATATTAAAACTATTTACATACCCATATATCCATGAACACGTAGCCGCAGAGTGAGGAGAAAATATCAATACCTAAACATGCGTGAAAGGTACATACAATGTATCTTTTATCTTAGCTTTTGAAGGATTAAAGTTTGTAGAGAGAACAAATTCTCGCAATACCAACAACTACTTTAAAACAAAAGCACATTTTTGGTATCAATAATTACACTATTCTCCAACCTTTGATTATTGCTCATACCCAACTTAATGTAACCTTAGTCATAAATATCTCTACTGATTCATAACTCAATTTCATAATATCTTTTTAATTAAGTCTTCAATAATTATTGAAGAAATCATAAATACCTTTAGCACTCAAGGTCGGATTGCTCAAAGAAGGCCTTCAACTAGTGAGAACTTTTTAGGTTCGGTCTGATCTTGACCGATAAATAACCTAAGTGTTTGTAATTTTCACTTTATAAAGCTTTTGCGTATATCCTTCTAAATTTCTAGGGCCAAAAGTCACAAATTTAATGAATTATTTTACTCGTATTAGTTATATGAGCTAGATGTTATATGTCTTTTTTATATAAGATAAGATGTGTTATTTGTAGCTAATATAGCTTGATTATTACTCCCTCCACGTTCAAACTTCTTAAATTTTCGCATGTATTAGCTGTATATTTTAGATATTTTCGATATTATTTTCTTATCAATAATGAGTTAAAGTCTTTAGAAGAAAGTCTTTCGGGAAGAAAAAACGAAACGTAATCGGTTTAAGTTCGCTAAAAGCTATCGCACTTCTAAGATAAGGAACTCAGTCTATTGCTAGGCCTTTTTTCTTAGCCTTTCTCCCATCACTAACTTAGTTCTATCTTTTTTTCTAGGGTGTTTAATTGTCCAATAAGAAAAAAAGGGAGAAAGGGTTATCCATATACGTTAATCAATATGTTGAGAATAAAATTTATTTACAAGACAGATAGATAGCATACTATTGTCTATTTACAAGAGAATCCTTCACCTCTCTTGTCACGCCAATGATTTACTTAGAAATAGTTACTGACGAGTGATGACAATTTACATTTTAAACAACGATATAATTTTCTAAAATTATGTTTTTTTTAATAAACGGTTAAATTTTCTTAACTTTTGAAGGTTGTCTATAGGAAAGTATTTTTATGGATGAAATAGGAAGTTAGAAATTATTTGACAAATCGTTGTCGGCGGTCGTTCCGGATAAATAGGACGGTTAACCGCACAATTAGTTTTTCTAAAAATGTGTATAATATTGACTTGGTTGAAGAAACGAAGATTCACAATGAGGTCGGATAAAAGCATCTTGGCCTCTAAAAGACAATTCCATCTAATGACTTCGAAGTGCCCTAATAATTTAGAAGTTATGACCTTTAATTTCATTAATTTTTACCAATATTTAGTTCAATAGTCTACTTTAGAGCAATTTTTAGAACATGAGCCTCCGCTAATATTTTCTTTTCACACCCAGACAAACAACATTAACATTATTATTTTTGATAACATAATTAATCGGTATTTTATCTGAATTAAGTTTGGATCAATTAAAATTAAATTTAAAAAGCCTTTCTCTCTTTTTTACTCCCTCTTGTATATTAGAACTGTTTGGTGGTGATCATTCTCATCTTTTATCATTTTCATTGAGGAGAGTAATGTATTCACTGAACTTACGTATAATACGTATTTAGTACAATTCGCTAAGTTGTTTTTCATTCCTATCACTACAAACGGAAAAAGATACCTTCTTCCTTTTATTTATCTTTTTCTATCACATAAATAATAGCGTGTGTATCCTTACATGTTTAATGTTCTTTCAGTTACGTTGAGCATATTCCGTATTTAAAATTCTAATAAACTATTGTTTATTACAACTTTATTTCCTATTTATCATTTTATATGTGTCCTGATTAGTTCTCTATGAGTTTTTCTTCATAAAATGTCATTTTTTAATCTATCCGTTTATAAATACGGAGTATTAAATAGCCTACTTAAAGTAAACAATAATAAAACGTTACACTTAAACTCGTCGACGTGGAATATTCGCCACACGAGCGAGGCTTGCTCGGTCGTGTACAAGAAGATCCGCAAGTTTCTAGAGACGCATCCCTGTGGTCCCCATGTATCTGGCCACGTGTTCTTGGCTATTGAGTTACTGTGGTCGAACTCACCTTACATTATTGTATGCGATACGGTGCACCCTGCACTCTCATCACCAGTTCTTTATGTGGACGGTTGGATATGATAAGGCTCATCTGAATAATTTATACGTTCTACCTCCACGTGTCATAATCTTTACGGCTTGATAAACTATTGTGGGTCCCATATTGATACTTATCCCAATGCAGCAGATCGTCTCATCGCCCCCCACGCCTTGCCTATATAAAGCTCGTCTCCGCTGCTCAATTCTTGAAATTCGAAAAACAATAAATATAATTTCAGGAGGAAAAAAATGAGTGTACCAAACAGAGATCTGATTGGGCAATTGAACTTGCCGCCGGGCTTTCGATTTTTTCCGACTGATGAAGAGCTGATTGTTCAGTATCTCTGCCGGAAGGTAGCCGGTCATGAATTCTCTCTTCGGATCATCGGCGATGTTGATCTTTACAAATTTGACCCGTGGGTATTACCCGGTAAGACTCAAAACCCGGTTCATATATATTTTTTTAATTATCCGGTTCGATGTTCTTATATTTCATGTATCAGGCAAAGCTGTGTTCGGAGAGAAAGAGTGGTATTTCTTTAGCCCGAGAGACCGGAAGTACCCAAACGGGTCAAGACCCAACAGAGTAGCTGGGTGCGGGTACTGGAAGGCTACCGGTACGGACAAGGTGATAATGAGCAAGGGGAGGAATGTTGGGGTGAAGAAGGCTTTGGTGTTTTACATGGGGAAAGCTCCTCAAGGTACTAAGACGAACTGGATCATGCATGAGTTTCGTCTTTTTGATTCTCCTCGTAGTTCTTGCACATCAAAGGTTTGTTTTTTATCCGCATTCTTTTTTCCATTATTGATTTTTAAACTTTTATTAAAATTGTTTGTGAAAATTGTGTTATTGCAGTTGGATGATTGGGTGTTGTGTAGAATATACAAGAAAAACTCTGGCGGCGCCGCCAAGTCTGCTGCGATGGAGTCAAGCAACGAGTACAGCGTCGACGGTTCATCAACTTCATCGGAGACGTCGCACGTTATCGAAGATCAGGAGACGAGTTTGCCGGACGATGATCAGAAGCTGGTTTTGGAGAATTACGGGTCAGTTAGTCTTGATTGGAGTGTGTTGGCTGGGCTAACTGCGGGCCCTGAGTTTGGAGCAAACGGGCCGAGCCAGGCCCACGGTGAGCAGCAGAGTGGTCACGTGATTAACGATGGGAGTGCCACGTGTGTGCCTTCATTGTCCCATATCGACGGTTTGGCTGGAGGGTTTGCAAACCAGAGGCCTAACACTAACAATATGATGTGGGCCCAGAACTACTTGAATTCTGTTGACCCGTTTGTGGGGACGTACATGGCTACGAATCCGGTGGCGGCGTTCGGGTTCAGAGAGTGAATGGATTAAGAGAAAGCTGTAAATATTCAGCTGTTTCCGTATTTTTAGAGTTTTGAGTGTTTAATGTAAAATTTGGAGGTATTTGTGTTGTTTAGTTTCTGGAATGTTTACCTAGGTAGAGAAGGAGATAATATAATAAATAGTAGTATACTATTATGGAATTAAAAGTAATCAATATTATCCGGTTAATTAGGGCAAATGCGGATCTCCTGATCCATGTCGAGACCAATCATGAATCATTTTATCCAATGCGCCGTTTTTAAGTTTAATTATGTTCATTACAATGTTTAATAAATAAAAAAAATGATAAATACAAACGGAATTTGCAATCCAATGACTAAATATTCTTAATATTTACGGGTTTTAACTATTTGTAAAAGTTAAGATGAGGTTTGTTCCATTTAATTTGATTTATCACAGAAAAAAAAAAAATCTATCTCTAAACTACGTAATTTTAAATTGTATTTTAAGAACAATTTTTTAATAAAAAATATATTAAAAAAACTCCTGTTTTTTTTTAAAATAAATAAAACGGATATTCTTAAAGGTTAAACTAGTTCTTAATATGTAAGAAATTCTAACCTATTTTTATAGACAACAATAAAAATAAAAATGAGGTGAATTACATATGGAATTTGTGTTCCATTTTGAAGTTTATTTATTTTATTACACATTTTTGAAATATTTCTAGATGTAAACTATGTATTTTATAATTATACTTTAATATTTAACCAATAAAATGAGATGATTGCATATAGAACATTGAGAAGTGGTATAGTCAAACTAGTTACCGACAATGTTAGAGTTTAAGAATCAACATTACACGTATAAATGATTTTATTACATTGTATATTCAAAGCTAAAAATCATTTTGTGTACAAATGTGAGTATATACGTGTAAAACTTTTAAAGGTTTTATTTTTTTACATTGAAATATACATTAATCTTAATTTTTTTTTGTTCGACATTAAGTCACTCATTAATCCTTTAATTTCTAATATCACTCTTATCCCCGTTTAGTTGTAACTCCGGAAACGAAAATGGAATGAAAACGAATCTAGTCAACATATGTAATTTGTTCATGAAATCATTCTGATTGGTTTCATGTAAAATACACTTGTTTCCCCTACTTTGTTACCCTATAGAGTATTAAAACTAATCAAATTCTACTACAATTAGTTCAAACCACAAGGAATAATTCCCAACAACTTCATGTACAATAGTGTACATATGGACTAGATTCGCTTTCATTTCGTTTCTGTTTCCGGAGTTTAAACCAAACGGGCCCTTAATTTTTGCAGGAGAAACACAATCAAACAAGTCAATCAAATATGTAATGGATAATAGACTATAAATAAATAAATAAATAATTTTAAAAATCGAGATTCATTGGCTGACACGTGGCATACAATAAGGTCAATAATCACCCACCTTTTCACTGAAAGAGAAATATCGACTTTCTTTTTTTAGTATGTATGATTAATATTTGACTAGTTGGGCGTATCGACATCCTCATATATATTTTTAAAAAAATACAACAATATTATAGAATGTATGGACAATTTATTGACGACCATTGTTCTTCCACGTACGGGACCAAAGTGTATCATCTGAAAACGATTATAAATTAATTTATGACGATTATAAAATGTTTTTTAGTGTTACGTACCTTTCATATCAATAAAGAAGACAAATTAGTGGACATACCCCCAACTAAATAGGAATTTCATGGTACCATTTGGCATGAGAAGCCTCTGGAGTTTTTGATTATTCAATATATTATAAATTAACAAGTTTTTTTTAATCTCTAGTTTATTACTTCTTTTTTCTACAAGAAATCCAATTTTAAAACATCTAAATGTGGAAAATTCCAGAAAATCTAGTCATAACTATACGTGTGATCTTTTTGTACGTTGTCAATAATAAAATAAGCCACGTTTTGACACACCTAATAAATAAGCCACGTTTTCTTATATGTTTTTGCAGCGTAGAGTTTCCTAGCCTACGGTTTGTTTTTGTATGTTATCTTCAATTATTTATGTAATAATATAAAGAGGAAAAAAAAGTCCATCAAAAAAATATAATGATGAAAATCTATCACAATAATACTATAAAATATTGTTGTGATTATTTAATAAATAATATTTTATCATAGATTTGATTAACATTTATAATATATACTGATACGGGATAGCCGTGAGGTTGCCTGATTTTTCAACACCAAGAACTTAAGATAGAAGAAGATAGAAAAGACGTGGATAGGGTATAGAAAATGTGGAGTTGATGGATGAATGACCTAATGAAGATGGCTGGATCGTAGCTGGATAGACTGGTTGAATTTCTAGAAGGAACTCTTCCGCTATAATCTTATGTTGAAGGGAAAGACACGATTGTTCTCAAAGCACAAGAAGTCGTCTAGAGATCAAAGAGAGATCGATCATATACAATCTTTAATCACCAATTTTATGAGGATTATGGACGCATTCGTATAAGGAGATTATCGGGGATTATAATCTCGACTGTTATTTTTTAATTTAATTCAACTAGGGTTATTGTAACACCCTTCTAATGAACGCACGCACCTAGACCAGTGTAAACCCGAATAAGACTTTTTTTTAAAAAAAATTCCGATGTTATGGGTTGGAATGTGAGTCCCGAATTTGACTTTAAGTTCTTGTCCATACATTTCCGAGTTGGACTTCGGGCCGGACAGTCGTATCCCGGATTTTTTAATTAAAAAAATCATAGTAATTGTTTATAAAGTAAAACCTTACTCGGGTTAAAATCCTACTATCTACCTTTATATTTTACTCCATACTATTTTTTGAAATGTCTTATCCTAATAATTGTATTGACTAAAAACAAAATTGTAACTTTTGTGTATAAGTAATACTCCAGAAGCTTGTTTAAACGAATTGTAGACTAATGAGATAACAAAACTTAAATGGCGAACAGTTAAATATAGATTCGAGGGAAGTGAATCAGACGCTGCACAATCCTTGTGATGGCAACGTTACGATTTTAATTTGCTGCGTTGATAAAGATTTTGCAGATAGTGTCATTCAGTTTAAATGGGCTTCATTTTGAGTATTTAATAAGCCCATTGGATCTCCTAGGGCTAAACTAAATGACCAATATGTATTATGGATTTATGGTTTAGTAAATAATTAGAGACTAGTAGTTATGAGCCACCAAATTCATAGCTTTGTTTAGAGGTTTGTAGTCAATCTCGAAGCTGGAAATAATTTATACAAACAAAATAAGAAAACACACACGAGTATTTACGATGTTGATTCGATTGACTAAAATACGAGTAGTTATATAAACTCTAGAAACCCTAAAACTTACGAATGAGTAGGGATGTGATATGATACAAGTTGTTCAGATTCGGGTCGCGTTCGGTTGGCCAAAAGCTCGGCTCGTATTCAACTTGTTAAAATCTCAGCTCGAATTTGTTCATATTCTAAATGAGCCAAATATTAACACATTTTAAAATTTGTATAATATTTAGGCTTGACTTGTTCAGGTAAAATTTGGCTTGTCCGGCTAAAATATATAAAACTATAGAAGTATTATTAGCCGAGTTACTCGGGATCGGCTCGTTAAAATTTCGGTTCGTTCGGCTCGTATTACATCACTATTGATGCGTAAATAACATCAAACTTAACCAAAATCTGGCCCTCGTATTTTTTGCGAAGTGTGATTTCACGGATAACTTTTTCAAAACATATCTATATTGTATGGGTTTGTTTGATATTTATACCGGGACACAACTACGGAATATCAAACGGATATCTGATAGTAGTAAGAGTCCACACGTCCGTAAGAGCAAATCATAGAATTAGATCCAAGCCAACACAAAAACACAACGAAATTTCATCTAAAACTAGCTAGGTCACCTTTTATTAAACATTGATAAATAAGTATTATACAATAGTCACCCTTGGAGTAGTCCTCCCTATCCTATCACTTGATAAACAAGGAAGCAAACCGTCGGGGGAGAAACGAGTAAGTGAAATCCTTACGAAAAATTAAAAGCATAGAGAGAAAATCTATAGTGAAGTTAGCTTTGTGGTAGACATGTCAAAGTCGGATATTTCAACTCCTGGTAAACAAGCTTTGGCATTGTCGTATCATACTAACGAAAGGGTGTCAATTGGTAATGAAAAATACGCAATTGAGTTTAGTATAAACATGAATACCAAACTAATATTGTGAAATTTCAGCTGTCCACCGACCGTAAGCGGTAAGCACACTTCCTGTGTGAAAGATCCGAGATAAATCATAAGCCTATTGAGATTTCATTGTAAAATCAATTGACGATAGAAGTAGCCACCAACCTCAATTATATTCTAAACCTTTTATACTTCTATTATCGACACACACCCTTGGTGAAAACATATGACTAGATTGATACTTGACGGCATATTTTAAGGCTATAACTAAATCCACTTATTGGATGATTGATCATAATTTAGTGTCTACCGACATATATTCAGTTTGTTATCCTAATACAATTGGTAATATAGAAATAATATACTAAACTTTTAAACTTACTATTCCTTTATTATCAAGAACACACCCTCAAATATTAACAAATCAAAGATATACATGTACATCTACGTCACTCATGTACATATTTTCTTATGTAGCATCATATTCATATTCATAATTGATATCGATATCAAAAGGAGTCCACACAGTGTTTTCTCGATGAATCCGACATAAGTACACCACTATGAAGTAGAGTTTGTCCTCAAAACCATAAACAATGCGTTTAAGATAACCTTGAAGACCAAATACCAAAGCAAATTTCTAATCAATCAACTAATCATTTTACAACATGATCATAATAGACCTCCAAATTTCACGACCAAGTTAAAAGCACAAACACTAAACCATCCTTAATATGACACTACTTACAACGACAAGATTAAGATAAGAGTGTATAAACCATCCTTAATATGACGCTACTTATATCGACAAGATTAAGATAAGAGTATAAAGCGGAATATTTCGAGCTTAATATATAAGATAAGTAGACTAAATCTATTATTGTCGTATTTTAATGTAATCTTACAGGATTTATGAGGCTAACATACATATAAATTTGTATATACACGAAATCGCTCAACGTTATATCTGTATCGGACTTTAACATCGTACCGTGACTTTAACAGTGTACACGCGGAGCATAATCACGTCATTAAGAAAATATCAAACGTTGGGTCCCATTGTGATAAGGATTAAGGATTAGGAGATGAGATTTAAGTGATGTGGACTTTTACAAGTGATAGTCTATGCGGAGGTTGGTCCATCTTTTTGCCAGCAATGGGCCCCACCTCTAGAAGATGCTGTTTCCTCTTTATTCTCCCTCTTCAACTAGCAATTCCCGATTTGTCTTTATTTCCACCCACTCAAATATTCAAAGATTTATATATAAATATTCCATTTACCAAATTCGTACAACTTTCGGTAAATATTCACAAACTTAACTCAACTTTATTGAAATTTCATTTTATACCAGACAATACCTAGAGCTCGTGAGGTTAACCTAAACCGTAATTATTTAGATCATCCAACATAATGTAATAACGTATCATGTTTTTTTTGGTCAATGGCTTACTCTTTTTATTAAAATTGTTAAGACTTATATATTGAGATCGAGTTCACCAAATTAAAATAATTTAATATGTCATTACCATATATATTTTTAACAGTGTTAAGCTCCTTCATAAGAGAAGTATGATAGAAAAATAAAAACGATTCTTCTTATAAATTTACTGATGAGATGTCTAAAGAAAGTATCGATATTAATATAATCGAATATATGTTCATAATTTTTTTTAATATTTGAGATACGAAAACACACAATATATTAACTGATTGAGCAAATATTTTATGATACACGAATATTGCAAATATTCGTGTGTAATAGATTAATAAGTATTATGTAAAAATTGATGTGATAGAATTATAATGATAAAATATCAAAATTAATATCACTAAATATCTAACATGCTGTTAAAGAATGTGTTAATTTTCAAAAGCACTAAATATTATGTGAGAGTTGTTATAAATTAGTATTTATGTTTTTTATTTTATATTTTAATAGTAAAGTAAGTATTTTATTTACTTCGAGTTAGCTAGAAGATAGGCTGATAATAAGTTGTACTGATAATTTTTTTGGATAATAAAATCGATCATTCTAAAAACTATGTTTAAAGATCTGAGAGAAACAACGTTATTATGCAAGCTCCGTTGCACCATGAAAATTTCGACGATCTGACGCAAAATATTAGTTTTCACCATCAATATATATTAAAGTGTAGCAACAAATGTTTTAGTTGTAACACGGTAGTATGTTCGAGACATTAGACCAATACGATATCTCTTATTTTAATACCTTAATATAATGCATGATAAGTAATTATTTGCATAAATAAATTGTTATTTGTAATTTTGTTAAAAGTAAAATCTAATGGTGTCATCTATAACAACCCTATAAAATGACGTTAAAATTTTAGTACATTTTCAAATAAGAAAATAAATTTTTTGACTTAGTGAATGGATCTTTTTATTTTATTGTTAAACTAAAATATAAGATACTTACCCTGTTTGGTTATAACTCCGGAAACGGAATGGAAACGAATCTAGTCCACATGTATACCTTGTTCATGGAATCATTTCGGGTGATTTCAGGCAAAATGCACTTGTTTCCTCCTATCTTGTTACCTATAGGGTGTTAAAACTAATCAAATTCTACTACAATTAGTTTAAACCACAATGAATGATTCCAAAAAACTTAATGAACAAAGATGTACGTATGAACTAGATTCGTATCCATTCCATTTCCGTTTCCGGAGTTTAAACCAAACGGGTCCATAATATATATAAAATTTGTAATCCAGTACAATTAAAAGATTAAACGGCTCTCCACATTTTAAAAAAATATTTATATTTAGTCACTAAAACTAGAAAAATATGTTTGGTTTAGCTTTATTTTGCAAATACTAGGTACATCATAAACACTACATATAAATTTTAATTCCAGAATCTAATAAATCTTTCATAGAAAACATCTGGTATACATTTTTAACGCAGATGTTGTGTATTTAATTTAATTACTTAACTGAAAAATATCGATATTAATATAAACACACGATATTTTATTTCTTATAGGTTTAATTCGATATTATATAAAATACTATTAGTTATTGAATAGTTATTAACTTATTATCTTCATAATTATTTGAAATGAAAAGTGACGGAGTATGTTTTTATCACTAATTTAAAATAAAAAATATGATTGTCAATTGATCAGAGCATTAGTCCACATACAGTTTATCGGATGCAATTATACTTTTATATGACCGTATCTGTCCTAGTTACAAAGTTACTATCATGACCATGATTAGTATGGCCAAGCTTAATGAACCACACTTAATATAAAGGATTAGGCCCCACGATTAGGCGGACCCGCATGACACGTGTCATAAGCACAGTCTCTTAGCGTTGCCACGTTTCGCGATATTATGCTCTGATCATAATCATCTCAGTAATAAGTTTTTCCTTAATTACTTCCTAGTTCCTACACTGAACTGCACCACACCAGATTACTTCCACATCAACAAAAACCACCATTTTACCCTAATATACACGCGTCAGGCGCTGATTGGGAGGTAACATCCGCTATCATGATTCTAGCTGTACTTGATCAGATACCCTGATAGTGGTCCCGTCGTATAACGGATATAAACCATGAACACGCCAACTTCATCACCATATTACCGCCATTGGTTTCTGCACGACTTTCTTCTTTCTGCGGGAAAGCCTAACTTGGATTTTCGTCGTACGAATCGGCTACTTTCGGATCGCTGTTAGATATGGAGAGTACGGACTCGTCGATGACGTCCGGTGGAGCTGGAGTAGGGCCACAGTTGCCGCCGGGATTTCGATTCCATCCTACCGACGAGGAGTTGGTGGTTCATTACCTAAAGAAGAAGGCTCAATCTTCTCCTCTTCCTGTAGCCATCATCGCTGAAGTCGATCTTTATAAATTTGATCCGTGGGAGCTACCAGGTTATTAATTGTTTTTTAGTAAGGAAAATTACTTGAGATTGATTGATCACCTGTTTATACGATTCGGTGATGCGCAATCGACGAATCCAAAGCTACTCCTCCTTTTTTCAAGAAGTGAAAGATCATATTTATGTATTGTCGTCTTTTGAAATTCGTACTACATCGTTTTCACTTTTCGACCGGCCTATTTCGCTCCAATATCGTTTTTCTACGTTTACACGAGTGATCTGTGGATGTTGATTGAGAATTGATCGAAGTTATTTGATTTGGTTATGGAGTAGACATGGTGATGGCGGTGATAATTATTCTTTCTTTTTTCTTCTTCTTCTTCTTCTGATGATGACGCAGCTAAGGCAACGTTTGGTGAGCAAGAGTGGTATTTCTTCACCCCAAGGGATCGCAAGTATCCGAACGGAGCAAGACCAAACAGAGCAGCAACGTCAGGCTACTGGAAAGCGACGGGAACTGATAAGCCGGTGCTGACGTCAGGCGGGGCCCAGAAGGTAGGGGTTAAGAAGGCTCTGGTTTTCTATGGCGGGAAGCCTCCAAAGGGAGAGAAGACAAACTGGATCATGCACGAGTACAGACTTGCTGATAACAAGCCTTCCTCTACCTATGATCCTGCCAAAAAGCGTGGATCTCTTAGAGTTAATACTTGATCTTAAATTTTATTTTTATAATATTTGTATTTGATTAATCACTGTTTTATGGTTGATTTGGCGTTGATCTTGATTCTTTGTAGCTTGATGATTGGGTGCTATGCCGGATATACAAGAAGAATTCCCACAAGCCAGTGGATAATGATCACAGTGAGCATTTCATGACTGATAATGATATGCCAATGCCACAGGGACTAAACAACCACCAAAACCATGAACACAACCTGTTCGACGAAATGCTTGAACCAACCAGAACCACCATAGGCTCATCTTTATCTCTTCCTTCACTTCCTAGCATTGAAGGATCAACTCCAACCGCTAGTACCTTCCTCCATAAGCGAACCCTTCCTTTCTTATACTGGAACGAAGACGAGATGGCTACAAGGTGCAAGAGGACCGCGGAAACTATTACTGATCAAAGTGAAGCTAGAACATTCGACGTCAATACAATGGCGAATCAAGACAACAACTCAAGCTCCATGGCTGCCGGGTTGATCAGTCAGCTTCATCTTGCCGGTGAAGGTGGGCAAACTCAAGCAATGCTGCCCGGACCTCTAGGCGAAGGCGTGCTTCGACAGCCATACCAACTCTCTGGGCTAAATTGGTACACTTAATAAATGACAAAGAATTGAGATCTATTCCTAGCTTGGTAATTGGTATGTATTTGTTCACCTACTTAATTTATGATCATCTTCCAGTCACATATATAGCCATTGGAATATATATATATCATTCTACCAACAAAAAAAAAAATCATTCTTAGAATTAGAGTGTTATTATATTGTATAGTTTTACATGCATGCATGAACAATAACTAGCCTGCAGACTATATATATATATATATATGATCGAGCTAGGATCAGTCATCAGATTCAGACCCTGTATATACATATATATATATATATATATATATCAATATTATGCTTCTGTTGTTTCAATCTACGCACAGTAATGTATTGTATATGAGCTAGCTACTTAATCTTGAGCTTTCATAGATCGATATATAGATATATATTTGCATACCAGTCACCTGAAAAACCCTAACTGGCTAGTTCGAAAATTTTGAATATCATAGAATGATCATAGTCATATCTGAAATATGTTACAGATACAGCTCGATTATGTGTATCCGTAATTTCAACCGTACGTTTTATATATAAACGGTTCTTCGATAACATAACTAGGTTAAATAACCTGAAATTTTAATACGTTAAGCTTATTAGGAGAATTTTTAAATCCTTATTCTCATAAATATTTTGGAGACTAGTGAGCAGATTTTTTAATTTATTGAAAATACTTTATTTCATACCTTGCTGTACAACACAGCTAAATCTGTTTTCTAAAATTTTGCCATTTTGGTAAACTCACTCTATAAATCTACTCATAAATATCCCACAATATTATTTTTTAATAGGTTTTCATATTCTACTAGACTTTAAAAAAATACCTAAAGATACATCTTAAATTATCAAAATGGGCTCGCAACTATCCAAAAGGTTTAACTTGGATTCCTAGGTTAAGATTCTGAAACCTTTTTTTTTTTAATAAGTTGGATGCTTAGGTTAAGAGTCTCAAATTAATATATCCATACATATAAGTTATATTTAGGAGTTTTAAATAAGAAATTATGTATATACCATAAATAAACTTTAAAAAACCCTTAAAAAAAGGTAATTACATAATGATAAAAACAAAATGATTTATATTACCATACTACCAATGCATTGCGTACTGAAACTAGTTTGGAGTTAGATCCCTAACATGCATTATGTAATGAATTTTAACACGTGTATACTATACAAATTAGCCTCACTCTATACTATGATGGACTTTCATACTAGGCAACTCAATAAAATATTGGGTCAATTGACAATCCAAGATAGGTAAAACTAAAGTAACAACTCAAAAACAAAAAGAGAAAAGGTTAAAATTCAAGATCCCATCAATGAGACAATGACTCCAACTTAAATCATCACAATCTGTTCAAGCTGTACATAGATTTTTAGAAAATTAGGGTCTAGCCAGGTTAATTATTGTTTTTAACTGATAACCTATAAGGAAAACACACAGATGAGTAGTTTGGTTGGAGTGTAGGAATAAAAAGAGAAAGAAATAAAATATAAATGATTTTCTTATTTTTTTGATATCTCTAACTTTAAAAAAAAGAAAAGAAAAGCTAAACAAATACATTTTGTTGAGTTAAGTATACATGAAATTTCGACGGTTCAAGTTTAGGTGAAGAGTTACGTAATGTTTGAGACCATCACAATACGATCACATCTCAATTCCAAAGTAACCCAATGGTAAGAGAAGTGACTAACCGAATTTATTATCGACACGAAACAATTTCATCTCCACAATCTAGTAACATAATAAAATAGACTCTAGTTTAATAAAAGAAATATTAAAGTGCATGTATGCAAGCCGTGTCATCAAATTGATCAACAAAAATAAGCGTAGGTAGATAGTTGGCTGTCAACATTACATTGAATATATGCACTAATTAAACGAGTAATCCCCACAATTAACTGATAAATAATATTAATAATTAAATTATGCAAGGTATTTGCGGACGATCGAAGATCATGGTGCATGTCATTTTCTGCAAAGGGGCTACAAATATACATTCATGGTGTAAAATCGATCTTAGCTACAAATATACATATATCACCATCAATATTACCATCTAAGTGAACCGATCGATATTATCCCTTGAACCCACTTTCCATATGAACCCAACTTTTTGTACATATCAACTTTAAGAAAAATTTCGCATCAATTCCTTTTTGTTACGGACAAATGTGGTGATTTGATCAATCAAATTTCACCTCTCAAATCCTTGACACTCCTTAATCTTCAAGATTAATCGATGAATAGATTCTTTAATTTGACACCCACTTCATCTTGTTTGAGTGTTATTCGTTTGTGAGGAAGCCACGAGAGGATGCATTCGCAATTACGTCATGATAATGTCATAATATCTCGCATCTACATTATAGTTTTTTGATATTATGATGCGAGAGTGCGGGTATTCGCAATCGAAAAACTTTTTTTTAAAAAAATGTTTTAATGTAAAATTAGAAGAAAAAAAAGAAGAAAGTCTTTCAATTATAGATACTCCGTAAATGCGAATTCCAAGAGTAATTCTTCATGAAGTTGTGAAGGAACACTCGAGTAGAAATGAGCAAATTTATAAGATTTTTTGATAGAGTAAGTAAAATGTTCACTATGGTAAACAAAAGACGAAATTGATATATAAATCATATTAAAATTTTGAGAATATAAATATATAAGTTAATAGTTGATTTTGTAACTCAATGTTTAAAAAATAAAAAAGTATATATATTTTTTTTATTAAAAGATTAGTATGTTTTCGTAAAAGCTATATACTCCGTTTTTGATTTACTAGCAGACGGGGAAAAAAAAACGCAATCCGATGGCGTTAAGTAAGGGCAAGCGCATACTGCCAGTGCTCAAAATTTTTTGAACTCACCCTCGACGCATACTGCAGGCACCCTAATTTTAGGCTAGGCGCCATCGACGTATTTCCATTCCGCAAAACATGGCCGAAATCTTGACACCGACGCTCAATCGACAGCACATTGTAATTTTGTCGGCAGCAAAGCCAGCAAGTAAATCGAACGCCTCGTTAATAAAACGTACATATTTTTTTAATGTTGATTAGAGGGAAAACTGTTGACACGTTCAATTTCAAGACAATCAGTCAATCACAATTCACAAGTGTTAATTGTGTCGATTCTTTGCGGTGTAATAATCTTAACCAAGTTTGAAGGGCCGACCAAAATATTTAGGTCCATTCGTACGTTGAAACATCAAATAAGCATAGTATCGTGTTAGAGGGAACATATATATCAGACATGAATGATACCTTCGATACATCAAAAAAGTGGGACATAACATCTTTGTCCCACTTATGTTAATCATCTCAAATCTTTGAAAAAGGTTTGTATTTGTTGAATAAAAAATAAAGACCTATTTATAAACCGGAAGATCTTGGTTCACCTTGGATGATCCAAAAAATCCAGAAAAGGTTTTATTCGCCGGGTTAGCAAATTGATTGAATCGTCAATTCGTAAATTCGTAATTCTTGATCCGTCAAGGAGAAAACGTCCAAACTAACGGTTTTTAACCCTTTAAAAACTAAACCAAATAAACCTGCCTAAACTGGGGTTTGAAATATTTATGTTGGAATCAACGATTTTAGTTTGTCACCCGTTAAACCGATGATTTGTCCTAATGACAAATGATTTTTTTAAAAAAAAAATCTTGTATATACCGTCAATCTAGCTAAACAAGATAATATTTTTATTTCAAAAAATAGTAGGTTGTTATACGAGACGAGATACTTAGACTCATAAAAAGTTAAACTTGAAAATAATCCATCCTCGCTAATTTTTTTTAATAACAAGGCGAATATGAATATATTTTAAAGCTTTTTAAAATTTAGGCTCTTCTCTTATATAAACAAGCCGAACTTGACCACCTACTTACAAATTCGATTTATTAACCATTTTTTTTTTTTTGAAAAAGGTAAGAGTACAAGAAGGGTCAACATCTAGAAGTTGACCGTCCTAAAGCATCCTTTCGGATGAGATCTTCAATGTCCCGCGGAATGCTCCTGTCACCCGTATCCGAGCAATGACCGAGATGTGCAAGTTTATATGCGACAACGTTGATTTCCCTAAAGACATGTTGGACTCTAACTTGTGTACACCTTGAATGATAAAGCCAAATGCACATTGATCATTAGATAGAGTTTTTAGAAGCATCAAAATTAATTTTGACGGAGTTCAAACTTGGTCTCTTCCATTTAATGTTTTTTGTTTTTCGTCTTTGTTTTGGAGCCCATGTGTTAGAAACAGGTGTTTTTGAATTAGCCTCATCTCAGTCTTTTATTTGTTTTTGGATCAATCGGTTTAAATCATGTGGTATTTTTTTCTTGTTAAAAATTGTTTGGTTCCTCGTTAGCCAAATGTTCCACCATGTAACCACTATTTGTCTTAGTTCTGTTGGGTTGCATTTTTCATGTATGTTCATGATGATGTCCATTATTTTTTGGCATGATGGGTCACAATTGTGTAAAATCGTTTTAACTTTGTCATTTTTGATATTATGTAATGTATACGGGCATTTGAAGAAGAGATATTTAGCACTCTCTATCGGGTGCTGACAAAGTTCGCAGTCCATCAAGATCGAACTTTTTGCTTTTTAAGGTTTTCTTTTGTTGGAATGCCATCAAGGGACAATTTCCACAAAAAGTTTTTAACTTTTGGCATTATATTGATATTCCATATCCATGTTTTGTCTGATTTATTAACCATAAATTTTCCTTGTGCCCCTATATTTTAGCCTTTTTCCAAAAATGCCCAATTTTGCTAGTTTTCGTATTATACCCCTTAACTTGTTAATTCTATCCATAAGTTAATAATGTTAATATTTTGAGGGAAAAAAAAATAAAAATTATCCATTCAAGCAATTATCTAGAATTTTGAACTGACTATTAATAATAATTGATAAATAATATTTAGTTTTTCGTTCCTTATAATGTTAACTTATAAATAATATATTACAAAAAATATATAACTGAAGAACACGTACAGTCTAGAATTTACATAAAACATGATTTTTGTTGCAATGTAAGCAAGCTAGAAGTGGTACTTGACATCACTGCACACATTTTATTCGAAAGGGGAATACAATGTGGCCTGGTCAAATTCTACTGGCTCATAAAAACATGTTTCTGGTCAAATTTCAATCAAAAAGTCAACTGCGCGTTCGAGTCAAAGTTTTGACAAAAGTCTTTATAAACAGTTTATCCTCAATGTAACAGAAAACCAAATTCAGCAAACTTCCAATTACTCTTTCAAGATCTTCAAGATCCGAATTTCTATAGCATAT
This sequence comes from Fagopyrum tataricum, assembly GCA_002319775.1. Taxonomy (NCBI): domain Eukaryota; kingdom Viridiplantae; phylum Streptophyta; class Magnoliopsida; order Caryophyllales; family Polygonaceae; genus Fagopyrum; species Fagopyrum tataricum. The sequence goes on from CM008286.1 coordinate 3,808,838, forward strand.
ATGCAAGACCAATCGAGTTTGAAGAGTTTTCGAGTTTTGTCGAGACCGCCAGCTGGAGGAACGAAGAACCCGAAGCCACGTAGTAATTGTACCTCACCTTTATCATCATCATCGTCTTCATTCAAGGGTCTTAGTTTGGTACTGATGTACAGTCAGGATGTACACGTGTCACGTGACTGTGTGAAGAGACAGCCGGTGACCAAGGAGGTGCTGTGGAGAGCCCTGTCGCCGCCTAGAAGACGGATGAGCTGGCGGTGGCGGAATTTCCAGCCTAAGCCTAGCCCTCTTTCTGTTATGTCAACAGATTCTCAATTACAAACTTCTGTTCATTGTAGGTAGTTTGATTCGTATTGTTTCCAGTGGTTTGATTCATCGATATATTATTTGGATTATGTGAATGATGCAAATTAAGCTCATCAGATGGATCAATAAGAATTTACAGAAGATGAACAAACAGGATCAACAGGAGCTGAATTGCATAAACTAAACAAATCCGTTGAAGAAACTGAATTATAGAGAGGTGTAACTAACTCGTACATGCATATATATATATAATGAATTCAGATTATCAAACTAAACTAAACTGAATTGCACAAAGGGTTGAAGGGCATACTTGATATGGGGATTGTCGCATTCCAGTGATTCCCACCAGTTTTCTTCAACATTGATCTCTCGGAGAGAAGGTGGAGCAATTGGCATACCATCTACATGCAATTCAAGAACAAGAGGCAACCTTTTTAGCTTCGGGCAACCCGTCACTATAATTGTCTCGATGGATTTACAGAGCAGCCCTGTCTTGCAAATTCTTGCTAATTTTGGAAGATCATTCAAAGACAAAACACTCAGTCGTGGAAGCTCCATAATCATAAGACTTTCGTTCTGTCTAACATATACACTCTCATCATCCTCTGTATAATCATCCTCTGCAAAATATCTCCTCTAATACATGACAGCCACTGATACTAATCTGCTGTAAGCTGCATAGATCTCCCTTTAACATACATGGGGTAAACAGCTTTGTCATATTGTGGCAATGATACACATTCAATGACTCGAGACGAGAGAAAGCTCTTAGCGGAAATAGAACCTCTCCATTGGCAAGAGCTCGGAAACCATGCAGATTCATTAGAATCAGATACTCCAGGTCTATGCAAGCAATGTCATCATCTTCATTAGAAGATGGTGACCATATACATTCTAGTCCCTTGCAATCAAATATTCGAAGCGATTTCAAGCTTATCAAACTACGCAACGATGGCAAAGCATCATTCAAGCTTCCTACACACAAGTTGCATGACTCAACATCAAGCTCTTTGAGGTCATGGGGAAGCAAAGGTGTTTCTATGACAGATGCATTACCAAGTGGGAAATTGTATATAGTTATTTTCCTTTGATTCGAAAGCAGATGAGTATATCGAGGTCTTTGAGGTACTCCTGTATATTTAGAGAACTCATCAGTTGAAGTTGTTAGCATAATTTCATAGGACTTCAACTGAAGAAAGTTCTCAGACTTCAAATATTTGTTCAAGACAGTTGTGTCTTGTATATGGCAAAACAGTCTCTCCAAACCTTCTAGTTTTATCAAATCACTGTCAATGATTCCTTTGATGCTATGACCAACTTCAAGACACTGAAGCTGTGAGAGTCCGGATATAACCTCACTGAATTGCACACACAAATTATCACTGTCAATTAAATTAAGGTGCTGCAGTTTGATTAGTTTTTCCATCCCTTGTGGTAAACCTTTGATCTTCGTACACGAACTCAAGTCTAAATGCCTCAAATTTGTAAGCATTACTACTGAAGGGGCTAGAATTAATGAGAAGCATCCATGAAGATTAAGAGCAGAGATATTCTCCAAATAAGAAACGGAATTTGGTACCTTTGTTATGTAAGTGTGTGAGAGATCAAGAAGCTTGAGACCTTTTAGGTAGAGGAAAAAAGAATCTGGGATGACTGTCAATGGGTTCCAATTAAGGAACAAGGTTGAAAGATGAGGGCAACTTGGATTCATGCCTGATGGAATCCTTTCAATTTTATTTTTCATTAGAGAGACTTTCGTTAACTCTCCTGTCCATTCTTGTATACAAGGTACTTCTCTCAACTGTTCACCGGCTTTTATCACGACATGATGCCTTTGTCTTGCATTGCCAATTGCCATATCTCTTACCAAATCATGCATTTTCATATCTCGTTGCGTCAAATCTAGCAAACATGCATTCACAAGTCTGTTTAGCATAGTATGTGCCATGTTCAGTTGCTCATGCCAGCTTTTGATGTCTTCTAGGTGCCCTTCCTTGATCCACAGGTCAATAATTTCATTTCTTGATAAACAGAAGTCTTGTGGATATATTGCACAGCTAAGAAAGCAGTTTTGCAACTTCTCATCCTTGAGTCTAGAATAACTTACTTCCAGCGACGAGAATACTTCATTCTCCATCCCCTCATGACTCCTTGTGGATTTTGCCAATTCATCTAATGTGTTACTCCACTCATAGACATCAACCACTCCTCTCATGCTTGCAGCTACAACTACAATTGCCAGAGGTAAACCAGCACATTCTTTGGCAACTAACTTTGCTATGTCTTCTACTTCGCGTGGAAGATCAACAAAGTTTCCGAGTGTTTCAGTGAACAAGCTCCAAGAATCTTGTACAGAGAGAGGTACTAATTTTACTGATTTTTGACAAGACATCCTCCGACATATATCTAGTGAACGAGTAGTTAGAAGCAACTTGCAGTGGCTCTTGCTAATGGGCAACCCAAGTTTCTCCAACGGAAAGTAATCCCACAAGTCATGGAGAATGAGCATAGTTCTTCCCCTTCTCTTCAGTGTTTCTGATATTATTGCTGGCTTTCTTACCTCATCTGCTTTATCAAAAAAATCAGAGATTTTGAGTTCTTCTGCTATCTTCTGCTGCAGTTGGGATAATGAGCAGTCTTTTGAGACAGTGATCCAGTAAACGCCTGCATATTAACCGGAGCATTTCGGATTTGATCATGAATATGGGTTGCTAGGGTTGTTTTTCCAACTCCACCTACACCATACACACCAATGTTGAAGAACTCATCAGTCATCAACCAAGATATGATCATTCTCAAATTCTGCTCAAAGAGTTCGCCTTTCATCTCTGTTGTGACCAAAGGAAAACTTGAGCTAGTAAGATCATCAATCATAAGACCATTGTGAAATTTTGCCTGTTCCAGTAGTTGTTCTATCTCTTGTCCTCAGTTCAAGCGCAGTATTCAACCAGTGATCAACTTCTCTCCTCCTTTTCTTTCCAGGATGAACCTCTGCATTTCCGATTTCTTTGACTATATCATCTGCTCGTGCATCAAGTGCATCAGCTTTGTTTCTCATCAAATCCCGCTCATCGTCAAGGCTTGAATTACTAGTGAGTTTAGATATCAAATCCCCAAATGGTATTAGGGCCATAGCTGTAACCTGCTATAAGTGAAACACCATCAGTTAAAACTTGGTGCACAAAGGGCTCACTGAACATTTATCTAGCGAAGAATGCACAAACAGTCCAAATCCATCTGAACACTGCTTTTCAGATTGTATAAAGAAATTCAAAGCATTTTGGTGATAAGAATTCAACAAATTGACAACATCAAACAGTCCAAATCTATTCATTCAACTGCTAGCGAACCCTAGTTGTTAATATATAACCCAGTTGAGAACGAGCAGTTGATCCAAAAAACCAATGTTTCCTCTTCCATTTTTCGTATTGTATTTCAGTTCGATGTTAATTCGACCTAATTCACAACAATTTTTTTTGTGGGGAGAAATAAGAATCAAGATGTCCTATGCATGTATACTAAACAAGTAAAAGGTAAGAGTTGTTTACCTTCTGGAAATCAAACGAGTACTCCGACAGATGAAAGAAATACAGCGCGAATAAGAGAAGAAATTTGAGGTCCAATCCCTCACTAATAGCTCGGAATCAAAGATGATTTCCTGTGGAAACTGGAATGAGAAGGCATCAATTGCAGTAAACCTAGCAAGCAGATATGGTCAAAGATGAAGCAATCAAAGATGATTTTTTCGCGAGCCTTGGGAATTTGGTGAAGCAAGAATCGCCGATTGACCCAAGGAAGTCTTGGCCACAAATTGTATGATTAAACTCGAAAGCAACTTTGCACGAATCGACTGCTGCCTTGTTGACAAAAAATGACACTGTTTGACTTGAGAAGCATCTACGTATTTGTCAGCTAAATGCATTAAACTGGGGAGAAATTGTTGACAAAAAAAGGACATATCTGGCAGAATTTCACTGATTCTGTTACTCATTAAAGAGACCTTGCTCAACTCTTCCGTCCGTTCGTGCAAGCAAGGTACTTGTACTGACTGTTCACCAGCTTTGATCATGACATGATGCCGATTTCTTGACATATCTCTGACCAAATCATGCATTTTTATATATGACCCCTGCAAATATAGTAAACATGTATTTACAAGTCGATTCAGCATAGAAATTTGCTAGCTTTCAGCCTTCAGTTGCTCTTGCCGGCTACACCATACACCATACACACCGATGTTGAAGAAACAGATAGAGTTATAAATGGTGGGAAAACCATTCAACAAGAGCCAAGCTCTCTAAACAGTTAACTTAGTGGAGAATGCATCAAATAGTCCAAATCTATCAGAGCACTGCCGCCCCAACAGATTGTATAAACAAAATTCAAAGCATTTTTTGATAAGAAATCAACAAATCGACACCATCATTTTATTTGATTCTAGTTGTTATGAAGGAAAATGTATACGTCCTATAAACCTATTGGCATATAGATGTTGCATATTACATATTATAAGTGAAACCAAGATGCCCTAACTTGAATTTGCCACTGTTCGTGATCACTTGACGCAATGCTCAAGTTCAAATCGACCTAATTCACAACAGTTTTGCACAGCGATTTTTTTCCAGGGAGAAATAAGAATCAAGATGTTCCTATGCATGTATTGTAAACAAGTAAAAGCTAAAGATCAAAAAAACAAATCTCTCAAATGAGAAGGCATCAACCTTTGGCAATAGTTGATGTCAAACATTCAGGGCATAATTGCTCCCTCAACAATTACAGTGAACCCAGCAAGCAAATATGGTCAGATGAATTCCTCGTGACCCTTGGGAATCTGGTGAAGCAAAATCGCAGATTCACCAAAGGAAGTCTTGGCTACAAACTTGTATGAATAAACTTGAAACCAACTTTGCACGAATGAATTGTTGCCTTGTTGACAAAAATGACTCTCTTTGACTTAGGAAGCATCTACAAATTTGCCCCAGCTAAATGCATTAGATTGGGAGAAACTAGGTGAAAATATATATTTCATCTCCTCCTGATTATTGTAGCATCTCCTTCCGCACTCGGAGACTCTTTTAGGCACAAATTCTACGTAAGGCATAAAACCAGTCCATCGTTTTCTACCTTCATACAGAATATTCATATTTGGCTGGCAAAATATCGTCGCAATATCTTATTGATTTAGTGGGAAAAAAAATATATATGCGGTGAGCGTGGATCGAACACGCGACCTTCAGATCTTCAGTCTGACGCTCTCCCAACTGAGCTATCCCCGCTTGATGTATAATGTTGAATTCAAATTATTCTTAAACGACATCCAAGTTTGCATTTTTGAAATATCCTGTTTCTACTTCAGTCTAATGCTAAAGGACATTTAATAAATTGACATGCAATTAAAATTCAAGAAAAATAAAAGCGTGAAATAATAGTGTAATGAACATAAATCGAAGGATGATTCTTTCAAATTTCGAAACCGAACCTATCTTATCAAGATGACTATCATGATTCACGAGCCAGATATGCTATACGTGAAGAAACTCCTAACGACGATGGGACTGAACAAAAACGAAACGAAATTTGAAGCAGGAAATTGATAAATCATGAGAGTCGATTACTCGGAGATGGAGCAATGACAACTTTTTTTGACCGGACTTGGACTTCGGTCATTGCTTTGAGAATTTCAGAGATCTTTGAGCTTCCTGGCGGGCACTTTAAAACTTCTCGATTCTCTCTTTCTCTGCCGAAATGGGGCCAAATCCACGATTTGATCCAAATACAGCCCATAATATATAATCTGTTTTCGAGTAATATTATTTTGAGTAATGTTATTCGGTCGAACCAAATTCGCAAAGGCACGTTAAATCAGGCTGCGCAAAGCCCAAGTAGGGGACATGCGTAGGGATGGCAATGGGTCGGATGTTGGGTGGGTAAACCACTTCCATCACCCGACCCATCATCTAAAACTTTCACCCGACCCGTCACCCTACCCGTAGCTTTTATCACCCGTACCCGTACCCGCCGGGTGGACGGGTGGGTCGGATTTTTTTCGGGTGAAATATAACCCTTTTTTTGGTGCTAATTAAAGCATAGTTTTAAACAAAGTGAACTTGTGTGGGCTAAAAATAACCCATTCGATCCATGTAATGTCTTTACTCCTAGCATAGTCGAAATAAAAACGTAAATTTGGAATTTCTTACATAGCTCAAAACATAAATAATTTTTTTTTATGAAGGGTGCAAAAATAAAAATAATTAAACCAAACAATATTATACAAGAACATCAACTATTTCTACATATTTAAGTAACTTAATTAGAAAGTGAGACTTTGTTAAGGTCATATTAAAATTTTAAGAAAACTAAATTCAAGTGTTTTTAGATTATGAATTATTTTCTCAAATCATTTAAAATTAGTTTATTAAAATGTTAAAGTGTTTTATAATAGTCAATATAAATAAATTAGTTTGTTAAAAAAATTAATTAAAGACTAATGAAAAGTTGATTATTTCAGAGGAATTGATTAACATAGATATTGAGATGATTATTACCTTATTAGTTTAAGGTAGGATGATTGAAACATTAAATTGGGTGCTCTAAAAAATAAAAATATAATATAGTAAGATTTATATTAAAATATTTTAAATTAAGGGTGATGGGTGCGGGTGGTGGGTAGGATGACGGGAAAATGATGGGTCTTGAGATGCTCACCCGTATCCGACCCGCCCCATCACCCGCTATACCCGTCATCCGAGTTTCACCCGTTTGTTTACGGGTTTTCATCCGTTTTTTCGGGGCGGGTTTTCGGACATCCGTTAGATGCGGGTGTAATTGCCATCCCTAGACATGCGGAATGCGCATGCCTTCGGATGAGGTGTATGTGCACAATCTATTCAAGGCATGTGCATGCGCTTCATGACACTCTACCTTAAGCCACATAAAATTTTACATTACACCATCTCATTTTTTTCTTTAAAAAAAAAGTATTTATAAAGATATTATAAACTTATTTTCATTTTGAAAACGAATTTGATCTTATCTTATTTTTTAATTATATATGATTTTATTATCTTAAGTAATTTCTTTACTAGGACTATCAATCTACCACATGTCATCTTAAATTTATTGAATATGATTATAATTTTTTCCACTTAATTACGATAATGTTTTTAATATGTAAAATAATTTTAATAGTTTCTACCAATTGATTAACTATATTATTAATTTATTTTAGTCAAAATATTAATTGATTTATATATATAATGCCTAAGCTATATTTAATAAATATATTAGACAAAGCTTATCATGTTATTATGAAATAATATACAGATAAATTATATTATCCAATATTATTTATGAAAGAAAATATACTTCAAAACCATTAAATATATCTACAAAAATTACAATCCTATTATATGAATACTCTATATATATATATATATATATATATATATATATATATATATATATATATATATATATATATATATATATATATATTAGATTAATAAAAAATAAATTATTGTATATATTTTTTTAAAATTTTTTTTGTATTTATTAAAATAAATACACAACTAAAAATATAAAATATAAAAGTTTGTATATACATTAAAAAAATATTGATTTCACATTAAAATTTATTAGTCGTTTTTTTTCTCTCTTATAAATGAGAATTAGTGTATCAACCGCACCTTTTACGGTTTGAGTTTGAAACAAAGCTTAATCGAACGATCATCTAAAATATATTGATTTCATATTTTGAAAATAATCAAACTACGAAAAAATGAAGGGTAAAAAATGAAAATGAAATATTAAAAAATGATTAATTAAAATGATTTGATAGGTGGCCTATTTTTTAGAGGTGGGAAGATACATGTGTATCCTTTAATATATTAATTGGTATAATGTATACAAAATTATAAAAAAATCAATTCTATATAGAAAAATCAACTTATAAGATAAAGTACAAATTTCAATAAGATTTTTTTTAAATAAAAAAAGAATGTGAGGTAACAAATCCAAAATCTGTCTTTTTAAGTAATTAATGGCTAACAACCTTTTTTTTAATTATTTTTTAATTAAAAATATATGATGGATTTTTTTGTCAAAACTTTAAGTGTTTTTTTTTTTGTTAATTATAATTCATATTAAAAACCATTATTTTTAATTCATGTCACTTAATTAAATTATTAATCAAATTATTATAAAAATATTTGTTAACACTTCACGCAGTTTGAATCTAATAACATTTATTCACCCAAATCAAATATTTCACCTAAAAAATATTTTAAATTTTACGTCATACAAATTAATTTTTGAAAACAATATATATATATATATATATATAATTTTTCATCAAAGTATTAAAATAGTTTTATCCAAACATATATTGACATATCTCTATCAAATATCGATCAGATTTTTATTAGGTTTTATATATTTTACACAATTGTTCTATAAATTACCCAAACCAAACAACTATGTAACAAAAAAAAATTGTTCAAAAAGGTTAAATTCACTACATACTTGTAACTAATCATATCATTTTTTAACAACTATTTTGTAGAATATATACACACTTATTTATATTATATGAAAATACAGTCCCCCAAGATCCGAGTACCCTCCGCTAGGGTTTTTCAGTCTGACGAAACTGTTAGTGACTCTTTGTCTCCTAGCGTCTCTTAGTCCTCTAGCGCCGCTACCGTCCAATATCAGCCCTAAACCCACTAAAAACGCCCCCATTTCTACATTCCGTTATCCTTCTCTACAAAAACCCACGGCTCCCAGTTCACAACACCACTTTTAGCGACCTCTCTCCATTTCAGCCATGGAAGAACTCAACTCACTATGGAAGAAATTTCATCTATCCGATAGCGAAAAACAATCCATTGAAGTTAAAACGACCCTACCGGAGAAGATTGATAAACGGCTAACTCTCAGCATCATGGGCTAAGTCATTGTGAACAAAAAAATCAATGGAGCCGCACTCAAATCCACCATGCACTCTATTTTGAATTTGAAAGATAAAGTGGCTATCCAAGACACTGGCGACAACTCTTTCCTCTTTAACTTCTTCACTGTGGAAGACAAGGAAAGGGTGCTCTCAGGAAGGCCTTGGAACTTCGAGGACAACCTTCTTATCCTCACCGAAATCGACCCCCTCCGGAATCTGGAAGAAGCTGATTTCTCTTCCTCTCCCTTCTGGGTAAACTTGAGAGGAGTTCCAGTAGGTTACAAGACGGAAAAGATTGCAAGGAAACTGTGTAATAAACTCGGAGAAGTTATTGAAATCGATCCCAAATATACTCTTTCGATGAAGTCGGACTTACGAGCAAAAGTCTCCCTCAACATTGATAAACCTCTAATGAGAGGCGTTACGATGGCCATTGACGGGACATCTCGCTGGATTAGCTTCCAATACGAGAGGCTGCCAAGATTTTGCTACTCTTGTGGACTTATTGGCCATGCTAAGAAGGATTGCCTTGACCTCTCCCGGGAGAAATCTAATGAAACCGAGCAGTTCGGCCCTTGGCTCCGGGCAAACTTCAACCCTAAGATTCTTACCTATAAGAACGAAAAAGCAATCCAGAAACCCTCAAAACCCCCTTCATATTCCCACTGACATATCGGCAACCGTCGATATGACCATGACGGATATCCCCCTGGAAAAATTTCGCAAACTCCCACGCTCTACTCCAACCACCGAATCCACCACTCCCATATCTCTCACTAGGAAAAGATCCCAACCCGATTCTGATATGAACTATGATACCCTTGTTGATGTTCCCCTTCTCTTGGCCAAAAAACCAAGAACTGCAGGCACTCATGACTCGGCCAAAGTAACGGCGATGGGCGATTCCCCACGCCGTGAACACCAATGAAAATCCTCAGTTGGAACTGTCAAGGGATGGGCAACCCAAAGACAGTTTATGCCATCCGGGATAAGTCCTGGAATCTATGCCCTGATGTTGTTTTCATCATGGAAACAAAATCTCGCAAACTCGCTGTTGATAAAGCCATGAAAAAGTGTGGTTTTAACACTGGTTTCTCTACTGACTGTATTGGACTCTCTGGTGGCCTTTGCATGTGGTGGGAAAACCCATCCTCTTCCCTCCTCTCCTACTCCACTCACCACATCCTTATTGAGTACATCGGCCCTGACGATGGTTCTAAAACCGCGCTAGCCGGCATCTACGGTTGGCCACAAGCCCATCTTAAACACATGACCTAGGAGCTGATGAGAAGACTCAGGAGTTCCTATGCCGGTTCTAAGTTATTCTTCGGGGACTTCAACGAAATCCTCTTTCAACACGAAAAAGAAGGTGGCAACCTTCAGGCAGAGAATGATATGAGAGCCTTCCTTGATGCTGTCAATGATTGTCACCTCTCTGATGCAGGCTGGTCTGATTTGAAATTCACATGGGAGCGGGGCAAGAGGGCTCCCATGGTGATTAGAGAACGACTTGACAGGTTCTTAATTTCCGAGGATTGGCGCCTTGTCAATCCCCACTTCGATGTCCGTACCTTTCCTCGCTTCTGCTCGGACCACTCGATGATCTTCATGGATTCTCGCCCTCACCTTTACTCCAGATCTGGTAAGAGGTTCCCTCACTTTGAGAGTTGGTGGATCGACTACCCTCTATGTGATAAGAAAGTAGCCGCTATCTAGGCGGACTCATCTAACAACGATACCGCAACTCGGCTCCACAGAGTTATGTCTACGCTTGATATCTGGGGAAAAAAAACGTCACAAACAAGAGGAAAAATGAAATCAAATCGCTCGAGTTGGACTTACTGAAGATCCAAAAATCACAGATATTTGACGACTCCATTGCAAAAGGAGGATGGATCATGTCTAGGATGGCCAAGCTTAACAAAGAGGAAGAGAGCTATTGGTATCTTCGATCAAGATCCAAGGACATTATTGAAGGCGACAAAAACACCGCCTATTTTCACCATAAAGCCTCGGAACGCAAACGAAAAAATAGGATTACTAGGCTCTCCAATGATAACGGTGAGTGGTTTGAGGAAGACAAGGATATTGAATCACTCATCGTTGGCTATTACAACAACCTATTCACAAAGGACCAAATTACGGTTGATTTTTCCTCTGATTTGTAGTGCATGGCGCCGAAAGTTACGGATCATATGAACAGGCGCCTTCTCGAGACACCATCTAGCGCAGCTATCCTCTTTGCCCTTAAGTCTATGAAGCCCTGGAAAGCTCCGGGTATCGATGGTCTTCATGCTGGTTTTTTCAAAAACTATTGGAGCATTGTTGGACAAGATATTACATCATTCATTCAACAGTGGTGGAATGGATTTGGTTCCTTGGGGGAGCTCAATAAGACTGTCATCACTCTTATCCCCAAAATTCCATCTCCTACTCATGCTCGGGACTTCCGGCCCATAAGCCTGTGCAACGTCGTTTATAAACTCATCACTAAGGTCATCTCTACTCGCCTTAAGCCTCTTATGAATAAACTCGTCTCCCCAAAACAAAGTGCATTCATAAACGGAAGACTCATCACTGATAACGCGCTTATTGCCCTTGAATGTTTCAACCACATGAAACATAAATATTCTGGCAACGGCGAGATGGCGCTTAAACTCGACCTCACAAAGGCTTTTGATCGGGTCGACTGGAATTGCCTCAAAATGATCCTCTCCCGCCTTGGTTTCGACGAGAAATTCATTTTCCTTATTATGAACTGCATCTCTTCCGTCACCTACTTTTTTAAAATCAACGGTTGGATTGTGGGAAACGATCAACATTCGAGAGGAATCCGTCAGGGTGACCCCATGTCACCCCTCCTATTCGTGATTTATGCTGATCTCCTCTCGGTTCTTCTCTCCAGTGCCATTGCAAACAAATCAATCTCTGGTATTAATATCTCAAAGCATGGCCCAACGATATCTCACTTACTGTTTGCAGACGACAACCTCCTCTTCTCCCGTGCTTGCGACAGGGATTGCCTTGAAATTCTCAAAATAATCAAAAATTTTGAGAACCTTTCTGGACAGAAGATCAATCTTGCTAAGTCAGAGGTTACTTTCAGTCGAAACGTCTCGGAGATGGACCAAGTCCGTCTCTCTTCTTTACTTAGTGTCAAACGGGTTGCCCGACACTCTTTATATCTTGGCCTTCTTGCGTCTCTGAGCCGGTCTAAGAAGGAGATGTTTGCCTATATTACGGACCGAGTTAGAAAGAAACTCAATGGCTATAAAGAAAGATCACTCTCCCAAGCCGGAAAGGAAGTTCTCATCAAATCCGTTGCCCAAAGTATCCCTCTCTTCGTTATAAGCATCTTCAAAATCCCCGATGGAGTGATTGACGAACTCCACAGCATAATGGCTCGCTTTTGGTGGGGGTCTTCGGATCAGAAACGGCGTATTCACTGGCCCTCCTGGAATGCTTTATGTCTCCCTAAGAACTTGGGAGGAATGGGATTTCGTGACTTGCGTATTTTCAACCAAGCTCTCTTGGCTAAGCAGGCTTGGCGTATCTGGGATCAGCCGCTCTCTGTGGTGGCTCGAGTTCTCAAGGCTCGGTACTTCATAAATGATTGCTTTCTTGACTCTTCCCTTTGATGAGCCCCTAGTTACCCATGGCGTAGTATCTGGGGCGCAAAGTCCCTGCTCCTCGAGGGGCTTAGTTGGAGGGTTGGAAATGGATCTTCCATTCGGGTTTGGAATGACTGCTGGGTTCCGGACCCTGAAACTGGTTTCAGATGTCCCACCATCTCCACGTCTTATGACCCGGACCTCTCTCTTCGTGTTTCTGACCTTATTGACACTCCTGTTGCCTGGAACTCCCTTGCCCTCTCGTCTATTCTGAATCCCACCGATCTTATAGCCGTCTTAAAAATACCCCTCAGCCTCCATAACCTGCCTGATACCCGTGTTTGGTGGCCTAATAACACTGGACGCTTCTCGGTCCGTAGTGCTTACCGTTTGGGTCGATGCCGACATATCCATAACTGGCAGTCACTCCTTGCATCATCGTCCTCCTCTATTTGGTCATCCCTTTGAAAACTCAAACTGCCGGGTAAGGTCAAACTTTTCGCCTGGAAATTGATTAAAGGCTCCCTTAGCGTGGCAACCTCACTACTTTCCAAACGTATTGTCTCCTCCGACCTTTGTCTTCGCTGTCGGTCTGCCCCGGAATCAATCTTCCACGCTATCTTTGGATGTCATGCTTCCCACGTCGCTTGGAGAGGATCTATCTCCTTCACCTCCGTCTCTGATCTCCACACCGATCTTATCACCGACATTTTGACGGTCCTCTCCTCCTCGGTGATCCCTCACGCCCTGGATGACTTTCTCACCCATGCTTGGATTGCCTGGTGTATGCGCAATTCTCAACTCTTCGAAGAGGAAGTCCCTAACGATGAGCTTCTCTGTGATGGACTCTCACGTTACGTTACTGACTACATCTCTGCCCACCGCTCTCCTAGAGAGCCTTTTACTCCACCCGGATCCAGCTCCCCTTCCTGGACTGCCCCTCCTCCTGGCACGGTTAAAATCAACTCGGACGCGGTTATCCTGGACTGGCCTGGGTACTGTTATGCGGGACTCCACTGGCAAGCTTATTAGGGCCGAGGTTTGCCGATTACCCGTGCGCCACTGCCCGCTAACGGCCGAAGCTTTGGCCATTCGTCACGCCCTCAACTTTGCACTGGAAGGTGGCCTCTCTCACATTGTTCTGGAGTCAGATTCTAAATTTGCTATTGACGCTATCCACGACTCCTCCTTGCTCTCCTTGGCGGCTGGTGTTATTTTTGAAGATATCAAGTTTTTGGCTACTTCCTTTTTATCTTGTGTTTTCACACACATTCCACGTAGTTGTAATACCGCTGCTCATTTCTTAGCTCGTCTCTCGCCCTCTGTGGGAGATTTGAAAACCTTCTCTTCTTCTTTCCCCGGCGCTTGTATCGCTTGCTGCCATTGATCAATACTAGTTTATCCTCGGTTTTTTTTTTTAAAAAATTTATATTATATACCAACATTGAGTCGGTGTTAAAATCATCGTGATGATATATATATTTAGAAAAACTGATATTAAAAGAGCATCTTTTAAAAACGTAATCATAAGATAAAATGGCACCATCACCCATCACTCGAAGAAGTCAAACTCAGTAAAAGTATTTAGACCATTTAGTATTGTATTTTTTGTAGTGGACAAATATATTTGTCCGCCTAACTTGTGAGTTGTATCGCTGTGCATTGCAATCAAGCGAATTGTATGTTAATTGATTAGCAAACAAACAAAGACAGGAAATTGCACAGAACCTTCGAGCTTCAACATCAATTTTGTAGATGAAAAAGATTAACGAATTTCAGACAAAACCAAATTTGGATCTTATTACCTGAAAAATGTGATATTTTTGAAATTTATTGCCACGTGTCCTAGTTTTGTTATTAGTCCACCAAATGTATATGCTCTTATATAAACTCGAAAGTTTTGAATTGGAATTATATCTAAAAATAATATAATAAACAGGTTTTATATACTTTTATATTATTTTATAATCATTATATACGGTGACTACAGCCGAGGGGTAATTAGGTAAAAGCTCATCACTGTATCACACGCGCGACTGCCAGTACAAAGTCACTCGTAAATTCGTAATTATTCGTGCACAAATCTTATCCCCATCAAATTCTCTGCCTTGTTGCTATCCTCGTCGAAGAATCACAAGAAATCGAATAATAATTGTGTGCCTGGATTTAGAAATGGAAAGCCATCACGAAATTGACAATGTCGGCAGCCATAAAAACGACGATGATAAGAAAGTAAACGAGAGAGCAAGAGAAGGGGAAGCGGGAGCTTCTAGAAGGTACAACCAGAAATATTGGCGGGAGATATTTTGCGGGTCGTGGATGGCGGGTCGGGTCATGGACAAAAGAGATCGAGAGAAGTGGGACGAGGAGTGGAACCGGGTTTACTTGCTGGGTAGCGCGGCGGGCCTGTTGGTGGACCCACTCTTCTTCTACGCCCTCTCTATAAGCAAAGCCTACATGTGCGTCTTCGTTGACGGCTGGTTCGCCGTCACTCTTACCGTTCTCAGGTGCGCCACTGACGCTTTCCACATCTGTAACATGTGTGTCCGGCTCAGGTCATCGGTAATCGGAGTAGTCAACCGTGGTCAACAGTCGAGGTGGTACTCATGGAAGATGTTCTTGTTCGACTTGTTTGTCGTACTCCCATTGCCACAGGTTTAAATTACAGCTACATTTATAACCTGTAACTTGTCAGAATTTAGAAACATGAAATAATCAATTAATTTTGCAGATTGTAGTATGGATTGTTACTCCAATAGTCCTAAGACGAGGATCAATAACCAGAGTGACGACCCTCTTCCTCATAGTGTTTGTGTTGCAGTATCTCCCTAAAATCTACCATTCAATTTGCATTCTCCGACGCTCATCTACCTTCGTCTTCGGCACCATATGGTGGGGATTTGCCCTAAACATGATCGCCTACTTCGTCGCTTCTCATGTAAGTCGCTTACTTGAATATCGCATGTTGTTGACGTATAATACATTTGGGGATTTGTTGTTGAATCTCTAGTCAATTTTATGGTTTACAGTATGATTTGAGGTGATTTTTGATGCAGGCAGTAGGGGCATGTTGGTACTTGCTAGGATTTGAGAGAGCTATAAGGTGCCTAAGTGAACATTGCCACCAAACACAGGGTTGCACCCACAAGCTATTATCCTCTGAAGAGCCATTCTACTATGGAACTTCTGCAGTCATCACGGGCCGAGAGATTGGGAGCCTAGCTTGGAGAGACAACCGATATGCAAGGTCCACTTGCCTCGAACACTACGAGTTTTACAACTATGGGGCCTATGGTTGGGTCATTAACCTTGTTGCTAATGAAAACCGATTTGAGAAGATCCTTATGCCCATCTTTTGGGGCCTCATGACTTTGAGTACATTTGGTAACTTAGCTGCAACAGCCGAGTGGGTTGAATTGGTTTTCGTAATCATAGTCTTAATCAGTGGACTACTTCTAGTCACCATGCTGATTGGAAACATCAAGGTAGAACTGATTCATTTGAGTTTTAGTTCATAGAACTGCTTACTCATATCTTACCAAATTGCCCATAACCTAAACAGTACACTTGATAGGTGTTCTTGCATGCAACGACTTCAAAGAAGCAGGGAATGCAACATAGGATGAGGAACATGGAATGGTGGATGAACAAGAGAAAGCTGCCTCATAGCTTGAAGCAAAGAGTGAGAAATTACGAGTGGCAGAGATGGGCAGCAATGCGCGGTGTTGATGAGTTTGACATGATTGGTAACCTCCCTGAAGGACTCAGGAGGGATATAAAGTACCATCTCTGCCTCGACTTGGTCAGGCAGGTTAGCTCATGAGTCATGGCATAGCTATAATTCAATATTTCACATGTATTAATTATATTAAGATTAGTTTCTTATTTACAGGTTCCTTTGTTTCAACATATGGAAGATCTAGTCTTGGAGAACATATGTGATCGTGTTAAATCAGTCATATTCACCAAAGGAGAGACGGTGAGTTTCCATTTGAAGATGGTCTGTCAAAACATACTATATTGACATGTTTAATCAATATGCTTTATTTAGATCACAAGAGAAGGAGACCCTGTGAAGAGAATGTTGTTCATAGTGAGAGGTCATCTCAAGAGCAGCCAAGTACTCAGAAACGGAGTGACAAGCTGTTGTATGTTAGGCCCAGGCAACTTCAGTGGCGACGAGCTACTTTCATGGTGTTTAAGACGGCCATTTATAGAGCGTCTTCCTCCTTCTTCCTCAACTCTAGTTACCCTCGAGACAACTGAGGCATTTGAGCTAGAAGCAGAGGATGTCAAATATGTAACCCAACATTTTCGCTACACGTTTGTAAATGAGAAGGTGTGGAGGAGCGCGAGGTACTACTCGCCAGGGTGGAGGACTTGGGCTGCAGTGGCTATTCAGCTTTCTTGGAGGAGGTATAGACGTCGACTAACGCTTACTTCTTTGTCTTTTATAAGGCCTAGGAGACCCTTGTCTAGGTCTAGCTCACTTGGTGAAGATAGGCTTAGGATTTATACTACTTTGTTGACATCTTCTAAGCCGGTTCAGGATGTGTATCATAACTAGTTAGGATTTGTGTTGTTTTTCTGACAACCTTGTAGGATTTATAAGACTCTTTGTATCTAAGATCACCTCTTATAACAAACAACCTAAATTTGACTTTGTAACACACAATATCCATGAACTTATGATAAATTTCAGAATGAGTAGATAAAATTGCAAAGTAAACCAACTGCCTATTGCAAGAGAAGAAAATTTGCACAAGCACAGGCGACCTTTGCAATGAATCAATACAGCCAAACTAATTCAAATACAATGGAAAGAACTCAAGAATGCATGAAAGAGACAGACAAACAGATGTGAGATGGAAAGATATAAAATTGATTTGTATTGGCAACTATACATTCTATATATATACAGATCCATCAAAAAGCTTGGTGTACTGACAATGGTAATTCGTCCAACTAATCAACAAATATACATGTGGAAAGAATTTGCTGTTCTTATCAGCGAATGCGATTGACATTAGCAAATGGCATCAATCCGGGCTCAGGCTCTGAGCCATGTAAAGAACTCTTGAAGTATGTCCAATGAGCTCAACCATCTTCACCGTAGAAGGATACTTCCACAAAGTCAATTGGTTCTGAGTAAATCCGTAAGAGCTAAGTATGTTTATATAACTTGCAGATTGATGTACAGTTGAATGAAGAAGGATAACTTGTGGAAGCAGTTTGAGCTTTGAATTATATCATGCCATTCTTAAAAGATGCTGGTTTATTAACCTCAAGTACGACCAAGCACAAGTTTGCATTGCTATTTGTCAGAAAAGCTGTCACTAACCGTTTTATCAGTTCCCACATCGACTGTACGAGAACTCAAAAACTAGGTTATATTTCTTGTGAAGCCAACGATGTTCGTCTCTTCAGAGATATCTGATAAAATTGGAACGATACAGCGAAGATTAGCATGGCCCCTGCGAAAGGATGACACGCACAAATCGAGAAATGGTCCAAATTTTTTTTGCCAAAAATCATGCATCATTCACAAGCCTGTTTAGCATAGTATGTGCCATGTTCAGTTGCTCATGTCAGCTTTTGATCGGTAGAGGTAAACCAACACATTCTTTGGCAACTAACTTTGCTATATCTTATGAAGTGGATGACAAAGCACTCCCGTCCTCAGCTGAACCCTCCATTTCTTTCCAGAATGAACCTCTGCAAGTAACTTTGCTATATCTTGAAGTGGATGACAAAGCACTCCCGTCCTCAGCTGAACCTCCATTTCTTTCCAGAATGAACCTCTGCATTTCCGACTTCTTTGATCATATCAGCTGCTCGTGCATAATGTGCCTCAGCTTTGTTTCTCATCAAATCCACTTCCTTGTCAAGACTTGAATTATGAGATAGTCTATGGATACCAAAGATTTTCATTATCTTGTAGGAACAGGAAGTGAAACGCCCCTAATCAAAATTACAAAGTTCTAGACTTAAAATAGTGGGAAAACCATTCAACAAGAGCCAATTCTTCTAAACATGACAGGTATCTTAATGGCGAATGCATCAAATAGTACAAATCCATTTGAACGTTGCCTATAAGATTGTTTAAATAGACTTTAAAGCATTTTGATTGATAAGGAAAATATAAAAAAATTTGGCAACATCTATTGACATCATTTAATTTTATTTTCACTGTCAAGAAGGAATGTGTACCTGTCCTATAAACTTATTGGCAATAAGAAGTGCATATTACAATATTATAAGTGAAATCAAGATGACCTTAACATGGAATGGACACCGTTCATAATCACTTGATGCAATGCTTAAAAGAGCAACGAATTAAGATATGACACAAAATTATGCTTAAGAGCCGACGCATAAACCCGACCCAGAGATTGGCAAACTAGATTTGACAGACAACCGATATTCATCAACTTATGAAAATAATCAGATCCATCAAAAGCTTGTTGGACCATTTGTTGATTTATAAATTTGATTTTTATTTATAATCAAAAAGCTTGTTGGATTGACAAGGGTAAATTGGAAAGTCCAACCGATCAAGAAACAAATATACAAGTGGAATCTATAAAATTGATCATGCCATAAGTTGAATCAAGAAGCATAAGTTGAATCTATAAAATTGATTTGTATTTATATACATTCTATACACAGATCTATCAAAAAGCTTGTTGGACAGACAATGGTAATTTTGACAAATATACAAGCGGAAAGAAATCTTTGATTGAATCACCGAATGCGATTGACATTAGCAAATGGCATAGGAGCAGTCTTGGGAGCAGGTTTAGCAGCTTCAGGCGCACCAAATACGTTCCAAAATCTCAACGTCTCATCAGCTGCAGCAGATGCAACGGTACATCCATCCGGGCTCTGAGCCATGTACAGAACTCTCGAAGTGTGTCCAGTGAGCTCAGCCATCTTCACCATAGAAGGGTACTTCCATAGAGTCAATTGGTTCTGAGTAAACCCATGGGAACTAAGTAACTCACGCTCGTTCTTGCTCCACAACAGAGAACATACTTGAGATCCGGTGTCAACTGAGTTCAAGCAAGCACCGGTGTGAGTATTCCAAAACTTAATTGTGCCATCACCGCCACCTCCACCGGATGCTAACAAGTTGCTCTGGAATGGACACCAGGCTAATGCCTTGACTGCAGCTGTGTGGTCTTCGAGCCTGTGAAGATACTGAGTTGCTGAGTTTGTAGAGGCAGCGGATCGATCCCAAATGTGAAGAAGATTGTCATTGCCTCCACTAGCCAATTGTTGGCCTGAACTCGACCACTTAAGTCCGCATACTTCCTGCTCGTGCCCTCTGTACACATCAATAATGTGATCTCGAATTCTCACATCATTGTTCACAATTTTGCCATCCATTCCTCCTGATGTAAGGATGTGGCTGTTCCATGCCAGAGAGCCAACCCGTGAGTCGTGGCATCCTTTTAGTGTTCTCAGCTGAAAAATAATGAAATAAGCATAAAGCAAATGACTCAAATGAAGGAAGTTACAGATATAATGAAGTAAAAATGAGAAGAATTAATCTACCTGACGGTTAGAAGTAGTGTCCCATAGCTGAACCTCAGAATTGTTCAATCCAACAGCAATGAATCGGCCATCTGGAGCCCAGTTGACACTCGTAACAGGACCCTTGTCCTCGTCAACTGTAACGAGCTCTGATGTAGATCCATCTGTAGCATCCCACAGATAGACAGTGCTTCCGAGAGCAATTGCAAGAACATTGCTGCTTCCCCAGTCTAGAAGATTCAAGTAATAATCATCCATAAGATCTGGGGCGTCCAATATGCGCTCTGAGCTCTGCAAAATTATGCATACAACACCCATAAAATCAATATTCATCACAAATACACAATGATCAAACAAACAATAATCTGAACCATCATTCATGATTGCATGGCTCAAATAGAAATTCACCAAATCCTATCCGGAGTCTTCTTAATTAAGCAATTCTTGATTTCATTGAATTCAAACAAGTTAGCAGAGCCCAAAATTATTCAGATGAGATTGATTCAACATTGCAAGACCTGATTTCTGCTGAATGGACAATAACATAAACACTTCAGATTTGATTAAATTCAAACAAACATTAGCTAACTATAATCAAATTGCAGAAACTGTTCCAAGATCCCACCCTGTAGTCCTATTTTAACATCTGTGAAAAAAAATCACCAATTTCATAAATAGATGTTTACCTGAGGAATGTTTCTTCGTGGCTTTACTGGCTTAGTCTGTGGGAGTGTAGAAGATAACTCCCATGGAGCAGCCAGTGTATCAGCCTTAACAGGTGGCTTGTTCTTGAAAGCAAGAATCCTGGTCCTGTTCATGCCAAAAACCTCCTTCAACTGCTGCTGGTACGCCTCTTTTGATGGAGAGCTCGGAACTGGATTCTCTTTCTTGCCTTCTGTCAGCATGTAGTTAGCATAGTCGAAATCCATTGCAGATCTGTTTGGGATGAACCTGTCCAACTGCAAACAGAATAAAAATAAAAATCTAATTCCTGAACTGAAATTTTTCACAGATTAAACTTGATCAACAATGAGCAGATAAAGATGCCGATTCAGAAATTTACATTCTCCTTCGATTTCTTCTTTGATAGGGCGAGGTCTTGAAATACAGATCTTGAATCCATTGTAATATCCTGCAAAATTCAAACTACAAACACACACACACACACAAAAAAACGCAAGCTAGAAACAAAGATCAATCAGATGTGAGGAACAGAAACAGTCACTTATATCAAACTTCACACTGATTAAGGAGCAAAGGTTAGTCGCAGAAAACAGAGAGCAGCAGTGATCAGATCGATGGTTAGAGAGCGAGAGAATGAGCGATGAATTGGTGTAGGTAAATCAATCGTATGATGGCTCTTATATACAGAAAGGGATTAGGGTTTGCACTCTCCAAAGCCTGAGGTTTGGGATAACTAGCCGTTGAAATATACTTTACAATAATACCCTGGCCGAGCGAGGGAAGTCACTGACTCTCTGAATGCAAAGGCTCCGTATCATTTTTTTTCCTCATAACTTCATGTCATGAGTCATGACTAGACCTGTGCAAATCCGGCCCGGCCCGTCCAGCCCGTCCGACCCGCCCGGAAAAAACACGGGTATGGACAACGATTTTGGCCCGTTTGAGCTTGGTCCGGCCCGGATTTTGATGGGACGGGTATGGGTAGCCATTTTAGCTCGCGGGTTGGCCCGGCCTGACCCGTATATATATATAATCCTAATTATTTTCATAATATATTTTATTAAATCCTAACATTTTTTCTTCCACCGTTGCTTGGTTGATTTCATTCATCTGTTTTTTTAATTATTATTGTTGTTTGTAACATGTAAGTTGTAATGCACATGTAATGTTACATATATATACAGGTATCGATATCAATGGATTGGAAATTGGAAGTTTGTATTAAAAGGTTTAAAGTTTTATCTATGCAGTTTTTGGCTGTGTTTGTTGGGTATTTAAAAAACACTAGTGAATGTGGTTTATAGTGATTTGTGTTTTTTGAGTGTTGCAGTTTTTAAAAAAACTCGTATGTGTTTGGCGTGATCAGTGTTTTTCGGAGAGTGTTTCTTTGTAAAACTCGGAGGGCCGGCCCGTCAGCCCGCCCGAGTTTTACGTGGGTGGACATGGGCAGGCTTAGAGGCCTGCACAAGTCGGGCCGGGCCGGGCTGACCCATACATTTTGGGCATACTTTTTTTATTATTATTATTTTGGCCCGGCCCATGTCCGGCTCGAACCCGGATTTGCACAGGTCTAGTCATGACCCAATGCTAAGCACTTGCGTTTTTAAAAGAAAAAATAAAATAAGTTATTAATATAATTTTTAAAAAAAGAAAGAAAATAAAAATAAAAAGTAGCGTACCGTTAAAGCGGTTATACTGACAACCGCAGGAAATAAGAAGCGGAGATGGTGAATTGGCGATTAGATTACCTCAACACAATATCGCATAACTAGTATAATACTCTTAACTCATACGGAATGACACAAAATTTATTCATAAATCAAACAAAATTAGTATAATAATATATGATAAGCAAAAAACCAAATACTATTTTATGACAAAAGTACATAATTTAATTATAAGAGTACTTATATATTTTAATCATAATATAATACATTTGCTAAAATATATATTATCATGATTTTTTTTTAGAAATAAACGATAATTTTTTTGCCTAATATACATGAAAGTTAGTTTATTGGAATATCCTATTTCTTGTATAATAAACTTAATTTTGTTCTTAAATTATTATTTTTTAAAATGCTAAAATTTAAAACACGTTTCTAAAAGAAAATTGTGTAGGATTATTCTATTATGATATTATCCTAAATAAGATATATGATTCATAATGTAATATCTTTATAATAGATTTGTTCAATATATTTTTTAATGTATTAATTGACTATGTCATAATTTTATAAAATACATTCAAAAAAATATTAAAAAAATATGATTATTAAAATAAGTAAATATAGATGACTTAATAAATATTAAAATATTTTACATTATAACTAAATGTCAAAAGTAAAAGACAAAGCATATATCTTGATTTAAAAATAACTTAACTTTAAATAATCTATGTAATCTTCTAACATACAAATAACATGAAAAGTTATGCTTGTTTATATCATAATCTTTTTTTTATATCTCATATCATATTTTTTTATTAAGAAACTAAATCAAATAACAATGAAAACAATGAAATTTATATAAATTAAGACATGTAACCAAATTCGATGTGACTTAATATGGTGATGACATGTAGAAAAATCTTAAGTGGCTTAATGTGGTTATGACATGTGGCAAAATCAGTTGTGACTTAATGTGACGATGACATGTGGCGTTATACACTTATATTTTATTATTATGTGTTAAAATCTTGTAACGTCAAATAAAATAATTTTAAGTCAATGATATTTCTCTTTCATTAGATACAAATGACTCTAATAATTCTAATGTAAAATCGATATTTCTAATCCATATACACTTAATATTTTATACTTTTTAGTTGTGTAGTTATTTGAATAATATATATATATATATATAAAGATTTAAAATTTGTATTAATCTAATAAAATATAAACATATAGTAGGATTGGACTGTTTAATTTATCTGTATATTATTTTATATAACAAAGTTAAAATCATATATAGTTATTCAATTTGGTTGCAAATATTAAAGTTATGTCTACTATATAAATTAATATTACTTTACATATAAAAAGGAAATTATTAAACCAATAAATCTTATATAGTTTTAATTGGTATAAAATAACATAAAATCATTCTCTTTTTATAAATGACAACAACTTTAATACTTTATCATTATCTCCATAAATAAAAGTAAAAAAGATGTCAAAAAAATGATGTGGCACAACGTAGAGAGAACACGTGGCGAAATATCACGTGGCTTAACGTGAGGATGTCAGACAGTGAAGACTTTTACAATTTTGGAGCTTCCATTTTTTAGGCTTCTATAGGACACATCCTTCTCTACTCAACCTTATCGGCCTTCATACGAGCAACCTTATCTGCTTTCATATGAGCAGCCTTCTCTGCTCGGCTTCAAATCCTATTCAGTTCTTGGGCACCATTACTTGCATTTATACAGATTACATATCAGCACCTACATTCATTATGACATATTAGTAAATATTAATATATTTAGAGATTGGAATATTACTGAGATATATTAGGCTATATTTTATTTTACATTATCTTTTATATCCTCATTTACCCATTATAATTCTCTATATAAAGGGTTAATATTAATAATAATATTTGTGCGGTTCTTACCCACCATAAAGCATCAACCCAGATTTTGGCAGCTTCATACACGGCCCCACATTCATCAGTAATGTTGTACTTTTTCATCAGCTTCTTTGAGACTAAAATACATGGCTGTTACACCAGCATATTTAGTTGTGCTGAAATTCCCTGCATGTTAGACAATTATCATTCTTAACTTAAACACTCATATAAACAACAAAACACAAGCATTTATGTGTGCACCGGCATCCAAACAACACTCCTGTTAAAATGCATTATCGGTGATGGAACTTGCTTTATAAACCTTGCATTACACATCCAAACAAGGGTTTAGTTCACATCTAGTGGAAAGTTAGGAGAAATGACCTGCATCTTCGAACCACTTTAACAATTGGTGTCCATTTAGCAATAGCGTTTGCAACATGTACCAAATGATTATCAACCCACCTAAAAAATGGTAGATTGTGAATATACATAAGCAGCTTATAACATAGAAAGGGAAGGAGAATTTATCATCAACTGGAATTCAAATAAATTAGCCAAGTCAGTTGGGAAAATTGGTAGATTTTGAATAAACAAGTGGACTTTTGTAGACCTAAACATCAACTAAGAAAACTTTTTGGCATATATATCTCATTTTAAAGCTAAAAACCAGAAACAGCAAAATCATATCATAACACTAAGCGAAAACAGTAATCAAGCATATAAAATAAGAAACAAACTTCCTAGATCATTATTTTCTTGCATATTGCAATTTAGATGATAAGCTATAGCATGTCATCAAATTTTAGACCATATTATTCCTAAGGAGAGTTTCCAGATTGTATTATCAAGGAACTTCATTCAATCAGCACATATACAAGTTCGTGTATCAAAATTTTGGCTTAAATCCCTCTTCCAAAGACATAATACAACAAAAGATAAGAAAATAATAAAAGCGGCATCTAAATAAATAACCACTTACAGTAGAATTGATGAGAAAAATCAAAGCAACATCTAAACAATCACTTACCGAATACATTCAGAAATCGGGTAGTCCCTTAGTTTTGAGAAGCTCAATCCTAAAAGCATTGGTGTAGTCTCCCATCCAAGAAAGAGAAACCTCGGCAAAGAGGAGGAGAAAAGTACCTGGTTTAGAAGGGTAAAATTATTTATCATCTTCACTCCCTCACCTTCATCCCCCGACAATTTTCTGCTTTAACAGTAATTGCTAAATCCTTCTATATACATATATACATCAAATATTCCAGCACAATTGGCAATGAATCAAGAAGCTTGTTGGACCATATATGTTGAAGTTATAAAATTGATTTGTATATATATACATTCTATACACAGATTTATCAAAAAGCTTGTTGGACAGACAATGGTAATTTTGACAGTCTAACAATTTAACAAATATACAAGTGAAAAGAAATCGCTGATTAAATCACCGAATGCGATTGACATTAGCAAATGGCATAGGAGCAGTCTTGGGAGCAGGTTTAGCAGCTTCAGGCGCACCAAATACGTTCCAAAATCTCAAAGTCTCATCAGCTGCAGCAGATGCAACGGTACATCCATCCGGACTCTGAGCCATGTACAGAACTCTTGAAGTGTGTCCAGTGAGCTCAGCCATCTTCACCATAGAAGGGTACTTCCATAGAGTCAATTGGTTCTGAGTAAACCCGTGCGAGCTTAGTAACTCACGCTCGTTCTTACTCCACAGCAAAGAACATACTTGAGATCCGGTATCAACCGAGTTCAAGCAAGCACCGGTGTGAGTATTCCAGAACTTAATGGTGCGATCACCGCCACCTCCACCGGATGTTAACAAGTTGCTCTGGAATGGACACCAGGCTAATGCCTTGACTGCAGCTGTGTGGTCTTCGAGCCTGTGAAGATACTGAGTTGCTGAGTTTGTAGAGGCAGCGGATCGATCCCAAATGTGAAGAAGATTGTCATTGCCTCCACTAGCCAATTGTTGGCCTGAACTAGACCACTTAAGTCCGCATACTTCCTGCTCGTGCCCTCTGTACACATCAATAATGTGATCTCGAATTCTCACATCATTGTTCACAATTTTGCCATCCATTCCTCCTGATGTAAGGATGTGGCTGTTCCATGCCAGAGAGCCAACCCGTGAGTCGTGGCATCCTTTTAGTGTTCTCAGCTGAAAAATAATGAAATCAGCATTAACCAAATGACTCAAATGAAGGAAGTTACAGATATAATGAAGTAAAAATGAGAAGAATTAATCTACCTGACGGTTAGAAGTAGTGTCCCATAGCTGAACCTCTGAGTTATTCAATCCAACAGCAATGAATCGACCATCTGGAGCCCAGTTGACACTCGTAACAGGACCCTTGTCCTCGTCAACTGTAACGAGCTCTGATGTAGATCCATCTGTAGCATCCCACAGATACACAGTGCTTCCGAGAGCAATTGCAAGAACATTGCTGCTTCCCCAGTCTAGAAGATTCAAGTAATAATCATCCATAAGATCCGGGGCATCCAATATGCGCTCTGAGCTCTGCAAAATTACGCATACACCTTGGGTTTATATGCTAGGTTCACATTATTCATTTAGTCGATGTGGACACAATAATTCACACGTCTCAACATACATGCTGAATCAAACAGCATAATTCAAAACCCCACAGTTTCAATTTTTAACTATTACCTGAGGAATGTTTCTTCGTGGCTTTACTGGCTTAGCCTGTGGGAGACTAGAAGAGAACTCCCATGGCGCAGCCAGTGGCTGAGCAGGTGGCTTGTTCTTGAAAGCAAGAATCCTCGTCCTGTTCATGCCGAATACCTCTTTCAACTGCTGCTGGTACGCCTCTTTTGATGGAGAGCTAGGAACTGGATTCTCTTTCTTCCCTTCTGTCAGCATGTAGTTCGCATAGTCGAAATCCATTGCAGATCTGTTTGGAATAAACCTGTCCAACTGCAAACAAAAGAAGAATTAGAATCTGATTCCTGTACTGAAATTTTTTCATATATACCACTTATTAAAATCAACAATGAGCAGATAAAATGCGGATCCAGAAATTTACATTCTCCTTCGATTTCTTCTTTGACAGGGCGAGATCTTGAAATACAGATCTTGAATCCATTGTAATATCCTGCAAAATTCAAAATACAAACACAAAAAACAACAACGCAGGCTAGAAACAACAAATATTAATCAGATATGAACAAAAATAGTTAGTTATATCAAACTTCACACTGATTAAGGCGCAAAGGTTAGTCGCAGAAAACAGAGAGCAGCAGTTATTAGATCGATGGCAACAGAGAGCGAGAGAATGAGCGATGAATCGGTGTATGTAAATCAATCGTATGATGGCTCTTATATACAGAAAGGGATTAGGGTTTCACTCTCAAAGGCCGAGGTTTAGGACAACTAGCCGTTGGAAATATTACTTTACGATAATACCCCTGGCCAAGGAGGGAGTCGCCGAATGCAAATTAGTGATTTTAGTAGCTTCATGACCCGAATAATAAAATTATACGCAGCATCACCATTTTCTTTTCTAAACACGTGCTCCGTATCATTTGTTTCCTCGTAAGTCATGACCCAGTGCTAAGCACTCGCTTTTTTAAAAAAAATAAAAGAAGTTATTAATATATTTTTAAAAAAAAAAAGAAAAAAAAAGTAGCGTATCGTTAAAACGGTTAAACTGACAGCCGCAGGAAAGGAGAAGAAGCGGAGATGGTGAATTGGCGATTAGATTACCTTTTCTTAACACAATAGGGCATAATTACCAGTTCATACCAAACGTGTCACCGACTTATGCGTGTCCCCAACTCCTCCGATTCCTCTGCTCTTTCTTTTTTCATATTCCAATTCTTTATTTCTTGAAAACCATAATCAAACGAACAAGATCAACAAGATTTTCCGGCCGAATTCGAATTGCTATGGCTCCACGTCTCTTTACCTGCTTCAGCAAGCCTAGCCATAAGGATCACCGTCATCCACGCTCGGCCACCGGCGTCAATCCCGCCGAAGATGAGACTGATGATCCGAGAAGAGGAGGCGTCGGTGGAGTGGTGGTGGAGCTATTCTCGTCGCAGGGGTGTGCAATCTCACCGGAGGCGGAACTGCTGGTGTCGCGTCTAGGTAGAGGGGACTTTAGCCTTGATTTTCCGGTGATCGTCTTGTCTTTTCATGTTGACTACTGGGATTACATGGGATGGAAGGATCCTTATGGATCGAGCCAGTGGACTGTGAGACAGAAGGCTTATGTGGAATCTCTAAACTTGGATACAATGTTTACTCCACAAATTGTGATTCAAGGTAGGACACAGTGTGTTGGGAATGAAGAAGAAGCTCTGTTGTCTGCTCTTTCAAATGCCCCCAAATTCCCTTCTCCTACCTTCCAGGTTTGTCTCCTAGACTCAATTTTCGAATTAGGGTTTAACAATATACTGTAATTAAATGTCTGATGTTAATTGTTGCAATTTAGGGTTTTTAGATGCCAATCTACTGCAATTTGATCATCACTTTTGCTGATTTATATACCAGTAATAAGTTTGACCCTCTGCATTGATTATATTTATCAGCAAATTGGCAGAATTATGAGATTAGGGCTCCAATTCAAAGTTGTCAAATGTACTTAAGGTGTATTACATTACACCTAATTTTGGTTGGGAAAACGATCTAACTTTAGCTGTTGGGAAGTTCTTTAGTCACTGTTGTGAACCTAACTCGAAAGCTGAATGGTATCTTAGACTCTGAAAACCATAAAATTGCAGGCAACATTACAGAAGCCTATAGAGGACAACACCCTGCAGGTGACGCTATCAGGTGCACTAAGGAGCAAGGTGGATAGTGAGGGTGTGAACGTCATGGTAGCGCTCTACGAAAGCAACATAATCACAAACTGTCCTAGGGGAGAGAACAAAGACAAAGTACTCTCTAATGACTTCATAGTAAGGAGACTTGAGAAGCTGTGTTCAGTCAAAGAAATATCCGCCAAGAAGACGCTATCAGGCACAGTCAGTTTCCAGCTATGGGAAGGCTTCAATAGTAGCAAGAGCGGGGTGGCTGTATTTGTTCAGAACAGCAATTACCATATATTTGGTTGTCAAAGATTTGAACTGCCTAATAATCTGTGAACAAGAGCAGATCATCAGGAATTGTCTCTGTACATCACATCTCACAAGGTTTGGAGATTCGTTTTCGATTTCCTTGTCTTTTTTCCCTTAATTGATTTAGATCATACTATTTGTCAAAGCTAAATGAGAAATTGCTACTTGCTATAGTATTACGCTATATGATCAACTGAAGTTACTATACAGCTCTTGTAAAAGCTGGTGCTGACATCTAATTTGCTGACTATAGGCTAAATATTTTACTTTCTGGCATTTCCATTTTATATTATAGATTTATAGTCATGGTAGAGCCTCTAATTTGCTGACTATAGGCTAATTAGTGGAAAACTGCAGCTGCTTAGTACATTAAAACCGGGCAAAACTGTGATTAAGAACAAAACATGTCACCAGCAACAGAGCAACAATTGCGTTTCTTGGGGAAAAGAAGTCAAAATTTCAAGCTGCAAGAAAAGATACGTTTCAAGTGACGCATAATACACACAAGGAGTCAACAATCCAATATCTATATCAGTCCCCTTATTTGGAAGCAAGGGGGACCATAAATTATGAATGAAAGAGCTTCAACTCTGAAATCCAAACAACAAATTGGAACTTGTTTCAAAAGAATGAATAGAACATTTTTTCCACAAACAAATTTCAGGCCCTTCTCAGTTTCCCTAATATATCTACATGAATACCTTCAATAGGATTCATCTTCTTGATTCTCAACACGATCCACCAAACGTCTTTCCTCGTACAATGGATGATCGTTTCTTGTGATCAGGGCAAAGAAGATGGTTTTCTTCATCTGTGTTTCTGGGAATCTCTTTACACAAACATTTTTAAGCTCAAAAGAAGAAACATTAAGTACCTACTTGGACATGTACCTTTAGTCACAGTTCAAGCCACAGACTTCGAGCACAATTCCACCTTTGGCGGTAAAGGGGTTGATTCGTACCCACAAGAGCGAGAAGATAGATGCAAGTAGAATAGACCAGACAACGATGATGGTGGGAAGCCGGTTTTGTCTTCCCATCAAACCCTTGAGGAATGGGTAAAGATGCATAATCACCCATAAGGCAAAGAACAACCTACCAAATAAAGGACCCCATGACTCGTAACCATTGTTGATGGCATCAGAAATTCCAACTATGACTCCAATGACATTTATGATGAGCAGAGTCATTGGAGCAATCAAAAGAGTTGTCCACTTGAATAAGTAGAGCTCAGAGAACTCTCCATCATCAGCAGCCTTGGATGTGACTGTGAAGTTAGTGTTAACTCCAGCCAGGACTTTAAGAAGTCCCTGAAACAGAGCAAAGAGATGAGCTGATACACCACCAATAACCCAAAACTGCTCATTCCTCCACCAGTCATCTATAGCCACGTGCCCCCATTGCATTTCCAGGACACTTGTTACCGCAATCGAAATGAAGAGGCCCATGAAGAGGATACTCGCGTATATGCTAATCTGTAATGTAGTGCGAAAACAAGTTAACAAATCACTAATGAGAAGTAAAAAGCTAGCAAATGAAATAAAAATATAGAGAGATTACCTCAGGAACAATAAACTTGCCCGTTAGGAGACAAACAGCGGGAAGAGTGCAATATACGAGTAAGGGAATCGACGTTAGCGGGTAGACAACGGAGTTTATGTATGAAAATCGCTCTAATGGCTTGAGGCCTCCGTTGTAACCATACCATATAGGGCAATGTCTGCTCAGTAAAATCTCAACGGATCCCAAAGCCCACCGAAGCACCTGATGTAGACGATCTGAAAGATTGATTGGAGCTGAACCTTTAAATGCAGGCCTTTTTGGCATGCAGTATACTGATCTCCATCCATGGCAGTGCATCTTGAAACCAGTCAAAATATCTTCAGTAACAGACCCGTAAATCCACCCAACCTGTCATTTCGCAAGAAATTGCATGTTAATGAAAGTTATATTTATTACATTTAGGGTTTTGTTCTTAGCCTATCAAAGGCTTTTCTAATTCAATAAAAAATAACTTCCATTACTTCAGGGACCATAACACAATGCTATCAGCTGGTAAGAAGTATGGCGACAAACCTCTTTTCCCCATTCTGTTTTGTCCTCGTAACCACAGCTGATGACATGTATGGCTTCCTTCAAGAGTGATGCAGAACTTGCACCATGAGGAATTCCACCATCTACTAGAAGCGTAGAAGCGACAAAAACTGGTGACTGTCCAAATTTCTTCTCTAGTTTATCTATTGGC
This sequence comes from Fagopyrum tataricum, assembly GCA_002319775.1. NCBI lineage: Eukaryota > Viridiplantae > Streptophyta > Magnoliopsida > Caryophyllales > Polygonaceae > Fagopyrum > Fagopyrum tataricum. Next base: position 3,840,827 of record CM008286.1, read on the forward strand.
ATGAGAGCTGACTTCTCAATGTCTTTCCCTGCAATAAAACCAGGGGACTCCAGTTACTGCCAAAGCTCATAGATGTTAAGAATACTTTCTAGTGGAGATACATTATTTACACCAAAGACTTACCTTCCACTCCCTCTTCGATATTTTCAAGAGCATGAATTTGTTTAGTGGATATCTCCTTTGTCTTCTTCTTTGGTTCTTTAGTCTTTGATTTCTTGGTCTTCTTGTGTGATCCAAAGCAGCAGCAGCACCATTTCGGCCAACAATTGCAGGTCTTGCCAGGAGCTTTCTTCTTTTTCGGAGCATCAAACCCATAAAGTGCTTGTCTACGAAAGACACACCCTGTACCCACATAAATAGGCCCTTGGATACCATCTAATCCCTTCATGTTTATCTGTTTCACAAAGGGAGGACATTTTAGTCAACAACTTTCCGCATCAAACACAATAAGGAAGACCAACCACTCATAAAACATCCTGATTTAGCAAAAGACAAAGGTAAGTAGATAACAGCGGTATTTCATTGACATAAGATGTTTAGCAGGTGATTTAAAGAGAGGCGGCACTCTTCAAAGTTTCTTGCAGTGTTTTTATTTAACAAGTGTTTTCTACAAATGAGCTATATAGGAATGTGCAGCCAAAATATATTTTTTTAAAGTTCAAATAAGAAAGTAGTCGAGTGACTTACATCAAAGAACACAACATTGCGGTTTGAATACCTATCGTGCCTATCAATACCATCGAACCTCTGAGGAAACTGGACGTAACAGATCTTCTTCCCAGATATGGGGTCCATCATGAAGCACATAGCCTCACGTAGTGCCTTGCTGTTGTTAATGTAGTGATCACAATCAACATTGAGAAGGTAGGGAGCATTTGACAGAACTGCAGAGACTCGTATCTGTCAAGATAAAGCCAAGAACTTGGAATTCTTAATGATCTGCTATCGCTTACTTAACATGCAAATATGATAGAAAAAACTAGAGCTCTACCAAAGAATTCATGGCACCAGCCTTCTTGTGATGCTCAAATCCCGGCCTCTTTTCACGAGATACATAAACAAGACTGGGCAACTCGTTCCCTTCTATGTCACGAACACCACTTTGCCCAAGAAACACCTACGGACAACGTAATGATCAGCATATATTAGACACACGATATATGATGCCTGAAAGATGCTACTAAATAGTATTCAGACATCAGGGTACTAGAATGTCAGAAATTACCTGAATCATTCCCGGGTGGTCCCTAACGTTGTTGCCAGGCCACGGGGTCCCATCTTGCATTGTCCAACCTTCTTCAGGAACCTTTTGTGCCGTTGCAACCAATCCGTTTATCCTAACTTTAAATTCTTCATATTCTCTCTGAACAAATGAATACCACCCAATTCATTTAAGATCAATTGAAAAGCTGTTAGCAAACGTGTTCATAATGTATGAACCAAAACACTACACATGCAATAAGAACAAACCTTCATAGCTCGACGCTCCCTGACAAATGCAGGGTTCACTTTGTCTTTGAGATAATCCACCTTCTGAGAGAAATACCACTCTGGAGCACGGGGTTCAATACAGAACTTCTTACAAAACGGTACCCACTTCCTTGCAAACTCAGATGTCTCGGATAGAGCTTCGAAAGTAAGCATGGCAGCACCATCATCAGAAACATAACAGTTGACTTTGTCTACTGGATAATCCACAGCAAGGATGGAGAGAACTGTGTTGGCAGTGATGAGAGGCGGCTCCTTTAATGGATCAACAGTACTCACATATACATCAACCGGAGCCAGTTCAGAAGGTTTCCCTTCTTTCTCGTACCTGAGATAAATTTGGCATACACACCAGTGTAACTATTGAAAGACAAGCAAGAATAATGCAGCACATCCATAAATGGAGAGGAAAGACGAATACCTTAGTGATAATCGATCCAGGTAAGTTTCTCTCTGAATTGGTATCCATTTAGGAAACTGGTCAAATATCCATGAGACGGCAAACCAAATCTCACAGATGACGGAAATAAGCCACAATACGAACGCATCATTCACCGGATGGAGAATTCGATAATGAAAGAAGAGGGCAACAATTGCAAGCCGAAGCACAATAACAATCCTGTATGGATTTATCTTGCTTGATGGAATTGGCAGTTTCCTTGATAGTGGCTGCCTTCCTTCATCCATCCTTCAAAAGTAGAAACAAAGAAAGCTCCGATTAGAATATCATCATTTCCATCTTAAGGCAAGTCATTAGAAGGAATATTGGATGATTTAATGATGAAATAAACTCACAAATTACATCAAGCCGGTCATTAAAATGCACTGAACATGATCAAATAATCTGCAGCCTGATATATCTAAATAAAAACAGAAAAGTAAAGGGTGTACAATAATTGAAGAAGGCAAACTTACATAGGCAAATCGGGATCATCACCTCCATCCCCTTCATGCTTAACCATTTGAAGCCTATCGTTCTGGCGTCTCTTCCATTCCTCCATTCTATCCTTCCAAGCAACACTTCCATAACCATACACTGCTAGGTCTTTCTTAGGGTCCATTGGCCTTGGTGGCACTACAAGTATATCTCAAAGAAATTAGAATAGTATGACAAATTACACTTGGCAAAGTAACTGTCATAATCACAAAATCAATCCCGGATCCCAGATTAATCATTAAAAAAAATGAACTCACATGACATGGTATCAGAAAATGGCATAGGGTGAACTTTCTTTCCGCGGCTCATAAATGGTGGTACGATAAGAGCGTGCTTATCAGGAGACACCCCAGCATCCTTTAACAAGAAAAACAGTCAAAATTAGTCATTTTCTCCTTGTATATATGGACCAATAAAAAAGAGTCACAAAGAAAACTGTACCTCTTGCCCATAAGTCAAGAGTGGGATCTCAGGAGCAAGTGAAGCTGTATCCAATTCAGCCGGAGTCGAAAGCCCAGAAGCATTATAAGTACCACGAACATTATACCGGGCAGACAGCATTTCAGCAATGTGATGGGGATCTCTCCCATTGCTAGCATAATCAAGCTCATTCTCTATATCATCAATACCATCCTCATCTTCATCGCCTTCAACTCTTGGACTTCCTGATATTCAATTAGGCAGCAAGTTCACATTTCCAATCCTATATGAGATTTTATACACGGAAATACAAGACTTTTGCAAAATGAGACAAATGGACACCTTTAAGACGCTTGAATCTGGTTTTGCATTGAGGGCAAGCTTGATTTCCTTCTCTCCTTTCGTACTCGTAGCAAGGCCTACAAACAGGGAAAGCACATTCATTGCAAGCGACAAACGGCTCCCCGTCAACTGTAACCTCAATCTCATCGCCACAAATCTGACAACACTGGCCACTTAGCTCCTTCACAGATGTCACCTGCGGAAAACCGACATGTAGCCAAGTCGGTAAAACCGGTAAAAATATCTAAAAGCTGAAAATTACTAATCCCTCTGCCAAAGTAATTGTCAAAACAAGTTATCAACACAAAGTTGTCAAAATCTTCACAATCTCTCTCAATTGAGGAGCAAAGCATTCCTAGGGTCTCAAGAGAGCTGAGTTCTAACTACATCTAACACAAGAAAATAAACTGAAAACCCTAACTATTGATACAAACCTCCAGCAGATCTACTAAGTGGTAAGACTGTAAATAGAGTTATCAGTTTAAATTTACATGGTAGTATCAGCAAAACATTTACATTTCCCATCTTAAATTGTTTCCAGAGGGAATAAATATCAGGGGAAATTATAACAGTGCTCCAAAGCAATAATCTCAAACTGTCGGTGGAAAAATTAAGCAAAAATCAGCCAACGGGAAGTCGCAGAGACTCGATTCGCTAGCTCAATCAGTTGAAATCCAACCTCAGGTTTCACAGAGTGAATCAAATTAGGCCAATTCAAGATCGACATTAAGCACAGTGCTGAAAACATAAAATAAGGGGATGTTCAATGCTTACTCTTCCAATCTCATCGGCATTGATAAGCACAAACTCATTCCTATTGTGGGAACCAGCAACCAGCCTACCCTTGGTGTCCATCCCCCTGAGCAAAAGATTAAGCCTTTGAAATCTAACAAATCACCAAATCTCCTCCCCTCTAAATCAAGCGATGAAGAAGAGCATCCATCAAATTCGAAGCTTTCTCCAGATGAACACCAACTCCACGTTGAAAAGCACAGAGGAGAAAAGAATACGGAAATGGCAGATATTATAAGAGAAACGAAAGAGGTAGGTCGCTAATTAAACATATAAAATCACGGTAGATGAAAAAGGAAGGGCCCAAAGCTCGATTCTTCACACTGTAAAACTGAAATTGTGGACAGAGACACTAGTAGAGGATGAAGAAGATGTGGTTTTTTTAGAGAGAGACTCTAAAAGGGTAATTGACTAATACTATACAACGCGTAATCCAGATGGGATGAGATTAGAAATGAAGGAACCGACAGCCGGTAGAGATAGAAATAGATCTACCAAAGGTCGCTGCCATGGAGTAAGGCGGGACCCAGATTACCAATACACACAATCAAATCAATCAATGGAGCTGTGTTGATTTTTTACTCTTCATCTTCAAGTAATTCTCTTGTGGCTATTAAGATTCCCACGGTATTTGTGTGAAGAGAGGGCTGTCTGGTCAACTGAGAGAGGAAAACAGGGTTAAGTTAATTCTAAGACATTAGATAAGTGTTTTGCCCTAATCTCGCTTCCATTACTCCTGGTTTTCCTCAACTATGTTTTAATTTCAAGAAAACCCGGTTTTATAGGGTTTTACTTTTTCCGGTCGGTAATTTTTGGTGTCTCCAAATTATCGCGATAAATTGGAATTTTACTACCGTGTGGTGTCTAGTTCATAAGGACTTTAATACCACTTACTTAGGAAAGAATTTACATGTATGCCACCAAGGTAATAATCGAATGTGGTAGGTCTTTAGGGCCGTTTGGTTTAAACTCCGAAAACGAAAACGAAATGGAAATGAATCTAGTCCATACGTACACCCTTGTTCATGAAGTTGTTGGAAATCATTTATTGTGGTTTGAACTAATTGTAGTAGAATTTGATTAGTTTTAATACCTCATAGGGTAACAAAATAGGAGGAAACAAGTGCATTTTGCATGAAACCAACCGAAATGATTTCATGAACAAAGTATATATGGACTAGATTCGTTTTCATTTCGTTCCGGAGTTACAACCAAATGGGGGATTAGATTGTAATTTCTTGAGATATTTGTTTACGTACACTCGTACAATATAGTTTTATAGGTGGGTGCAAATCCGTATAATAAATGCATTTAGAGTTGCGATTTAAGCCGTAAGTTGGTTGAGTTTATTACATCAAACTTTATAATTGCTATTGTCCATAAATATTTCGGTAAATTAGGAGGTGTCCGTATTGCATTTGTGGTTGTGGTTTTTTAATTTTTAATTTTTAACGTAGTAATTATATATTTCATTTTCCTTATCATTTCTTTCAATTACTTAGTATTGTATAAAAATAATAATGCAATAATATCAGAAATATAAAATGTATACAACGTGTTGATTATGGTTTTCCCGGAATTACTTAGTGTTGTATAAAATTAGACTAATTGTGATATATAGAGATTTAACTCATGACTAGCATGAAAGTTCCACCACCGACAGTGTTATTTTGACCGCATAAAAGCAAAATAAACCAAATTGAGAGGATAATATATATTGTTCAGCATGTGATATCCGTTAAAAAAATATATAATACACAAAAAAAAATAGTCACTAAATGTCAAAATCACATCTTATTTTAACGTTATTTTATTTCATTATGTATCATAAAGTTTATTATTTCATAATTACAAATGCAATATTGAGTTAATAATTGTTTTGTTTTATAATGTGGAAGTGGGGCAAGCGATTTTGATACATCACGGGACCTTTTGCGACTTTTATTGGTACGTATTTGAAAACAATTGTGAGTGTCGTGATCGTCTCCGAATTATACGACTAATTTGCCGACACTAATCCGTTAAAGTAAATAGTCTAATTGTACAATGAAATTTTTATCTTTTTAAAAGGAAAGTGACCGATTATATTAAAATTGTACAATTTTATTGCTTAGCTGGAATAAGTATTTTGAAAAGCTTGTGAAAATTTAGTGCCGATGCCATGTTTATAAATTAGTGATGTATTTTGTATAAAGTCTATAATAAATGGTGCAATTATGCAAATTGAGTGAACTTTACCTAAAGTAATTAAAGTCTATTATATTTTTTTGTAGTAATGTATTTTGTATAAAGTCTATTATAATTGAGTGAATCTTAACCAATGAATTATAATTCAGCGTTACAGATTAAATTTATCTCTTTATTCTATATTTTTTATTTTCAATTATATTTTTTATTTTTAATATTTTAAATAAAAAATTTATAAACTTTAACTAAAGTAATTAAAAGGGAACAAGACCCGATAATAAATTTACGGTAATTTCTCAATACAATCCAAAAACATATTGCTAAATCACCCTAAGAGCCTAGATATTAAAATAAAGGTAGGTAATTTAGTGTGAATTCCCGGATAAAATATTGCAATAGGAATATTGGGCAGGTTAAGAAAATTGCTAAACATTGTGGTCCCTAAAATGAATATTGGGTTCCAAAAGACGACATTATTAGTTTAAGAGTCCCCATAATTAGTAGTAGAAACATCATTTTCGAATTTGTTGTTTGTGTATTTAACAAATAGTTTCCAAAAATAAAGAGAATTACTAAAAGCCTCCACGTGAATTATTATAGTAGGATTGGACACGTTGTTTGAATATTCAAGAGTGATCGGATGCAGATTGAAGTTTTTGAGAGAGAAAAGACGATCCAATAATAATTACTCGGGACGAATTCAATTTATACAAAACTGGATATTTCATCAAGTTAAAAGTGTCGGATATTTTTGAATCGGATTCAAAAAAGTCTTTTATAAAAATTATCAAATTAGTATCTGGACTTTTCACATCGGAATGATCCAATTATACATCCTTGATAGACCTGTACAAAATTGTGATGTCCGGCTTACTCGGAGAAAATTTGTTGGGTTTGGACAACGAGTTAGCACCATTTGGGTTTGAACTGTCCCGTTTCCTCTCACGGATTAGGAGTATGAACCTCTATAATCACACAATGCTATGATGACAAGTAATCAAAATCACTTATGCTTAGTATTATGCAGTAGATTTCGAACTATCAATTTTAGACATTTTTTTTTACATTATGAATATATGATCGATATAGTAAGAAGTCGAGTGATATCAATTCACTCTTATGACAATAAATATTTAAAAAACTCCGTGCATACGATACTAAGTCACTTAAAAATATACATCAAAATCACCCAAAAAAAAAATCATAGATGGTGGGGTCGTCGCAGTCTTAGCCTTTCAACTTTGAAGTGTTGAATTTCTCTCCCCGTATCCTCCTATCCCTTGTTTTCAACACTCTAATTGCATGAAAATATTATCCATATAGAACTATGTAATAATTTGGGGTGAATTGTTGAGTTGTTTCTATATGAACTGTGGTTTTTGTACCACTTTCCAAACAACATTCTTGTCCCGTTTGGAATGAGTATGCAATGAACTTTGGTAACTAGAAATGTTTTGCCTTCTAACCTCTCTCCCCAAGGTCTTGAAGAACATGTTAATACAAAACTGATTGAATTGGTTTTGGCCCCACTTTGTGGTGGTGTTTTCAGTAAGGTATTCGATCTTGCTATCCTTAAAACATTCAAAAACGAGATTTCAGAAAACAAAATTGATGATACAAATTCCAAAACAAAATTGATGATACAAATTCCAAAAATTGATGATACAAATTCCGAAATTCTACTTTTGTAGGTAGAGTAATTCATCATTGACAAAAAGAAAGGAAATTGTAATTGTTATCTCCTATGTCTTTTTTGTGGGTTTGCATCTCGAACTTCATCTTGAATTAAGAGGACCTTTTTTTGCTCTTTTGGATCCCGTGGTTTTGTTCTTTGTTCTTATGTTGATCGTAGTGAGTGTTGTTGAGTTGTTTGGATCGCGGTCGTGGTCGTGTGCTTCCGACAACTCCTTTTGATGGAACATGCTTCCTTGGAGTCTCGTCTTCACTTCCCCATGATCGTTTCTTGTTGTACCTGCCTCCGACGGTGCTACTTCGGCAGTGCTTGGCTCTTGGTCTCACCTGCTTCGTCTTCATGGAGTTCTTCCTTCACATCCATGGTGATCCGCTGTTGTTATACTTTAGCTCTTTTCCTTCTCTTGTTTTTGTTGTTTTTGTTGTTGCTTGCTTTGTTCTCTTGACGGGTGTTTTTGTCTACCGTCTTTTCGCGGCCTCTCGTTTCCCCGTTTTTAACGGTGATCGAATCATTTACCTTGTTTTTTTTAAAAAAAAGACCAACATTTAGTGTAAAGATGAATGACAATTGACAAATAAGCCCCTCTGTATCGTCGGTTGAATGCGGCACAGAGACATCCCACTCCTAACTGTACACATTTCTATTATTAAAGAGATTTTTATGTAACATCTACTATTCGTATTTATAAATAATATCAATGAGACAATAACGGTTTTGATTGAATTTTAAATTAAACTATTACACGGTGTAAAATTTTATCAAGATAATATATTCAGATATGGTTTTCACAGATTTTACTTTGTTCTTTTATAAAGAAAGTGATATATATATATATTTGATTGTTTAATACATTATTTAAAAATAAAACCGAATTATTTTCATTTTTCCAACATCATTAAAATGTGATTTATCAGGCAAATCTCATTTAAAAAAATATAAATAATCCTCATTACTTATTTCTAAAATATCATGTAATCTAATGAAATCACCGACAGTCTATAGAAACTACAGATGATCGCGTGGCCAGGTAGCGAACGTGTGCTTCACGTGATTCATTTACATTGATTACGTAAATTTTATTTTTTTACTACTCCAATTTGCTTGTGTAAACGTAACAAAACAAACATTTGTGTAAGCGTAACAAAATTGTATAGTGTTGAATTGCGTATCACAAGGCGTCTGAATCTTATCAGACTCATCTGTTAGAGTTTATATTGTCTGTGTTCTCACGTATGAATACCGTATCTACGGTTTGTTGGACTTAAACCTGACATGTCTTGTTAGTGGTACTCTATCCTGATCGGACTTGAACTAGATCGGAAATTTGTCATTGGACTGGACTTGGATTTAATAATCAAGTTCGATTCAGGCCCGATCCATGCTGTTTAGGCTAAAAAAATTTTAAAATATTAAAAGGTTTATTGGATCTAAAATTAGGGTCCTTAAAAAAAACCGCCAAATCGATTTGAATCTGGATCTAAACCTGAAAATCCGGTTGAACAACAATTTTTGGTTCGAATCGGTTTCGTCTTTCGATCCATAGACTTGTACCTAATATACACGTACACTTGACGTACACACGACCTTGTAATCCCTTTTTTTTTTTAATTAATAAGTGTTATATGGGTAATATGTCGATATAATTTCTTTCTTATTTTATGTTTATCGCACGGGGCTTATTGTATGTATTTTAGAACATAATTTTAGTGAATGGATTATGAACCAATGAAGTAAAGGAGGTTTCTAACGGGGTCTTGTTACTTGGACTGGGCCAGGCCCATTAACTATAGGCCTATAATCTCTGTACTTGGGCCCTATTTCTTCCGAGACCCAATTCATGACTATTTAATTGGTCGCTTCTAACTATTTCAAGACATGCCATGAGGCCCATAATAGTCTCTCTCTCTCTTTTTTGATTAAAAAAAAAAGTGATTCGATTATCCAATGAAGCATCAAGCAAATTTACTTAGTTTTCGTTGTTATAAAGCATGATGATTATTCTACTAGTTTTCTATCTAAACTATTACTCTACCCAACGTGGAGCTCGATCAAATTTAACATCAATCGATCACATTAAAGATTTAATTTCTTCCTGTAATTCCTATGTGACTTATATCTTAATTTACATTAGGTTTTCTTAGAAAGACTATTTCGATAATTGGAGGCGACTTTTCAAGATAGTAGGGAGCATTGGTGAGAGAAGCAAAGTTAGTTGATAGAACACGAAAACGGAAGGGTTCATCCCTTTGAGCATGTACGACCACTTTGGAAAACGGTGTACTATAAGTAGACCGGGACAAAGTCGGGCGACCCACCAAGCCAAAAAAATTGACGGGCATAAACAACACCCTCAAGTATGATCGGACTGGAAGCTTCCTAAGTAAATGAATGTTGAGAAATGCCCCTTGAAAAGTCTCCGCAAAGCTTCGACCAAAACTTTGCCCACTTTTGGAACGATTAACGACCTAGTATTTGATTATTTCAAGGAAGAGACATTTTGGATATTCTTATTTACCTTCATTATTTTAAGGGCTCGTTTGAAAGTGTTAAAAATCATTCACATTAACAGAATGATTCCGAATAAATCAAAGTTTATGTTTGTTTATAAGTCTTTAACAGATAAAAGTAATCTAATCATTTATATTTCATTTCCTTACCCTTAACCGATTTCATTCAGTTCCATCTCACGACTCTTTCTTTTTCCGCAAGGAAAAACCTATATTTGAATCACTTGTGCTATAATACTTTCAATTAGGGTTTGAGGCTTCCGGACTCGGCTTCTTATATCTATCTCGGAAGAGCTATACAAAGCTATGTGTTTCGATCACTTACATAAAACATTCTTGATCGCAAAGTGAAGTGTTAGGCCATTGACTAGGTAAGACCAGATTTGGCATCAAATACAAAGGAACTCTAAACCTAATTCCTATTGTTACACTACTAGCATATAAAAGATTAAAGAAGCAACCATGGTGTCAAATCCTTGACTGTTATCTCAGAGTGTTTCCATGACATTGCACGTTTATAGGAAACTCACGACTCACGAGAAATTAAAGCCAAATATTGATCGTATTTTGTTTAAGGGAAGATGACAATGAAAAGCACGTTCCCTCGTGATTGAATTCGCTTTGATCGTGTTTTGAAGAAAATAAGTGAGGGTGCTCCACAAGAGGTATTTCAAAATTTAGCACTAATTTTGTTTGTTTTCACTTAAATGTAAGATTTAATTAATTTTAATGTCCTAAAAAAAACAAATGAATAAAAAGAGAAATCATTCATGCTAAAAATAATTTTTTTCATATTCATTTTATTTCGTTTTCGAATTTACAATCAAGTGGTTAGATCACATCAGATGTAGGTGAAATATAGGCTCTAACTTTCAAGTTTAAACTAACTTTTGTCAAGTTAGTTAAAATGACGAGCCCTAATCCTATCTTAAAGTTGAATATAGAGTACTTGATGAAGAACTTCACAATCCATATGGAAGAAATTTATAGCAAGCTATTTCTAATTTTTTACCAAATGTAAGTAACTCACTAACTTCTTAAGCAGTATTAGGTGGCATGTATATGGTGCAATTAAGCAAATTGATCAAAGTATAACAATTTTGGTTACGAAGTAACTATAAGGTGAAGAGGGTCCGAAAGGTACATCCTATTTGTAGACCGAATCTGAATAGATTGGGCCTGACTTTTAAGAGCCGTTTGATAGTAATCTGAAATAAAAACGAAAAGATAATGATTTAGAAAGAAATAAAAAGAAGTTTATATTTCAGGTTTAATTTATGTCTAACCTTAAAAAAAATAATTTATTTCCTTTTCTTTATTTTGGATGACAAATCAAAGGAACATTCAACAGATGGAGCCATCATTCCAACTTCCAAGTGAGCAAGTGACACATAGAGTTCTTCTGTTTGATGGGAATGAAGAGGTTATTTTAGATTTTGGATAGGGCACTATTTTTGTGTTGGGTATTCAACACAAACAAAAAAAGGATATGTAGTTTTTTCATCCCTACTAATGTGGTTATAAATTATTTAGATTTTAGAAATTTATAGCTAAGCCGGTTTAGCAATAAATTTGTAAATGAAAGTTGGAATTTAAGTTAATCAAGTTTTAGAAATCTTTAAAAATAACCTATTTAGAAGATTCAGATCTTTGAGTTGTTGTTTTTTCTTTACTATTGTGTCATTGTACGTGATCATCGACTTAAAAAGCTTTTGCCATAACACGAGATGTGTATTCTAGTCTTTCGTTCATTTTTTCTTCCTCTCAAAAAGTTGCTTCTTCTCGTTCTTGTTTACAAATTTGATGTTAACTACAACATTCAACAAGGACTAGCAATGACCCTAGTGTAAGTTCAAAAGGGAAAAACAACAACCGGGTTTGGACAACGAAATCATGAACAACCGTGAACACACTGAACAACAAAATCGATCCCAACTTTTATGTATTTTGAACACCAAAATCGGGAATCAAAATAACAATATAGAGTGAACTAGGCTCAAACAAATTAAATACTTGAGAACAATAAAGTAGAGTTGGCGGCCGATACTTGTCGGCGTCGTCAATCTGGAACCTAAATTTCTATACGCAGGAATAGACTGAACAAATTGGATAACAACAACAACAACAACAAAATACTCAAACAAAACAATTGGGTTCTTCTCCCTTATTTAATTGTCAAGCAAGATCTTTTATATCACTAATACATGTATCCCTCTTATGTGATTGGTTAAAGCTAAGTAAAGAAGTAAAAAAATAATAGTGCTTTACGAGAAAAATAATAAACAATAACAATTCCACCTATCATACAATATGGATACAAGGATACATGAAGTGAGTGATATAGAAGATCTTAACCGTTTAATTGTGAAGCTAAAGAGTAAACGAATACACTAGGCGCAACTACATTTTCTTTTTCTTCTAAAATATAAGCCTTTTACATCTCATTTACTAAACACGTATTTGTTATATTATAAACTCAAATTTACAAAAATCATTTAAAACGCATACTATAAATCATAAATCTAAACCCCAAATATAATTTATAAAACCATAACTACAAACACCAACTTTAAATATAAACTAAGGAATATAATTTATTAATCTATTATATATAACTAAAGTAGCCTACGAATTACTGACGTGATGCTTTCAAGATTTCAATCAAATTATCATATATTACTAAATTATCACTCCCTAAAAAATATATTTTTAAATCTGATTTTTAATCATTAAAGTTGTTAAATTTAAAGATCGAATTCTTAAAAATTTTATTTTTTATTTTTTAATTTTTAATTAACAAATAAATATTTTAAAATTCAATTTTCACTTTACTGATTATACATCTATATATGTATATACTAAAGTAGCATACAAATTGCTGACGTGGCGCTCTAAGGTTTCAGAATTTTACGGTTAAATTATATTCTCAATTACATGATTTAAATCAGATTATATATCAGTCATTTTTATTAACGAATAATTTTTTTTAAATGCGCTTTTTTTAACAAAATACCTATTCATCCGAATCAACCCTATATATATATTATAAATACCTGTGTGGGGCACGATATTTAAACTAGTTTTTAAATAAAAAGTTGAAAATTATGTTGATAGAATCGGAAAATTTTCTTTGATCTACTCTACATTTATTACTGGGATAAATTTTGTTTTCACCTTTAAATTATTTTTTTAGTTATATTTTCTTTTGTCATAAACATTTATAAACACACAGGATTAGATATCTATCACACAAGCATTTTTAAAAAAAAATCATCATTAATTTTATTACCTATAAGGCAACAATAAAGATCATAAGAGGTTTGAATTGCTTCAAAAGATTGTTAACAATCTAGACATAACTTAGATCCATAATCACATTGTTTGGAAATTCTTTATCGTACCTTATCTCTTGTATAATTGTATTCATTCACTTGTTAACTATGTTTAAGTCGTGTAAATAACTTAAAAACAAAATTACACGGACGGAACAATTAAGATCTTCTGTAACACTGTTACATGTATCCCTCTTTAGTGATTGGATAAAGCTAAATAAATAGGAATTAAAATATTAGTGCTTTACGAGAAAAATCTACTATATAATACTAAAACAGAAGTGGTTAATGCCACATGTCATCCCCACATTAAATTTCACCACATGTCATCTTTATATTAAGCCATGTCATATTTTTCCACATGTCGTCTTTATGTTGTGCCACCTAATTATTTTATTTTTATTCTAAAAATATTATGTTGATATTAATGAAGATAATATATCCTAATTTAAGATATCGTGATCTTATATTTTTAGAAAGACAATATACAATTAACGAAGTTAAAACATATGATAGACAATAAATATTGTCCAATGTATTATTTTTTATGCCACATTTATACCCTATTTACCACTAATAATTATACGTGATATTTATACAAAAATACTAAAATTGTACTAGTTTCTTATAATTTTTTTTTAATATTGTTACGTATGGTTGGATACTTGGATGCACGATTATATTACTCACTTAATTTTATTTATTTTTATATTTATAGTTAATTTTTTTTACATTAATATATCTATGGATATAATCACAACTTCAATGTATTAATTTAAAACAATTCTGTGCTTGACACGAGAATTAAGCTAGTAATAAACAATATGAAATCCACCAATCACGTTAAGGAGATACAAATGATACAAATATAAGTGATATAGAAGATCTTCACCGCGGACTTACCTATGTACTGTGAAGGAGTTTCATAGGGCATTAATCACTAATCAGCATGTTGAGGTTTACAATGTACGGATAGAAACGGAATGTAATTGGATTTGATGCTTAATCATGCTTAATCACATTATTTAATTATTTAATTAGTAATAAAAAGGGGAAAACGCCATCATTATCAGGGGAAAGCAAAAGGGGTTATGAAAACTGACCACGTGGTCAGGTTGCATTAATTAGTGTTTAGTACACGTAATTAATTGAATAATCAAGATCGATTAAGGACAAGGAATCTTTTCGAAGAAGAGATCTATAAGTAGGATGATTTTCAAACTCACATGCACAAACCCTAATAGCCATAATCATGTGTCTCACTCTTTTTATGTTCTATTTTCTTTTAGTAATTATTTTTATAATTACTTCTATTATTAGTTTCGACAGTGCATTAAAAACTTTAAAATATAAATTTGTACCCACTTTTGGTTTATTCCTCTGAAACAATAGTATCCCACAATTGTTATTTATGTAGCAAAATAATAATAAAATTACACTAAAAATTCTAATACTATTAAATAAAATATTAAAAAAATGAAAATCTTAATTTATTACCCGGAATAGGAGAAATCATCGCCTCGCTGTAACAACAGTCGTGTGCTACAACATTACTAATTCGGTAGACTATTATTGCATTGTCTTCTCGTCACGGGAAAGTAATAAATTACCATTTTACCCTCACCGGAATGCTCGCAGCCCCACCACTGTTCCGCCACCTCTCTGCTCAGTACTTTGACACATTGATCCAAGTACTTTTCGAAAGTGCACTTTGTCATAGACGATTGGACAGTGATTCATTTGCTACTTTACTTGTCTGGTTGATCTTCGTCATCTTCGTCCTCGTACAACTCATCGTCATTGCCACTCCCCCGATCAGCTGGCGGAGGAGGCTGGGGTATCAACGGAGTCGCCGCTGGAGTGTGGGGGATTTTGGCTCTGTGAATTGCCTCTAACTGGTCATAGTAAGGACAGGTCTTCGAATCATCTCGCCGTCGTTTCTTTTCATTGTCCTTTACCTTTTTGAAATACTTGTTGATATTCTCCCATTTTTCTTTGCATCTTTTAGCACTCCGATCATACCCCATCCGCCTCATCGCCGCCGAGATATCCTCCCACAACGGTCCTTTTGGTCCTCCTTCCTGGTACTTCTGCTCCATATCTTTCCTCAAGTTTATCAGCGCTTCCACCTCCGTTTTTGGCCACCGGGATGATGACGCCGAGGATGAGGATCCCACTGCGTTATAATTCACCGGCAGCAAAGCTGCCGGAGATGCAACGGGATTGGTGACGATTTCGGGCGTTTGAGTACTGGGGAGAGTTGCCGGTGGAGGTGGAGGTGGATGTAGGATAGTTTTTTCTCTCAACAATAGTTCCGGTGGTTGAGAGCGTTGGAGAATGGCGGGGGGGAGGGGGACTTGCTGGTGGTCGGAGAGTTTTTGGAGAAAGGTCATCAACGCAGCATCCTTGGCAGCAGCCATGGATCGTTCTTGGACGATGATTTCGTGCTCTTGTTTCAGTCTAGCGGTCTCTTGAGCTTTCCAAGCTTCCTCTCTAACTCTCCGGTCATTTTCTCTTTTCTCCAAACCTTCTAGAAACTTCCTTTGTAGCTCTTCTTGTTTCTCCATCACATCCTTCGTCAACCGATCAAAGAATCCTTTCCACTTCCGCCTCCTCCTTGTTCTCGCCACTCCTTCATCCGACGACGTTGATGAAGACGACGGACTACCTGACGGCTGAGCTGCCGGAGGCACGGAAGGGACTTGTTGAATCGCCGGCATTACCAGTTGAAACGGCTGTTGTACCTGAGCTGTAGTGATTGGTGGTTGTGGTAGAGGAGGTCTAGGTGGTGGCATTGCCATTGCAATGGGGACAGCAGATTCAATCGGCGGCGATCCAGTGGCTCCGCCGGGATGATGAAAGGAGGAAGAAGAAGATTGGGCGGTGGATTCGAGAGCTTTCAATTGGTCGAAAAAACGGTATGTTTTATCAGGTCCTTTTGAAGCGCGAGTGTCTTTGGTTCGTTTGTGGTACTTGTACACGTTCTCGAATTTCTCCCTGCATTTCTTCGCGCTCCTTCGAAACCCCATTTCCGCCATTTTCCTGAATTTGCAGTTCAGAACAAAACGGTTGGAAATTACACACAAAATAATACTCGAATTGTTGAAGATAAAGTTGATTTTAGGTTCATTAGTTCAATGATTATGATCGCATTAAAATTGAATTTCTAGTTAGAAATTATTGCTGGATAATTATTACATGTCGATGTAGTTGAATTCTAACTGCCGGAAAAGAAAAAAAAAACAGGTGAAACTTAATAAAAAAAAAGTGAGACGATTTTGAAAAACCAAATACAAAAAATAGTCAAGTGGCAGATTTGTTGTTTGCTAGTTGCCAACTGGGAGAAGACGGATAGAGATCGACCAGAAGAAAGAGGAAGACGACTAACAGGACCACCATTGATTTTCACAAATTAGTCTAAGAATCTTATGATGCTCCATCCTACAACAAAACACTAGCTACGAAGCCGCTATTTCACTTTCCAACTTAAATCTCAATTCCAAAATCCGCAAGTTCGAAGCATCAATTGATTTCCAAATTGAGATCTAGTAACCGTCAAATTCAAATCGGAATCGAACAGATAATTGAAATCTAAAAAGATGAAAGAAAAATCAAATTATTGAATTCACCTTGAAACCTCCTCCCAAAGTGGACCTTTGAGACTGGAATCTCGGAACACCGCATCCATGTCTGACCTTATCTGCAACAGGGCAAGCGTTTCCTGTTTCGGCCACCGATTTCCACCGCCTCCACCGCCGCTTCCAAACTCATCGCCACCTCCTTCTGTAACTCTGCTGTCTTCATCTCCGATCGCCGTCATATCCATGCTTGCTCCAGCTCCAGCTCCAGCTCCAGATTGAAGCATGAAGACCACCGCTAAAGTGAATCGGCTATGGCGTATGAGGTGGTGTATGGATTGTATGTAGTGTAATGTAATGTATTGGCCCCTTTTTCTCCAGATTAACAGCCGAAAAAAATGAAAAATAAAATAAATATATTTATAATTCAAAAAATACAACACCGCCCCCCTGAATAATTTCTTTTTCTGTTTCCATGGATGTAACGTGAGATGTTTGCTGAATTAAAAAATAAAAAATAAATCGTCTCAGGAATAATTTGAATAAAATATGATATAATGAAATTAGATCAAGGATTTCTGTATTGTAAAGTAAGATCTGGAATGCTAGGAAAAGATTTAATAAAAAAAGAAAAAAAAGAAAGAAAGTGATTTGGTTGTGAATAATAAAATAATTGAAAATGAGGAGAAGGAGATGAGCAGAGAGATAGATAGGGATGACGATGGGAAGAAGGGTGATAAGTTGGGCCTTTTGTGAAGTGCAGCTAATTTTATTTGCTACTTCAAAGCAGGCCCATTTGTGGGCCCTTTTTGCTTTTCGGCGTTTCATTTTCACTGCCTTTGACGGCGACCTAATTTCTTTTATTACTATCTTAAATCTTATCTAAAAGAAATACTATTTTTAAATTAACACAACCTGGCTCCCGGGACTCTTTCATACAATTCCAAAATACTTAAATAATCATAAGTTTATAAAAAAAAAAGTAAAATTATAATATCAGTGCGATTATTTTTTTTTGTATAATTTTGTTTAAGGACGTATAAGTCACGGTACACTAAAAAAACGAAATTCACGATATAAATTTACAACGAAAATTTTACAATAACTAGTTTAGTTTATGTTCTTTGCGAGTTTTGTAGAAAAAATAACGTCATAATTATTTATTCAATTCGTCGTGTACTTATGACTACATCTATAAGTATTATAAGTATTTTAAAATATGTTACAATCAACTTCGTTGAATAATATAATATTTGTAGTATATTGTAATATTATTCCGATATGAATAAAATAACAATAGTTGTTAGCCTTACATAATGACCGACGTCATATCATGTAAAATTCATGAAAATATAACCGAATTAAATAAAAATATGGATAACAAATATTTTTTCAAAAATTATTTATGAGAAAAAAGATTTAAAAAAAAACACATTTATAGCGAATAAATACGTGTTTACTTTATTAAAATAAATAACAATAATGTCAAGAAAATTATGATTTTTTAAATCTTTCAATTTTATACTTGAACTTAGAAAACAAAGTTAAGCAAGATATGATTTGTTTAATCTTTAAACCCTTTATTTATACAAGTTCTCAAACTGTCACCCTTACTTGATAATTGATGTAGGATAAAGAAATTCATAAAAATACCTAACGTAAATAAATTATGTTGATCATCATTAAAAAAAATCAAGAAAAAAATCGTTTTAAAAAATAACCTTTTAAAAAAATAATATCCGTTTAAAAAATATACTTTAGCGAAATACCACTTAAAATTAATTTTAAAAAATAAAAATCAAGCTTGTCGTATGACGGTTTCACACGCCTTATCGAAAATCCATTGGATTCATAAGGTGTTGGGTGGGGGTTTTAGGCAACTTAAAGTGTTTGAACACTTTTTCGTTGATGATGTTACAACAATAACCCTCATCAACTATGAGAGAAAAGCTCATGCCATCCTACAAGATATTAAAAACAAAATAGGAACAAACAAATTCGCGTGTCTCGCAACTGTATGGTGGAGCATCTGGTTCTTCAAGAACAAAATTATCTTTAATAATGAACCTACGGGCTCGGATAATAAAATAAGTACGTTCATTAAAAACCAAATTCAGAATTGGAAAACAAACATTAGTGATGAGCACGATTACAACATAAAACAACAACCAAAGAATTATAACTCAAACATAAGGAAAAAAAACACAACATTAAATGGGATAAACCAAAACCCGGCTTCTTTAAACTTAACTTTGACGGTTCAAAACTCGATTCGGGTATAACATCTATTGGATATGTAATCCGGAATCACGATGATGTTGTTAGCCTCGGCGCAAAAAAAAACTACTTTAATTCGGATATAAAAGCTGAAACCTTTGCCCTCAAAACCGGGTTACAAAACGATTAGACTACAAATTAAAAAGATCGAAATCGAAGGTGATAACTTGTGTGTAATCAAGGCACTCCAAGGTTTGTGGAGCTGTCCGTGGGAGGTCGAGATGATTATATCCGACTCCAGACTGGATCTTCGTTTCTTTGACGAGGTCCGTATTAGACATATTTTCAGAGAAATAAACTGTGTTGCTGACCGATTGACCCATCTGGGAAACTCGACCCCCAACACCAAATTTTTTGAAGACCCCGAACTTCGTGTTCTCATCCACAAGGATGCTTTAGGTTGGACTACCTCGAGGAGATAGTTCAATCTAACCGCTTTCCATTTTCAAAAAAAAAAAAACTATGAGAGAAAGGCTAGTGTTATTGACCAAGCAACGAGAATGGAAGAGATTCTCGCGTTGGTCAATAGGAATGAATTCTTTAACGGCCAAATTAAATACGACGAGATACAAGGGCAAACTTACCGGTTGTGCCGGGCCGCAAGCCATTTGTTCGTCGCATGGTTCCATTTAATAGTAGGGGTCGGCGTCTTGGTCATCCTCTATGATGATATCGCCGTCTTCTTCATCTTCTCCATGTTCATATGATGGTTTGGCAAACAACACACGCTTTGTGTTTGGGAAATCACGTTGGACGTGACCAAAACCGCTACACTTGTAACACACGAGCTCTCATGGCCGTGCCGCCAGTGGAGGTCCTTGAGGGGTGCGGGCGGGAGGTGCTTGTGCCAGGGCAACGAGGCCACGCTGTGTTGCCCTCTCGGTAGCCGCTTGTCGAGTGAGTTGAACCATCCATTGGACTCCTTCGGTGGCGCCGGAATCTAGAGAAGTAGACACATCTCGAGCACGGGTGTTAGTAGTATAAGCATTTTGACTATGAGAAGAGTTATACCTTGAATACCGTGGCGTCTCTTGTTGTTGTTGTTTGTGAAGTTTCATGGCCGCATGACATAATGCTCCCAAGTCCTTGTATGGAACGATCTCGAGAGGGCGTGAAATTGATGGATTAAACCCACTCATGAACTTGGTGCGAAGGGCGGCGGCGGAGGCCGAGATGCCGACTTTCATGTTCATGTCCTCCAGTTTGGCCAAGTACGCCACCGGAGTACGATTGCCTTGTTGGATCTCGGCAATTTGCAACCGCATATCGTTTTTGAAGTCGTCGGACACAAACTTCTTTTTCATGACGTAGATCAATTGATCAAACGTCGCAATTTGTGCCCATCCTCGGTTGTCACGGTTGTTTTCGTACCGGTTCCATCGAGATTTGGCATCGCCTTCAAAATACAAGGTTTCCACTTCGATCTTCTCATATTCCTCATAGTGGCAATGCTTCAAAGCCTATTCATATCATGTGCCCAATATATCAAGAAAAGCACATGGATCACATTCACCATAAATATTGGAAATTTAAATTTACCTTTCCTACGAGCTTTGTAGGGATCCGGGCGGGGCGGTGGCATATAATCATCATCATGATAGGTTCGTCGATGGCTACCTTGAGGCCGTTGGCGTCCATGGTTGGGTTGTGCATGCCTTGGTGGGTTAGGAGGAGGCAACTAGTCTTCTCCTCGGTCTTGATCCAATCGGACTCATCATCGGAGAACTCATCAAAATCATCCCTCTCGTCATACTCATCATAGTCGCGGTATGTTGGTTTCCGGCTAGGCCGGTGGCGGCGTTGTTCGGACCGATAATTACCAAGACGTTGAGGGAGATTATCTTGTTGATTGTTGTACCGGGACTCTTCCCAGGTAAGACGGCTCGTACGCGGTGCACTAGATGAAGGTGGGGGAGTGTCGTACCGTCTGCGGCGGTGCTCATAACGCTCGTGCCGATTCTCCGTATCTACATAAATTAAATCATCCGGAATAGGGTCAAGGTTGTTGATATGGGGTTAGCTGTGTGGTTACCCTGATCTTTCGACACCAAGACTTCAACTAATTAATGAAGGATGGAAGACGTGAGAATGGATGGAAAAGACGTGTGGATGGAGGAATGATCCGATGATGGTGATGGATCGGTAGTTGGATAGATTTGGTCGAATCTTTGAAGCAACCAGAAGTACACTAGGGAAACTAAGGCCCTAACACACAATCCGGAATGATTGAAAAAGCCCTTCCGCTCACAGAGGGGAAGACGATTGTCACCAAAGTACAAGAAGTCGACTGAAGTTGAATTGAAAATATTAACTTGTTTGATCCAAGATGATACAACGCAAAACAGTCCAAGCTGCTTGGCGAACGAGAATCCACTCGCTCAGTTGAATAGGAATTCACCCATTCGTTCTCGATTCCACGAGAGAAAATACTTGAAAAGTAGATGTGTTTTTAATTAATGCCTGAGGTGAGTAGAAAAACGTCCAACCTATGCCTTATATAGGCAGGGAGACGTCCTATAGGGTTTACACAAGATAAGATCTAATCTATGAGCTTGAGAATCTAATCTAGAGCCCAAACAAGGAAAATATAAGATCAAATTTTAAAAAGATTTGATCAAATTTGGAGTTGGAAAATCTAACCTAAAAGCCTAAAACAAAACAATTAAAAACAAGCCCGATATTAGAAGAGTCTAAATATAGGCTGAAAATAATAGATCTAATTAAGGCCTAATTTAACCAATAAAATAGGCCCGTCTTAGAGCTAAAAAACGTCCAACTCTCTTCTTGGATCACGCAACCCTCATGCAAGCCATTCGAACTCTTCTCCTTGCCCATGCATACATGCTCATGCATGCACGTGTATGGCTTCTTCTCTCCCACGTAAATCTCGGCCTTGTCAATGTAAACCTCGATCGGCCCTCTCAATATGGATCTCGTCCAATTCCTTACATTTCCGTATGATGATCTCTGCATCCGTTTCCATGTATATCTCGGTCATGTCATCTCCCATCTCTCATCAATGGTCTTCAATGTATCTCCGGGAATGGTCTTCAATAAATCTTCGGGAATGGTCTTCACATCTCTTCTAAGAATGATCTTCTTATCTCTTCTAGAAATGTGTTTAATTCGTCCTCTCCTCCTCCTTAGATTGCTCAATACTCCATGCCTCCTAGCTTCCATGCTTATGATCTCTACTCGAGCTAGGTCCTGAGATGCCCCTACATAAGTTGTTCTCGCCCTTATTGAGGTACTTATTGCCGTCATGTTGTATTGGATGTTGACTTTCGATGACTGAGGCAAGCCTTTGACCTTTAGATGGTTCGGCTCCCAAAAGACATTTGCCTTTGCGATGGGTATCGGACGTGGAAGTCTTGACCATGCATTTGGATTTGGGTTGGGACGTTGAGCGTTCATAAGGGCCAAAATTTGTGCCTTCCTCTCTTCTAATTGTTGCTTAAGATTGACATTTTCTTCGGATAAGGAGGCATTGAGCTCTTCTCGATCACGAGCCTCCTGATTGTTTTCCAATTCAGCGTTAGTCATGATTCTAAATAGATACACACAATTGCAAGCAATCAAATGTGCAAGGTGACAAGTTAAGTCAACGTTACTCAAGTTCAAGTGCATTAGGGTTCTACTTTTGGGAAGACCGTTTAGCGGTTAAGAAAGATAGGCAAATCCGATATTTCGGATGCACCGGTTTGATGGACGTCTTTTAACTTTGTTTTTTTTTGAAACTTTGTAACTTTTTTTTGATGCAAGTGATGAAACACTTTGGAAACAAATCCGCTTTATTGAAGAGTTTTTGCCTTATGTTTTTGGAATATCAAAAGACGAGATATCCGATTTTGTTAACAAATAAATCCTAAGAAATTTGGTAAAATTAATTTACAAATTTGTCGGATTGGGTCAGTTTAAGAACGAAATGTGTTCGATAGATGGTTTGGTGGCAAACCAAATATCTCTTAAGTTTACTTGGCAAAAAGATTAAGAATTTTTTTCCCCCAAGAATACTAGATGAACATCTAAGAACAAGATGAAGATCTTGAAGAGAGAAGGAAGAAAAAGGCAAAAAAGATAATAAAGGTAACGCACAAAAACAAGAGTAAAGAGAACTTAACTTTGATCATTTTGCTCTGATGCCAATTTGATGCGTCCTTGGATACGTTGAAGGACGAACTCCGGATCTAGATCAAGCTAGAACAAGCTAGAGCTTCAATTACTTCTTGTTAATATGCAAGTGGGACTTGGATAGAATTTTGGTAGGCGGAAGCGATTGAGATGGATGCGGAAGCTATTGAGATGGATGCGGAAGCGAATGTTTGATTGATCTAGGTAGATTGAGCAAACGTTGTAGGGGATTTGAGGGTTGATTATTTAGAAGAATCCTCGAATGTGAGCTATTAGATCTAAGACTTAGAGATCCAATGAAGAACTTTGAGGTGATTGAAGAGGAAGTGATGTCCTAAATCAAGAGAAAAATTTCCTTCAAATATACTTGATTAAAATAAACATGTTTTACAAGTGAGGCCAATCATCTCTCATACAGTGGATGAGGGCCAAACCAAAAGTTGAAAATTAAATGACGGAAATAAATGGCGGATATTAAAGTCGGGGCTAACTCCCGAAGCTGATGGTCAAGACTATCAATGGTCGGAATTTAACTCCCGGAATTAAATTTCCGAAAAAAAGTCTATTATTTTAAAATGCAAAAATAGGGAAACATAAGAAATATGCTAGCTTAATGTTGTGGCTCCGGAAAGACGGGACATGCCTCTAACGGGACCAAGTGTGGACATAGCTGGTAGCATATGCCATGACGGAGTGGAGACATGGCATGCCACTAACTAGTCCGAGAGATGTGATGGTGCGCATGATGATTGAGCCAGCGGCTTGGGCAATGGCTTTGGCTCGGGAACGATCAGTGAGCGGTCCATCGGAGCAAACCCGCAAAGCATCATCCTACTTATCTATA
Source organism: Fagopyrum tataricum (assembly GCA_002319775.1). NCBI lineage: Eukaryota > Viridiplantae > Streptophyta > Magnoliopsida > Caryophyllales > Polygonaceae > Fagopyrum > Fagopyrum tataricum. Next base: position 3,865,355 of record CM008286.1, read on the forward strand.
ATCATGGTGGTCAAGGGCGCATCATCCTAGACTACTCCTCATATGACCAATTGGTTTTAGGATGGAACCCCAAAGGCTTATGAGCATAAGTTCACTTGTGGTGTGCATCTCCTCCACGTTTTAGACCCGTTGAATAAGAAAAATTAATAACTTTTAACATTCTTGACGTACTAAAAAAAAAGGTTTTAGCTAATAATTTCTACAATTTTAAATAAGTGTGTTATACACAGCCCAATATAGAACTTGAACTAACATGTACTTATGTTTATAAAAGCTTTTAGCTAATAATTTCTACAATTTTAAGTAGATTTTATATCGAAAAAAAAGGTTAGATTATTAAAATGATTTATTTAGTAACGCGTACTATAGTTTGATCTGATCCATAACGGAAAGTGATGAACAAAATTGTTGACGTACTAAAAAAACATACTCTGAATCATATAATTGAATGATTCTACCCAACAAGATGGGGCTCCACAAATTAATATGTAACAAGATAATATATTCAATGTATACATATAATATGGTAGTAATACATAATTGTCGTAATTATAATGTAAATCACGATCAATACTTAACGGGATATTAGTCATATTTCGCACTTACTACTTAGAAACACGAGCTTGTAAATTGTAAGCAAATCGGGGTTTGTTTTTTTTTTATTTATGTTTTTATGTTTTAATATTAGATGGTTTTCCTATAAGGAACTTGCCTATGTATATTTGCGGAACTCGGGTCTAAAATCTTGTTACATATATTGTATAATGTTTGTTCCCACGTTGAAAGTTGTGGTCTTTCGGTCGGTGGATTATTCTCCATATTGTCAATTGATTTCAGGATAGAACCTTGTTGGACTTATGCGTTGAACTTAGGTCCAACGCGCATATGCGCTTGGACGTGCGATGAAACCTCATGACCCCGTTCTACCCAGTCCGTCGATATAACTTTGACATATCGATCAAACTTTGGAATCCGGAATTTTTTTATCTTTTATTTTTGTTTTTTGAACGGTAAAAAAATTGTTTCTATTATACATAAAAATAAAAATTTTATATATAAAAACAAAATAGTCAAATGGTCGTGAAATCTATTAGTTTATTGAACATCGAATGAACTTGGAGGTTCAATGTATAGTCGTCCTTTTGTCCAGACAAGTCGAGCCAATATGACCCGATAAAATGGGTGTAATATGTTTAACAAGTACGAGGGAACAGATAAAATACATGTATAATTGTTTGGAATTTATCATTCTTGTAGAAAAATGGGTGCAAGATGAAATAAAAATGTGGACGGTGGAACTAGTTGAACGAGGGTGAATAGTTTTGAATCCGTTACCAAACCTATTACAGGCATGTGCGGCTAATCACCCGTTAATTTTAATACATATTGTATTTTTTTTTTACTTCATAACGTACTAAATATGTTACTCGAAATACGAGAAAAACAAAATTTTAACAAAATAAGAACGAAACAAAACATATCTATAATACTTCACTTAATATAGATTTATATTCACTTAGAGTGATTTTATCAAGGAGTTTCATACTCTAAATGAAAGTCACGGAACAAATTATTTGAATGCATGGATAATAATACAATATATAAAGTACTAAAATTATAGAAATAATACTTTTCGGATCGACAAGTATCAAAATTTATCAAACTTTAAAGTCTAAATAGTTGACATACAATCCAAACTATATAGACATTACTATTGTACAAATGGTAAATAAGACTGTATTATAATGTTAAGCCCAACGAGTAATGTTGAAACTTCAGTTACACCAGAATGTATTCCACAAGGATATGACGACGGACTTACAAGATATAAATATAGCGTTGAACACCGTGCTCAATTAAAATATTACGGTGTAAAATAATACATTGGACGCAGTCATCCGGTATCACAGTTATATAAAAAAATAAACTTCATGCCGGCAATGTCCAAATATTTTTGGCAATGCGTTGTGTGTAAATCAAACACCTTGATTTTGGTCAAACCCCTCATTTTGTTTTAAATAACGAAAAGCAGTTAGGTTAGACTATCTATAGTCCAACCTAAAGCATCATTGCGAATGAAAACATGAAGCGGGATCATCCAAAAAATTGGTGTTGGGGTCGAGATATTGTGTTTTCTCACTTCATGTTGTATTTTCTCTTGGAGTGCCTTGATAACACACATGATTTGTTTTGCCAAGATTTTGGTCAAACCCTTCATTTTTGGTTTATCCCACTTAATGTTGTGTTTTCTCTTAGAGTGCTTTGATAATACACATGTTTGGTTTTGCCAAGATTTTTATCATAAGAGTTTCATTTGTAAAACTTTGTTCATGATTAAGGATTTTTATAATCCTAGGCCGCCATTCTTTTGTGATATACATATTACATCTCATCCAATAATAGGCCTATGTTGGTCCCTTTTGTTCCAAAAGGATTTTTATATGTTTTATCTAACTCCTCCAAATTATGGATCGGGAGCATGAAGCTTTGCATAACAAAAGTTGGTTTAGCCTCTAGATTATATTTTATGAGTATATTTCTACCTTCTTGTGATCGATAAGGAGTTAGCTTTCGATTTTAGAAGTTGTTTTGTTTTACGGTTAATGTAATCAAAAGTCTCTTTTGTCACTCTTCCATTGATGATATGACATCCAAGATATTTGTCGAGGGTTGTGGTATGGTTCATGCCCATAACATTTTTTAATTGGACAATGCAACTCTCACTGGTGTTTTTTGTTGTTTGAAAAGCTGATTTTTTGGTAATTGATTTTCTATCCCAAAATAGAGCAATACATTTCCAAGATTTGCTTAGTTTGTTGACAAGAAACCATGTTTGCTTTAGCAAAATATAATCATGTGATCCGCAAATGATAAGAATGGGATTGGAGTTCCTTGTCTGCACATGGAGAATCCAATGTGGTTATCATAGTTGTCACAATCTTCTTGTAACATTTGTGTTATAATTTCAGCTCCTGGAATGAACAAAAAAGACAAGATAATGGGCCTCCTTATCTAAGTTCTTTGGGAAGAACTTCATATGTTGGTCCGTTGTCTATGTGAACATTCCTAATCAATTAATCCATCTCACACATTTATTATTAAATTCATTTTTTTAAGAACACTATTAATAAAGTCTCGATTGACGTGATCATATGTTTTTTCCATATCAAGTTTCATGACAATGAGAATATTATCGTGTATTTTTGAAGGGTGAGTAAGTTTACACATAATAGTCACCCCCTTTATTTAACTACGAGAAAAAGTGTATATATAGGTGATAATCAAAATACTAGTAATAATTATATATACAGATATTTACTGTTATTATAAATTTATAAAATAGATTAGTTTACATTTTTTTGGACTACAAACTTAAGATCAATCAATATGTAAAGCTGACATGAGATATAACATTAATAACGCATATACTTTTAGGGAAAATTTGGATGATATTTTTTGTAAAAAATTTTTTCCCAAATTATGTCTAAAAGAACTTTTTAGCTTTTAATTTTCAATGGATGTTTTTAGCTTTAAACTTTGTGGATTGTATATTTATACATTTCATAAATTAACATATTAAGAGTACAATGATATATTATTAATTCAAAAAATGATCTGCATAGCACATTTAAAATGACTGTTAACAACTATCATATAATAATTATATTGTTATATATTAACTTCTATAATATGAATTATAGAAGGACATATTCTGAAAATTTATATTTAATAAATTGATTTTTATAAAAATGATACGAGTATTGTTTTTGAAAAGAATAAATTGGTAAAATTAAGGTAATTAAAATAGCGTATATACCATTTATTACCGGTGATTTTTTGTTGTTGTTTAGTAGGGTGTGAGCCGTGTGGCGTATTTAAAGTGTATCGGTGGTATCTTGAGCTGGCAATTGGAGAAACAGGAGAAGCATTGCCAGCTGGTTGTTATACTGTCTATTTCTTCTTTCTCTTCCTATTTTGCCGCCCTCTTTTTGTATTTATTACCCCTCCAATTTTAACTGCTTTTTACCTTATGTACATTACTGTTTTTAACCGCTTTTCCCTTTTTATTACTTACACAAGTTCCCTTCGATTTTACCCCACAAATACCCTATTATTTTGGCTGACCAAAAATATATGTTCAAGATACTACCGTCCCCCAACTTTTCAGATCGAGAGATTTCGAATTTAATGCGGGGGATATCGTTTGATTTTTGGGTGAAATTTTACTAGAATTATATTATGAACTCGGAAAAAATGTACATGTGTTGGTTTGCACGCAACACTAATAATCTACGTTGGACATTAACATGAGATTAAAGTGGTTACCCTAATCGTCCTGTCAATCCTAGCATATGAGTTAGGTATAAGAGAATGAGATGTAAAATTTGTTTGTTCAAATGTTAATTAGGTTTGTTTCCTAGCTACACATGCAAGATATGATAAGATAATATGTCTAAAGTTAGGAGATTTAGAACATAATATATAAGGTCAATTGGAATTACTCAATACACTTTGATTGAGACGCATTCCGGTGAGAACGAGTAGGGAGGTGAGAAATGTTAGAGTATATGGAAGTCTATTGGAGGTTTATTGGGCTTAATCCACGTTTGTTAGTTTATCACTTTTTCCCTTTATATTTTTATCATATGAACTCAGGTGCCTGATATTCCATAATAAATTCGTTATAAGGCGCGTTTGATTGTCCTAGACAACCGTCAACAAGAAGACATTGACTATAGTGAAGTGTTTGCTCCTGTTGCTAATTGGTCACAATCAAACTACTTTTAGACATTGCCTCTATTCATAATTGGGGGCTTCATCAGTTGAACGTTCACAACACATTTATTCATGGTAATATGTATGAAGAAGTCTATATGCACCCACCACCCGACTTTTCAAACCTCTTCTCAAGTCTCGCGCCTCAAGAAACCTTTGTATGGTCTTTGTCATGCTCCTCGGAATTGGTTTCACAAGTTCACATATTCCCTTCTGAAATACGAGTTTTGTCAATTCCTTGCTGAATATTCCCTTTTCACCTTCAGGCAGCCAGGTATCGGTCTTCATATTTTGATTTATGTGGATGATCTAGTCATTACTGGCTACAATCTTGCTACCATTCGCAAATTTAAGGATTATCTTCATATATGCTTTCACAAGAAGGGCATTGGACCTCTTCGGTTCTTATTAGGCATTAAAATTATTCGTACTCCGTCTAGACTATAGCTTAACCAAAGGAAATACACCCTTGACATTCTGATTGATTATGGTCTTCTTGGATGCAAACCTGCATATTTTCCGATGTCTTCCAATCGTGGTCTTCAATCAGATTCATCTACCCTACTTGATGATCCTTAGAAACATCGTCATTTGGTTGGACATCTCATCTACTTGTCCATCACTCGCCTTGAACTTATATACCCGGTTCATATACTTTCTCAGTTCATGGTCAACCCGCGACGTGGACAATGGGATTTTGTCTTGAAGGTTCTTCGTTACCTAAAGTCAACGCCTGTTCAAGGTATTTTCTTATCTCATTCTAGTGATCTTTGCATTCGTGCTTTTTGTGACTAAGATTATGCAGCATGTCCTATCACTAGACGTTCTACTACAAGCTACATCATTTTAATCGGTACCTCACTCATTTCTTGGAAAACCAAGAAGTAAGATGCCGTATCTATATCGATCTTTTGCCAAAGCTGAATATAGAGTCATGGCAAATACTATATGTGAGATTCCTTGGCCTTTCTCTCTACTTGAGTCACTCAGATTTTCGCAAAAGGCTCATATTCGCCTCTTCTACGATAATTTGTCTACCATTCATATCGCCGAGAATTCAGTCTTTCATGAGCATACAAAGGACATTAAGATTGATTATCATATCATATTATAAGAAACAAATTCGACGTGGCATCATTCAGATACAACATGTTCCTGACACCCTTCAGCTAGTGAACATCATGACTAAAGCTCTTGACCCTACTAGATTCAACTTCTTCATTCGCAAGCTTGAAGTTGTTTCTTCCCCACCTTTAACTTGAGGGAGTGTTAGAGTATATGCCCAGTCTATTGGGCCATTTCAGAAATCTCTACAGAAATAAAATGATTATGGAACGTTAGTTTAATTCAGATCACGACCTAAATTTATGTTGTGTGTTAGATATGTGCGTCTCATAAGGCGCACACATGAACTTGCATATCATTCATTGCACAAATGCACCTTGTGAGGCGCATATGTGCGGCTTATAAGACACTCATATGTCTCCCTTAACTCAAATCATTTAAATTTGACACATTTAACAGTTTAAATACATTCTCTCTTTTATTTTTCGCCGTAAGTTTCAATTTTATTTAATTATTTTTCTCACTTTGAATTCATAAAAATCTCCATGTAACTCAATCATCTCTCAACTCCTTATTTACTCCAAACATCCTAGATCAAACCCTTGAAAAATTAGTGAAAATAAACTTAAATATTTGAATATTTTCAATATGTTTTTGTTGATTCAAATAAAACACACTTTAGTGATAACAAAATGATATAGTTTTTCTTCATTCTTGTTGTGCGGAATCAATGTGAAAGAATAAAATTCAACAAACAAGAAAGACAACGCATACATGTTTATAGTGGTTCACCCAATAATGGCTACGTCTATTTTCTAGATATTTTATTGAGGAGTTTTAGAATACAGATGAGAGGATAAACTATAAACAGATGATAACTAAGTCATCCATGATCAACCAGATTATCAGATGATCAGATAATAGGAGACTAAGAGAATCCTACAATGTGTGTGTGTATATATATAGGAACAAAACCCTAGGTTTATGCTTGAACACATTTATGCTTGACGGGTTTATAATTGTCAGGTTTATACTTAAACATCAAGTATAAAACTGAACTAGTGTAGTTCCCGTGCCAAGGCACGGGTATAATTTTAAATTTAATAAATAACTTTTTAAAAAAAAAATGTATCATAAAATCTTAATTAATTAACTCAAAGAGAAGTTTAAACCTTAAAATTAAACTAACACTAATTTTAAATCAACAATAAAAAGACTAAGTTAAACAATATTACATATTATAACTTTGCGTCTCGTATACAATACAAAAGTGTAAAACTAAATTGATTCAATTAGACCATTTTTGAAGATGGTAAAGTGATTTGATATTTTTTTTCAAGAAATTAAAATATAAACTATAATATATAGTACATTAAAATTTTCAATTTAAAAAAGATAATAGGTAGTTTTTAAAATTGTCTTGGAAAAAAAAATGTAACACTTATAATATATTTGTTGATTTAGATATTATTTATAATTAATATAGGAAGTATATATTTGCATGTTAAATATAAAATAATAAATTATCTTATAATCTTATAAATAAAAGTAATAATTTTCAAAAAATAATGAATAAGAATATCTTAAAAATATATATTTTTTTGGAATCTCAAAAATATGTTGAAAATTGTGATAAGTATATAAATGGAAACAATATATTAATGTTTATTTTAATTTATCAAAACTCAAAAATCTAAGAAAATGACATGTGGCAAAAAAATCTTTGAGGAAGCACCACATGAAAGAAAATATTTTGACTTTAATAGTAGTATATAGATCAAAATAGAAAATGCTCGAATTAAAGATAAACCCAATTCAAAACATACGAACACTTTTAATATTTTTTTTCATTTTTATTTCATTGACTTCACAACCAAACGGACCTTATTGCATTTACTCATACTTCGAAAAAAAAAAGTTATAATAATAAATTACAAAAGCTAAATGGTGCACCATACTTTATATCTCCTAGCTTTGGTCTCCCTCATACAATATTCCCATTATCAACCAATCACATACTTTATAGCCCATCCATTTATAGTATCCACATTTCTCCACCAATTGAATAAAGCAAAACAAACAAAACAATTAAAGACATAAAAAAAACAGTTAAAAAGAAACATATATGTCAACCGACTTGAAAATGATTTATATCAGGTAAATTGATGTCAAACTCTATAAGTAAAAATAAGTAAATCATGCAAAAACAAATATAATTAAAAAAATCAATCAAGATATACAAAAATGGAATAAAGTCAGAAAATTAATAATTCATTTTGATTATAAAATTTTAATTTATTTTTTTTCAAACCAAATATATGTAAAAGTGTTTTTAATAAGTATTGCATTTAAACTCCTACAAAAATTAGCAAATTAGTATAATTTTCCCAGTTATTCATCCCACCAACAAGAAGCAACCTAAACTACACATGATTGGTTAAAAATGAGTAAAATATATAGGAAACAGTCGTACCATGTAGGATTGTGCAAATTTGATCCGAATAGGAAAAATCTGGTCTAAAATCGGAAAAGATCAGGCCGGTCGAAATAGTTTTTATTTTTATTGATTTACTTTTATATGTTTAAAAATCATATATCTCTTCAAAAATATATATATATTTTTTTTTATGGATTTAAAAAAAAAAAATTTACTTTATATTTATAAAAAAATTTTACTTTATATTTATATATATATATATATAGTCTTGTTTCAGTCCAAGGTTTTAAAAATTCCGGTCAAGACTAGACGTACAACTCTAATATCATGCTACTATTACCAATTACGACTATACCAACAAAACTCTAAGGTTATGTTTAGTTAATTATGAGATTATTTTAGATTTCGTTGGGACCCACATTTTTAAAGTTGTATTTAGTTTATGGTTTTAAAAATAGATTTCGGTTTTATAAAAGTTTTTAAAGGGTTTGAAATGACGATGTGTGAAATATTTGAAAAGAAGATTCCGATAGATTTTGTAAATGGGTTTTAAAACCTTTCACCTCTTTCGCTCATCATCTTCCTCTTTCTTGTCGATACTGCAAGTTTTCAATAGCTTTTGCTCATCGACTTCATTGTGCTAACAAACATGTTTGCTCCAATGTAAAAGCTTCTCTCATCGATCAAATTCGAAACCCAGAAGAAATTCGTTTGTTGAAGCAATTTGTTGAAGAAATTCGTCTACTTCTATTGAAGGTAGAAAAACTGATTTTAGGGATAGGGCCCTCTTTCGTCAATTTTTCAGGCTAGGGTTCTTGCCCTCCTTCAGGAACAAAAACAATCTAGCCGAAATCTTGACAAAACTCGTCTGTTGAAGCAATTTGATGAAGAAATTCATCTAGTTCTATTGAACCCAAATAAACGGATCTTAGGGCTAGGGTTCTTGGCCTTTTTCATTCATTTGTCGGACTAGGGTTTATTTGTTCAGGCAAACTGACGAAGTTGGTCGAAATTCATCCCAGGAACCCTGAACTAGGGTTCTTGCCCTCTTTCATTTGTCTCGCCCTCTCTCGACAGAGATTTTGGCATAACTTAGAAGAAAGGGAAAACAAATCGATTTGGGTTGAAGGGGTGCATGTGTGATGCGCCCTTGACCACCATGACCGCGGATGAAGAGGACGATGCTTTGCGGGTTCGCTCCGATGGACCGCTCACTCGTTCCCGAGCCAAAGCCATCGCCCAAGCTACCGGCTCAATCATCCGACGCACCGTCACATCACTTGGACCCGTTAGTGGCATGCCATGTCACCACTCCACCATGGCATAGGCTTCCGGCGCCACGTCATCAAGCTAGCAAATATTATTATTATATTTTGCATTTTAAATAATAATAGACTTTAATTTTCGGAACATTAATTCCGGAACTTAATTCCGTGAGTTAATTTCCGGCATTGATAGTCTAGACCTTTGGTTTCGGGAGTTGCCCCGACTTTATTTCCCGCCTTTATTTCCGTCATTCAATTTCCGACTTTTGGTGTAGCCTTCACCTACTATATAAGGGATGCTTGGCTTCACTTGTAAATCATGTCTAATTTTAATCAAGTATTTTGAAGGAAAATCCTCATTCTTGATCTAGGCATCACTTCCTCTTCAATCCCCTCAAAGTTCTTCCTTGGATCAAGTCTTAGATCCAAGAACTCACATTCGAGGATTCTTCTAAAGAATCAAACTATCAAATCCACTACAACGTTTGCTCGATCTCTCTAGATCGAATCAAACCTACGATTCCGCATCCATATCAATCGCTTCCGCCCCACCAAACTTCTATCAAAGTTCTCATTTGCACATCATCAACGAGTAGTCGAAACTCTAGCTTGGTCTAGATCCGGCGTTCGTCCTTCAACGATTTCAAGGACGCATCAAATTGGCATCAGAGCAAAGGGACCGAAGCTAAGTTCTCTTTACTCTTGTTTTTGTGCGTTATATTTTTATCCTTCTTTGCCTTTGTTGTTCTTCCCTTCTTGAAGATCTTCAACTTGTTCTTCGTGTTCTTCAACTTGTTCTTCGTGTTCTTCGAAGTTGTCTTGAATTTTTTTTTTTTTTCTTCTCACCAAACATATTTAGGAGATAGTTGGTTTGCCATCAAACCATCTATCAAAAACAATTTGTTCTTCAACCGACCCCAATCCGACAAGTTTGTTAATCGATTTTACCAAATTTCTTGGGATTTTTTTGTTAACAAATTCGGATATCTTGCATTTTGATATTCAAACAAAAACAAAAAATCAAAACTCTTCAACAAAGCGGATTTGTTTCCAAAGTGTTTCATCTCTTGCATCAAAAAAGTTGCAAAGTTCAAAAAAAAAAAAAAAAAAAAAATACAAAGTGAAAAGACGTCCGGCAAACCGGTCCATCCGAAAAATCGGATTTTACAAAACGGTCAAAGACCGAAAGCAAGCAAAGCTTGCCGAGTGAGCAATCCGTCCATCTTCTGTCTCTCCATTTTCTTACATACGTGCAAAATATCACTTGTTTATTTGTGTGCATTGGTTCAAATTTTGTTGGATTTGCCTACCTTGCTTAACCGCCACACGGCCTTCCCAAAAGTAGAACCTTAACGCACTTGAACTTGGGTAACGTTGACTTAATTCGTCACCTTGCTCATTTGATTGCTTGCATTTGTTTGTATTCATTTGGAATCATGACTAACGTGGATATGGAAAACTCACAGGATGCTCGTGAACGAGAAAATGCCTCCTTATCCGAGGAAGTTGTTAGTCTAAAGCAACAAATGGAGGAGATGAGGGCACAACTTTTGGCCCTTACGACCACTCCACGCCCCGCCCCAAATCCAAATGACACCATGGTCGAGACTTCCACGTCCGACGCTCGTCGGAAGGGCAAAGGTCTTTTGGGAACCGACCCGTATCAAGGTCTTAGGCTTGCCTCAGTCATCGAAAGCCAAACTCAACTATCCAACCTATGACAAGGAACTATATGCTTTAGTTCGTTGCCTAAAGACATGGCAACACTACTTGTGGCCGAAGGAGTTCGTGATTCATTCGGATCATGCGGCTCTTTCGTATCTCAAGAGTCAAACTAATTTGAGTCGGCGCCATGCAAGTTGGGTAGAATTTTTAGAAACCTTTCCTTATGTCATTCGGCATAAGAAAGGAAAAGAGAATGTGGTAGCCGATGCCCTTTCTCGGCGTTATATCCTCTTGGTGCATATGGACGCCAAGATCCATGGCTTTGCTCTTATCAAAGAGTTATATGCCACGGATCTTGACTTCAAGGATATATTTGCCAAATGCCTTGACCTCCGAGAGCATGAGACCTTCTTTATTAATGATGGCTATTTGTTCCGCGCGGGAAAACTTTGTATTCCGCGTTCGTCCATACGCCACTTGTTGATAAAGGAAGCCCATGAGGGTCGTGGTCACTTCGGTGCTACCAAGACTCTCGCCGCTCTCCAAGAGCACTTCTTTTGGCCGAAAATGCTCAAGCATGTGACACGGTTTTGCACAAGTTGCATAACATGTCATCATGCCAAATCGCGTCAAGGTCCGGACGGATTGTATTCTCCTTTGCCTGTACCAATGGGACCTTGGGAGGATCTTTCTATGGACTTTGTAGTTGGCCTACCTATGTCCAAACGAGGCAACGACTCCATTTTTGTGGTAGTCGACCGTTTTTCCAAAATGGCTCATTTTATCGCGTGTAAGAGCACCCAAAATGCTAGCGATGTTGCCACATTATTCTTTAACAATGTGGTGCGCTTACACGGGATACCACGTTCCATCCTTAGTGATCGGGACGTGAAATTTGTGAGTCACTTCTGGAGAACGTTGTGGGGAAAACTTGGAACCAACTTGTTGTTCTCAAGTAGTTATCACCCCCAAACCGATGGTCAAACGGAGGTGACCAATCGGACTCTCGGTGCTCTACTTAGAGCAACGCTTAGGAACAACCCACGAAAGTGGGAGGACTTAATTTCCGTTGTGGAGTTTTCATATAACAGGTCTAGGCACTCGGCAACTAAACTCTCACCATTTGAAGTTGTCTACGGCCTTAATCCACACACGCCATTGGACTTCACACCACGTCCACTCAAGGACGGTGAACACATCAACGCCGTAAGTCGAGCCGCCTCAATCATTGAACTTCATGAGCGGACAAGAGCACAACTCCAACGTCGTGCCGCCCAACTTGCCGAACAACGCAATAAGGGCCGTCGCGACATATCTTTCGAGCCCGGCGATCTTGTTTGGCTCCACTTAAGGAAGGAGCGTTTCCCATCTCGACGCAAGGGCAAGCTATCGGATCGAGGTGATGGCCCTTTCCGGATCCTATCACGACATGGTCCAAATGCCTACAAGTTGGAGCTTCCGGATTCCTACGGCGTGCACCCAACGTTCAATGTCAAGGATCTAGCCCCTTATGTTGAGCCCTTATTTGACGACGGTGAAACGGGGACGTTTCACATCCAAGATGGGGGGACTGATGCGCCCTTGACCACCATGACCGCGGATGAAGAGGACGATGCTTTGCGGGTTCGCTCCGATGGACCGCTCACTCGTTCCCGAGCCAAAGCCATCGCCCAAGCTACCGGCTCAATCATCCGACGCACCGTCACATCACTTGGACCCGTTAGTGGCATGCCATGTCACCACTCCACCATGGCATAGGCTTCCGGCGCCACGTCATCAAGCTAGCAAATATTATTATTATATTTTGCATTTTAAATAATAATAGACTTTAATTTTCGGAACATTAATTCCGGAACTTAATTCCGTGAGTTAATTTCCGGCATTGATAGTCTAGACCTTTGGTTTCGGGAGTTGCCCCGACTTTATTTCCCGCCTTTATTTCCGTCATTCAATTTCCGACTTTTGGTGTAGCCTTCACCTACTATATAAGGGATGCTTGGCTTCACTTGTAAATCATGTCTAATTTTAATCAAGTATTTTGAAGGAAAATCCTCATTCTTGATCTAGGCATCACTTCCTCTTCAATCCCCTCAAAGTTCTTCCTTGGATCAAGTCTTAGATCCAAGAACTCACATTCGAGGATTCTTCTAAAGAATCAAACTATCAAATCCACTACAACGTTTGCTCGATCTCTCTAGATCGAATCAAACCTACGATTCCGCATCCATATCAATCGCTTCCGCCCCACCAAACTTCTATCAAAGTTCTCATTTGCACATCATCAACGAGTAGTCGAAACTCTAGCTTGGTCTAGATCCGGCGTTCGTCCTTCAACGATTTCAAGGACGCATCAATGTGTCTTTTACTTTTTTTATTAAACACGTTATGTATATATCTGCAATGTTTTTCTAAAAATCGGAGTCTATAAAAACCTACTCGAAAACTACAACTACGTACAAATCACAGTTACGATTACAAATTACAACTACGACTATAAATCTCATTTTACTAAACACGACCTAATTCGATAGGTCATGTATATCTAGAGCATCTCTAGCTATTTAAAGATTTTGAGCACCTTTTCACGTATGGTTTTATTGTAAATTCTCGATCTTTAGATATATTTATTCCATATTACATGTAATATATTTTAAAAAGCTAATTGTTTGTTGTGACGCCTAAACACTATTTATGATCATATAAATATTTTCCACTTTAAATTTTATAAATAAATCTCATACAAAACACGAATACTTAATTAATTATTTCTAAATTGGAATGTTTAACCTTTCTTAATTGTTTATTACTACTTTTGTAATATCACCATAAAATCCTTACGCCCTAAATATTTTTTATTGAACTATATTATTTTATAATATAGTTATATAATGATAGCTGATGTTAAAGTAAACTAAATAATATTAATTTTATGAACTTAGTATAATTGGTAATTATAAAATTACATTATTAATATAAGATATCCAGATTTTATTTTGGGGTGAATGTATTATAAGCTATTTGTATATATTGGCAACCTCGGGCCAAGAAACCCCATTTTTATGCTGTTTCAATAATAATTTATATATGTATAAATCTAAAGGAAGATTGTATGATTGAATACGAGACGTTTTATCAATAAACAATAAGTTTTAACAATTATTGTAATTTTTTTAATATATATAAAATATTCAATATGAACATTGTTATCTTGTTTTTCCTAAAAATAAAAGATCCGAGAGTCCAATTCAAAATTTGAAACGGATAAATACGGACAAGGCTTTCAACATTAATTCGTGTTCACCCCGAAACGAATGGATATAATAATTATTATTAACTCTTTGCTATTTATGTATGGTTTTACCTTAGCAGCTATCAAGTAATGTTGAATGGTCTGTAATTCTACCAAAAATACTTTAAAATATAGTAATACTAATAATATTAGTGTAAAAAATCTATTATCATTAGGGATTTAGGGGGCAAAAAAATGCACTACGTATGTGTAGAATATAAAAAAGCATTTTTACTATTTGAAAAGTAGAAAATTTATTAAATACATATGTTAAAAAATATGCAGTCTTATATATACATAGTTATGTTTAATGTTGTTTCAATATTGGGTTACAATACATCCACAAAGTAATTTTACTATATCAACGTCAAAATGTGATTTTTGATGCACGTACGTTGGTTGTATTTTAGAATATGAACCGGTCATGATTTTTACGATCCTGCATACGATTTTTGTTTTTATCGATTGTTTATGGACTAGGCTAGTAAGTGATGGATTGACCGGTTTAGTTTCAGTTTCGAACCATATGAACTAACCTATAAACACCCACGAATAATATACTATCCAAACCGGTCTAAATACGGATCATAATGGTTCAAGCTATAAACTGGACCAAATACACAACGTTACATGCAATTTCAAAAAAAAAAATGGTGTAAATTAATACATACAGGAAAATGTTTTATATTTCATATGAGAAGGAGTTTGTGACGATAGTCTTTATGACGTAATATATGTATGAAATTATGTATAAAATAAATATAATGGTGTATATATAGGAAGTAATGTGAAAGAGAGTTTGAGTTTAGGGCAAGTTGGTGGGGGCCGTAGACCATAATGCCGTAACAAGTTGTTGGGGGTTACAGCGGAGAGATGGAGATTGCTATTTTTTTTGCGACGTTGGGCGACCACATGTTATACACATTACGCGTTTAAACCACTGCCTTTCTTCTCTTCATCTTCGTCTTTTCAATTTCACATTTTACCCTTTTCGGATAATATTTGAGGAACTCAATAATTTTTTTAAAATAATTTAATTAAAAGTTTGAATCTTCTTGTCTTTTGGATAATTAGATTCGGAGGATTTTTTAAATAACATAATAAAAATGAACTTGTGTATTATATTTTTGTTTTTGTAAAGTTATATTTAAAACCGAATGTAATTACACAATTTCAATTATCAATCCAAATCGTGTAATACAATCTCAAACAAGTTACACAAAGCCCAAACGCATAACACAATCCCAAACGAGCTACACAATGTTAAATTATTTTGTCATTTTCCAACTACGCAAGCCCAAACAGGGTCGAGACTAGGTCGGAGATGGCCGGATGAAGCACGTTGTCAACCAGTATCCGTCGGTTGGGTCCTGTCTCGACGAAGCAACCGTCACCGCCGAAGGAGGGAATGAGTAACCTCCGACGGCGCAGACTCAGATGAAGGGAGAGGTGATCGTGTAAGTTTTACCGTAATAAAACAATATCCCCCGCGAGGATACGAGATCACTTATAGTATACGGGTTATCAAACTCAGGGATTATGTCAGTTTTAATTGAACAAATAGACTAATATACTGAGGTAAAAGAGGGAGAAACGGATAATGATTGGTAAAGAAACGAAATATGTAAAAGGATTTGAAGATATAATTTAGCAAAGCGATCTAAGGATGTATTGCATCCCCACTATGATAGACTTTTATAGCAACCGCATATGTAATTAAACAACATGAACTTCAATAAGCAATTATGTAGGTAGCCATCTAAAGTAGTCTTGGACATAAACAAACCTAGACTGTACTTTCCAACTCACGTAGCTCTCAATCCGGCGGTTCGGCAAGTATAGGAAAGTCCATAAGCATTTAGAAATTCGAAAAATACCTAGATAAACCAAGTTCTTTTCAAAACATCTAATTAAACAAAACTGTTTGCCTCTTCACTTTGTTTTATCTAAACCAATCAAGAACGCCACTTCGGTAAACGAAGGTAATTGAAAGGTAGAATTAACCCATTTGAAAAGAAACATAAACTTTAATTTGCTAATATTGATTCAGAAATTCACATACACAGTCGCCATCGATCTATCATAGGGTTCAACGAACCCTTATATCGAAGGAGACTTAGTTAGATATAGAGTAGGGAGAGATAGAATGAAAGAAGAAAACTTTGCATTAAATAAATCTCAAAGAAAAAGAATAACAAAACAAGTTTGACCTTCAACTCTATTGTTGAGAACTTGAGAACCGTACAACGGCCTCTTATTGAAAACTAGAAAGTAAGAAGAACAAAGGATTGTTGAATCCGAGATGAGAGTCGGATGCAATGATCTAACCCTAAGGCAAAGGGCCCTTTATATAGAAGTGCATGGGCCAAAACCCTAGGTCGCAGGCTCGTCGGAAAACCTAGTAAAAATTAGGTTCATTGGATTGTTCTTCAGCGACGTCGTTATGCCCATCGTACAGATCCTTATGCTCGCTTATGCCCTCTTACGGCCGTAAGGGAGCATACGGTATAACGTAACCAATCCGTCAACGTGTGATCTTTTGGGCTTGATTGTTTTTGACCTTTGGCCGGTCTTTAATCTGAATTTGTTCTTATCATTGTCATGATGATCTTGGATGTACGAGAAGCCATGATCTTCAGACTCAGTGTTTGCTCGGGATTTGTAAACAATCTCTTTGAGTTTTTAAATTCTAAAGTCTTTTTGATCTTGTCTTCTGATACTTGACTTTGGGGGATAACGAGATCTTCGAGTGTCTTGGAGTGAAAAATGCGGATTATACTTTATTAATGAGCCTTAAAAGCGTGAAATACGAAATAACCGGAAGTAGACACCGAAAATACAATATGAATGCTTTTAGTTTTATAAGAACATATATCATGACAAAGGCTTATGAAATGATATGACTAACTGGGTAAAAAAACACGTATATTTCGATGATATCTAGAGGGCAAAGGTTCCTTCCGGTGATTTCAACGAGGAAGAAGATGGGCTTTCATCCGGTGGTTTCAACGATTGGATTCCTTCCGGTGGTTCCAGTGAGGAAGGAGATGGGTGGTTTCAACTGTTCCGAGGAGGAAAACGAGGATTTGACGATTGTCGCGATTCCGAGCCGTTCCGAAATGGTCTAGGGTTTCAGAATGGGCGGCTAGGATTTCAAAATGGGTAGGGTTTCTTGTAAATCGTATTTATATGCCCTTTATTTTAATATCTTGGTAAATTCCGTTTTACCCCCTATATTAATTACTTTTTGAATCAAAATCTTACTAGATATTTAGAAGGACCTAGTTTGTTTTTGCTAAACACAAAAAATTCTAGTAATCCATTCTTCTCAAAAAATAATTGACATTCTAATGGAGATTAAAGAAATCATGTCCCCAATTAAACACCTGACGTAACATTTTGGCTTATTTAACTAATTAGAAATCAAATAATTTCTAAAAAATAAAAGGTGTCATGAAATTTAAAATACTTAGTGTGGAACTATGTAATGAGTGGGAAAAGGTTATCAGAAAACTGATCAGAAACAACATCGGTCCTCAAAATCAAAGAAGAAAAATAAAAATAAAAACATCAAATGGTTGAGACATGTTTGAACTTCTGTAAAAACAACTTTGCACGCCTCAAAAAATCCGTCCGATCAATTTAACATTGGATACATTATCCGAAACAATTTTGCAACATCTCTTGTTGCATGAAAAGGAAGATGTTAAGCTCAATATGTCCTAGAGGCAAAATGTTTTGCTTTTGGGAAGGACTTCAAAAGGTTTTGAGTCTAGAATTTTCGACCATTGAAATTGAGGGAGACAACCTAATGCTCGTCAATTCGCTCAACCATCTATGGAAAACTCTTTGGTAAACGGTCATGAGCATCTCAAAGATCTCCTCCATGCTCTTTGGTTTTATGCAATATAGTGTGAAATATATTTGTAGGGACATTAACATTGTTGCTGACATTACTTGGACACATCCGGACATATGTATCGATAACCTGTGACTAGTGGCAGAGCCAAAAACTTTATTGGGGGGCAAATAAGCACCATCTAAATGTATGTATATGTTCTTCTATTTGAATGATAGTCAAATTAATTTTATAAATTTCGGACTATAAATGAAAGGTTTTATTGTATAAACTAAAGGTTTCATTGTATATGTTCTTCTATTTAGATGATGGTTAAATTAATTTTCTATTTTTTTTCAGTTTTTTATAAATAAATTAAATAGTAGTTGATGAATTATTGTACTCGAAATTAAATTGTTTGATTATATTAGATTAAATAAAAGTAAATTTAATAATAAAAAATCACTTAAGCACCATCTAAATATATGTATATTTTCATAAAATAAAAATATGCAGGAAGATTTGTTTATTAATTTTAAATTTGTTAAATAAAATTAATTGATGGTTATTAAACAAGTGTATTAAAAATTATATTGAGTTAATTTGTTGAATAACATGTGTGTGACATATAATTTAAGAATTACTCCTCTCAATTTCAATTGTTTTATGATGAAATATGTGAGGTTGGCATATAATTATATAAGTGTTAACGTTTCTCGTATTTTTTTAGACGTCTCTTTAATTTTACAAATGAATTACATATAAAATTAGAGATTTTTTTTTTCTATTACAGGTAGGGCTGTGCAAATATGAACCGGACCGAAAAATACCGGTTTGGACCGGAATTTATTTATTTTTATTATTTTATTAATTTTAATTTATATATATTTTTACAAATCATATATATTATGTAAATATTAATAAAAATTTTATATTTTTTAAATGTATATTTTTAATTTTGTAAAAATATATTTATTTTAATTTATTTTATTTTATTTCGGTCCGAACCGGAATGAACTGGACCGTAACGATCCGGTCCCCGGTCCAGATTTTTAAAAATTCTGGTCCACCGGTCCGGACCGGGACCGAAAATTCCGATCCGATCCTGTCCGGTCTGGACCGGTTGCACAACCCTAATTACAGGGCCTCCGAAATAAAAGTCGTGACGGGCCTAATTTCACATATGTGTGTCGAAATGGTAGCCATGGCCAATAAATAATTATTTTGGATGTAGTTTAAAAATATAAATTCTCTTACAAAAGTGAAATGAAACTTAGGTTGCAATTTGAGAGTCAAATGGAGAACTGAACAATTCATTTAGCTTAAAGTTTTTAATATTTTTAAAAAGTTGTCAGACCATTTATATTTCACCAAATATAATTCATTTTTATTACCAACAATTCATTTAATATGTTTATTTTAATATTCTTTATATTTTATTAATTAAAAGTACATATTTACAAACATTTTGATCACTTTCTATACCGAGAAGAAATGTTTTAGACTTTTAGTTGAACGATTATTTTTAACTATAACCTAAATAATATCGCTTTAGTTTGAAAGTTAAAACTTCATCGAATTATAGCATTTTTATGTGTTTTTTTCTCCATCTTTTGGTAAATCTTAAAATATTTGTTTGTGTGTTTTTATACAATGATGTTATTTTATATTCATCATCATAGCCCGATTATCTCATAATGGTTCGAAATAGTTATCCAACCTAGTATATTAGTTTGATGAATTACCATCCATCGCCAATCAACTTTGATATGATATCTCATCAATCATATACGTTAAACTATAATTTGCGATATTGTTATCCGTACAAGCACGTATGATTTGTATTATTTAAGCAAACCTAATTCCATAATCTTATACGTCAGAAACAAAATCTAAAGTACATTATAACCAAAAAAAACTTCATCTGAAAAAATGGAACCACAAGCTATTAGTCTTGGAAGATACGTATTTGTATATATCGGTGTTAGATGAATAAATATATTGCCTTGTTTTGTTTTTTTTAATATTATATTAAAAAAATTAATCTTCAATATTCTTGTAAATATTTTAGAGTAATTTATCAATTAAAGTAAAGATATAAATTATTTAATGAAAGAAGTTGAGTAGACAAGAGAAAAGGCGGATGTAGTGGTGGGTAACATGGAAGGCATGTGTGATCCATGTGGTTTAACCCTATATTGGATTTGTCAACCAATACACCTCCCTCTTATAACTCTACGCTACTTTAATTTTCGATTTTTGTAACATAAAACGAGTTTAAACGATCATTTCACTTGAAATAGTTGGTGTAATAGAGATTACTACTGTTCTAATAACTAATTAAAAAAATTAAATCTTATAAATTTTATATCATAAAAAAAAGTGTCTTTATAACTAAAATCAAGTAATAAAAATTAATAATAAAAATCGGATAATAAAAATCAAGTAACTAAAAACGGATAACAAAAATCAAGTAATTAAAAACCTACTTTATTAACTAGATTATAAAAGTACCTGTTTTTTGCATTTAAGTCGTCTAACTTTAACACCATTTATATGCAAATACTTAATATGATTATTTTTAATTAAGCTAGTTAAATGTATTTTTAAATTAACACTATGAAACATTCTTTTTAAGGCAAACACCGTTAGGAAACTAAGGATGATAAAATGGTACCTTTTTAATCTTTAGTCAATTGTGATAACATGATTTATCGACCTAATTTAGTAGAACATATAGGTAGATTTTTCCTTTCCGTATGCATATTTTAGCCTTAGTCTGTGTAATTTATGCTTGTTTAAGGTTACTTTGCAAGTATAGATGTCTACACACGCTTTTGGTGACTTTGTAGGTAATTTGGCGTGTTCTGGAACTAAAACGATGCATTTGAGGATCAAGCATCGGAATGTATGCTTTGGAGCAATCATGTGAGCATAGGAAAGGAGAAGAAGACGAGTTTGGAGCAAACAAGACAAGATACCCGAAGTCGAGAGACTTCTCGGCCGAGACCCATGTACCTCGGTCGATATCCACCTGTCTCGGTCTAGGTTGGAACTCTCTTACGCAATATCTCAGGCACCATCTCGGCTATGATCTCGGTCGACCTGACCAAGATACCTTAGACGCTGAAGAACGAAGTCGAAATCTCGGCCGAGATCTCTGACCAAAATTTTCTAAGAGCCGGATATTATTTATTTTTGGATCCTTTTAGTTGAGCCCGTGCCTTTGGCAGGTTATCGGGTATAAAAAAAAAGCTCTAATTATTTATAGAGTTTCGAATTATTTTTTCAAATTAGTTCATTCTAAACTATCTCTTTTTCCCTTCTCCCTTGTCTTCACCATTTAAGACTTTTGCTTTGACATAAATATCTAGAAAATGACACGTGATTTTAAGACTTTTACTATGTCACTTTGACCTAAGTATATAGATTTGTATTTAGCCATTTCTATATCTAAATGTAAATGCATAAGTACGTACAATATTTCAAATAATTTTGTATATAAACTCTAATCGGATTAAAATATAATGATTAGACAAGGACGCATTTTCTGATATAATATATACGGATAAATCCAAAGCAACAAATATATTATGGCAAAATTAACATTAAAAACGGTAAGTATCTAAAAACATAAATTTATATTTAAAAAAAAGAAGAAAAGAGATATTTAGAAGATAAAGTAATAGAAGGATGGAGACCAACGTAAGATTGGGTACATACTCATATTCATAAACATGGAGATCACGTTCACATGCTTCGTTTATTAATAAATTAATTACAAATCACCAACTTTATTATGCCTTTTTAGTTTATATTTTCAGGTAGCATTATGCATTTTAATTATTTTTTATTAAATCATTAACTTTCATTTCGATCTTCACGTTTGTTTGCTCCCCTAAACCCCACTTTCCATAAACAGAAAATACTACCCACCATTTTTTTTAAATTCCTAATCATCTTCCTTCACAAGATTATAATTAGTTGATTAATCTACAATCCAATTCAAGTTTTTGTATATAATTAATAGTTATTTATACAATGATAATTTGTGTGACGAGTACAACTAATTTAATAATTTAAAATAAAATTATAACTTATATTACTTTACAGTTTTTTTTCAAAAATAACCTTTGGAAGTAAAAAAAAAAAGAAAAGAAAAAGAGTAGTTCATAATATATTATTCATAAATTTCGTAATTAATGAATTTAGAAATATGTATTTTTCAAATATATTCATAAAGATTCATCTAACTGATATTACTTTACAATTTGTTGTATATAATTAATATTTATTACTTTCATTTAATTTTTCAGTTGGAACTTGCCTTCTCCCAAATCCTCCTCTTGCAGGACCCGTTTTATAGCTCCGAATTTTTGAGGAGGAAACGGGTCACGGGGTTTAAATGTTTAATGCGTGTAGGAGCATATTGTGGGCCTGAATAAGCCCAATAGAGATACAACCACCGATTCATGAGTGGATCAAATTTGAAAAGAATCTCATCTACGAATATTTCCCAAATTTAGTATATTTTAAGTGATTTTCACCTAACTGTTATAAAATTACCAAAGTCCATAATATAATTTTGAACAAATTTACGTCCTGATTGCGCCTGATATCAAATATCAAATATCAAATACCAAAATTACTCTTAATTTGAGAATTTTACGTCATCAAATATAGGAATATTTTGTGAGAACTCAAATATCAAAAGTCAATTTTGTAATCGTATATGCTTATTAAAAAAAAAGTATGAAATATATATCATTATATTCCATTGTTAATTTACTTTTTCTTATTCATTAAGATCACACAACCAACCAAATATTACTAGATTAGAATGGTAAATGTGTAAAGTAAAGACTTATATAGTTAATTGAAAATTATTTTTGAACGAAAGTATAGGCTATTATATGAGACAATCTACTTAGACTCGACTCGTATTCGGGTCGTCAACAGTTCGGTTTGAACTTATTCATTTTTTAAACAAATCGAATATGAACATATTTTAAAGCTCGAATAAATTTTAGTTTTGGTTCGAGCTTGTTTATAGCTTGAGCATGTCAATACTTGACTTTTCCGGACAAATCCCGGCTCATTCGGTAAAATAACACTATATCAGCATTATGATAACCGAGCTAATCGGGCTCGGATCAAGCTCGTTCACTTTCTGAACAAGCCAAATATGAATACACTTTAAAGCTCATATAAAATATAGGGTCCGTTCATGTTCTTTTTTAACTTGAAAATCCAATGCTCGACTTGTTCGGGTAAATATCAGTTCTTTCACTATAGGAGCATTATATCAACCGAGCTACTCTGACTCGTTCAAAAAAAACTTGGACCGAGCTCGTCTACATTTTGACAGAGCTCAATATGAACACATTTTAAAGTTTGTATAAAACTTAGGCTCGACTTGGGTTCATCTATAGCTTGATCATGTCAATGCTCGGCTTGTTCGAGTAAACCTCGATTCTTTCAACTAAAATAACACTACAAAAGCAATAATTAGTAGAGTTACTCGGGCTCTTTAAAAAAAAATCGGTTCTAGCTCATTTATTTTCTAAATGATCCGAAATGACCACATTTTAAAACTCGTATAAAACTTAGGTTCAGTTCGAACTCGGTTCCTTTATAAACAAATTAAGGTTGATCATGTTAATGCTCGGCTCGTATTACACCCCTGAAAACATCCGGAGAAGGGTGTAAACTGAAAGAGGTAAAACTATGGGTCTTTTTGCAAACAAAAGTGATAAAGCATTACACTAACTAAAAATACATATTTTCTAGAATTTAAACTTTAGAAAATATGGTATTTAATAAAGAATAATTGTACATTATATTTTTTGATAAATTGTGCATATCAGCTATACGGACCCTCATATTGTGGCTTGGGTAGACTTTTTCTACCCAAAGAGAAGCTCTTGGCGAGAGTCTAGAGGATTGTCCATTGCTTCATGAAGTTTCTTATTTGTTTAGCGTTCCGACACTTCAATGCCGGACATAGTCATCGAGAAGCTCTTATTCAAGGTACTACTCCTCTAAATTTTAACAATAAATCTATTCTACTTTTAGTTTTTGTTGCAATGATTTGTGCAAGATCTAGTTTCCGATCGTGGCAATAAAAATCTGAAATATCTGAGATTTTTTAATAGAAATCTTAGTTATGTTTTATTTCCTCTATTTTTTTGTAATTGATCTTTCATCTTAGCTATTGGATTTTCGATTTGATGTTGAACTCTTGACTGCCACATTATTTGATGTTTCATCTTTGTCTGAAGTACATTTTTCCGTGGATGCTTCATTTTCTTATTCCATTTTTTTTATTTTAGTACAAAAACTATGGAATACACTAATCTGCAATGAATTATCGGTTGTCTGTGGTGTTAATTGCACATGTTTTTACAAGTTTGATGATTTGATGACAGTTCCATTGTGTTACGAAATTGAAAATTTTCCCACGATAAACTCAAATGTTGAAGTGTAGGAGGTGTCTTGTCGGTTTTGCAGTCTAACTTACTTGAATAGTGTCAAGGAGCTTAGTGTTGAACCGTCGAAGTTCAGTTAACCTTTTGGTTGATAGACTGAATCTAAAACAAGGACATTTGAGATTCTTTGTTCTAACGAATGAAGATTGCATGATCATGATTGAAGTGTTCATATGAGATTGATGTAATCTATTACTTTTGTTTTATAGGTTTGTCTCTATCAAGTTAATCTTTGGAAGAAAAGTTTCGAGTGGTCAATTTATTGATCTTTATGCTCTCAAGTACATGAAGGATAAGTATGGTAAAAAGAAGTGATTGAAGGATAATCATATTGTAGATTGTTTAACTGTATTAAACAATATATGTGTGTGCCTTGGTATCTAATTTGAATCCTTCATATAAAAACTTAATAGTGGCGAAAAAATTTTAATTGCCGACACTAGAATAACAATCAAGTTAGTTTAGTCTAGATGTGTGATGTTGGTAATTCTTCTTCAAGTTTTTGCGGATATGTAATTTCGGTTTAATGTTTTTGTTTGTGTGTTTTCATCAGTATAGAAAGAGTGACTACTTAAAAGTAGTTACAATATCAACAAAGTCACATAATATGGCAAAATACTCATATTTCAGTTTTGTTTAAACTTGTGGAAAAATAAATGTGTTGTATATCGCATCACAAATTAAAACTTATTTATAATCCTCAAAAGTTTGATTTTTTAGTGTTATTTCGGTAATTCTTGACCCTGATCAATGTCTTCTTTGCATGATTCAAGTACCAATAATCGGTGTTGAGTTTTAACCAATAGTAAGGCATCACATTCTTATCCATGTAAGTATAGTATGTTATTTATTGGACATTTAATTTTCTTGTTTTTATATGTGTCTGGTTTTTATCTAAAGAGACTTGTGTCCAATGTTTGTGGACATTTTAATAATATTGGTAGATGCCAAATGAGGAAAAACAACATTCAATTGAAACATTCATATCAATGCTCTTTCTAGAATAATATACATGGTCACTAGTAGTCTAGCATTGAAGTTTGTTCAGTTGAACCTCCTTCGTGTGATTTTTTGTTAGTCTATTGAATTCTATATGTATCGTGATAAAGGATGAAAATAAAACAACCTTATACTAATATTTTGTATATAAACATGCATATATGAACATTCCATTTCTCTCAATCAAAAACACAATTTAAAATCAATCTTATGTCTTATGTATACTTATTCAAATAACCTCATATAGTATTGATTCTCGTGATATATCTAATCATTATTATTTTTATCTTTTCATGGTATTAAAAGAACTTTGATATTGCATTGAGTATAGACTCTTTCTTTGTTGTTTATCCGACTTTTTTTCTCATCATATGTAACAATGGTTCACTTTTTCAGTGCATCATAATAGTTAGTATATAATGCACAACTAAAGTAATTTACTTTCTATCACCGCCTTTGTTTCAAATTAATAAATTTAATCACACGTTGTAAATAGATAGCGAAATAATTTATAAACTACATGATCTTTCAACAAAACATATTTTCTCATCTTATAGTAAAATACTAAAATAACTTTTCTCTGCTGCTACAAAATGCTCATCTTAAACTGTCCAGGGCGGATGATGAGCATGTTGATCCCAAGAAGCATCTCGAGGAGTGTTGCAAACTCAAGTGCGCAAAGCCTTTGTTTGAGTATCAGGTAAATCTTCTCAAACCTCCAACCTTGAATCGATATGTTCTAGCTTTGTCTTTTGAACACCGAGAACTTTTTTAACGTAGGCATGTGTTCAGTGGATCGAGGGTGATGAAAGTGGGCACAAGCATTGCACTGGACAATATTTTGATTATTGGTTTTGTGTAGATAAATGTGTAAGCCTTCCGTTCGCTCATACATGTTATTGTTTTATCCATTGTATAATATAATCATGAATCAATGTATACACAAACGCAGGTTGCTCCCAAGCTATTCGAGAAATTGAAGTGATTATTGTCGATTTGTGTTCTTTGTTACGGATGCATTATTTGGTATCTTGTTTGTTGTCTCTTTCTTGATGTGCAAACTTTCATACTGCATAACAAAGAATACTAAATTGATGTTTGAGTTTTTGTATGGGAGCTTGAGTTCCAAAGGTTTTTGAATATTCACGCTTATGAGATGTTTAATCTTCATCTTATATATTGTCATCTTAGCCTTTTCTAAATCTTGATTATTAATGCATTATGACACCAAACATAAATATCAAACGGACCCTAAATGATTTATATCAGTCTACCTTATATAATTTACACTAGGTTTCGTGTGATTTGTAATTTGAATTTATTCTTGAACTTTTTTTTTTATTACTATTCTAAAAAAAGAAGTGAACTTGGACTATGCATATATAGATGAGTATTTCTCTATCTACATTATTGGAGAGCAACAAACTTTAACATATACTAATATTGTACGGTCAAACTTTAGTGTAAAGGACTAAATGTTGTAATAACGTAAGAATTACGCTCGTCTTCAGCGTTGACCATTTCCAACCCCCAAAGATACCAACTACCACATGGTATTTGTCGACATTTGTCGACATTTGTCTGACCGTAGCAACAAACCAATTTCTTTCACTAAAACCTATATTAATTGGATTAGATAATTTAATTTTTATTTCTTTAAAAAAATATTTTTTAATTTATTAATTTGAAGCATTAATAATCACACAAAAAAAATCATGAATAGTAGATTAAAAAAGTAATAAATAGGCTAAAAAAAATTAATTTATCAAAATCAAATGGGCACCATGTGGAATTATTTTGAAGCTTGGTTGCCAAATAAAAAAAACTATAAAATCTCATGGACATTGTGAGTAAATTCCCAAAAAAAAGGAACAAATGTCGAAGGCAATCTCACATTGATGGAGAAAATTTATATAAATTTAAACAAATGAAATAAATAACTAATAATGGAGATTAACTATATAAATTAAAATGAATGTAATATGAAAAAGGACATATAATACATGAATATTATGTATAAAAATTAAAGAATATGAATTCCTTATAAAATATCTTAGATTTGATAGCGGTAGTTTATTTATGGTCAAAATACAAATAAAGTATTTGGTTATGAGAATATTACGAAGTATTTACAGAATATACCCAATTAAAATTTGATGGGGCAATACGGTAATAACACGTGGTAAACGCTGAGGTGGATTAACGTGAGAATGATAATGGGTTTAACCACTTATGTTTAAGTTCCTTGACGACATGTATGTCCGTTGTGATTTACTTTCTAACACAAGCCGAAATATGACCACATTAACAGGGCTACTCAGGCTCTGCTCGGAAAAAAAACTCGGTTCGTGCTCATTTACGTTCTAAACGAGTTAAGGTTGTATCGGGATCGGGTTATTTTATTTTATGACCATATTTTAAAATTCGTATAAAATTTAGGTTTGGTTCAAACTCGGCTCGTTTATAAACAAGTTAAGGTTGATCGTGTTAATGCTTGACTCGTATAATACCTTGAAAACATATGGAGAAGGGCGTAAATTGAAAGACATAAAACTCTTATTCTTTTTGTAAGCAAAAGTGATAAAGCATTACATTGACTAAAAATATATATTTTATAGAATTTAACTTTAAAACATATGATATGTAATAAAGAATAAATTTACAGTATGGTTTTTGTTATATTAAGCTTATCAACAAATTTGATGTATCGGGATCGGGTTATTTTATTTTTGGGCCCAATTAAACCGGATTGTGATCTGTTTTACTTTTGATAATGGTCAATAGATGGACCCTGATATTTGTCGCCTAGGTAGACTTTTTCACCCTAAGATATGTTATTGGCGAGAGTCTAGAGGGTTGTTTTACTCCATTGCTTCATAAAGTTTCTTCTTTGTGTAGCATTACAACACTTTAGCGCCGGACATAGCCATCGAGAAGCTCTAATTCAAGGTACGATTCCTCTAAATTTTAAAAACAAATCGATTCTACTTTTAGTTTTTGTTGCAATGATTTGTGCAAGATCTAGTTTTCGATCGTGGCAATAAAAAACTAAAATATCTGAGATTGTTTAACAGAAACACGAGCTATGTTTTATTTCCTCTGTTGTTTTGTAATTGACCTTTCATCTTCTCTATTGGGTTTTCGATTTGATGTTGAACTATTCACTACCACATTTATTTGATGTTTCATCTTTGTTTGAAGGACATTTTCCGTTGGCGTCTTCATTTTCTAATTCCAGTTTATATTTTGGTACCAAAACTATAAAATACACTAATTTGCAATGAATTAACAGTTGTTCATGGTGTTAATTGCACCGTTTTGTACAAGTTTGATGATTTGATGCCAGTTCCATTGTGTTACGATATTTGAAAATTATCCAAAGATAAACTCAAATGTGAAAGTGTAGGAGGTGTCTTGTCGGTTTTGCAATCTAACTTACTTGAATAGTGTCAAGGAGCTTAGTGCGAAATGTTAAAATTCAGTTAGCCTCTTGGTTGATTGACTGAATTCAAAACAAGGATATCTGAGATTCCTTGTTTTAGGTAATAGAGACTACTTGACCATGAATGAAGTGTTCATATGTGATTGACATAAGCTTTTACTTTTGTTTTATAGGTTTGTCTCTATCAAGTTTAATATTTGGAAGAAAAGTTTCAAGTGGTCAATTTATTGATCTCTATGCTCTCAAGTACTTGAATGATAAATCTAACAAAAAGAAGTGCTTGAAGGATAATCATCTTGTAGATTGGTTAACTGTATTAAGCAATATTTGTGTGTGCATTTATAATTAAGTTGAATCATTTGTATATAAACTTAATAGTGGCAGATAACGTTTATCGCTGACACTAGAATAACATTCAAGTTAGTTTCATTATGGTTAATGCTTGGTCTAGATATGTCAATGTTGGTAATTCTTCTTGATGTTTTTGTGGATATGTAGTTTCGGTTTAATGTGTTTGCTTGTGTGTTTTCATCAGTATAGATAGGATTGACTACTTACAACTTACAAGTAGCTACAATCTCAACAAAGTCACAAAAATATGTCAAAATACTCATCTTTCACTTTTATTTAAACTTGTGGAGAAATAATTGTGTTGTACATGACATCACATTAGCAACTTATTTATAATCCTCAAAATTTTGATTTGTTACTTTTATTTCTTTAATTCTTGACCCTGGTCAATGTCTTCTTTGCATGATTCAGGTGCCAATCATCGTGTTGATTTTTACCAACAGTTACACATCACATTCTTATCCATGTAAGTATAGTATGCCGTTTGTGGAACATTTTCTTGTTTTATCCTGAATAACATGGTAAATAGCAGTCTAGCACGGTGTGACATCTACCATACCGTGCTATGTGGTAATTTGGTTTATGTGCTACTTACTATCCTGCATGGTTTCTATGTAAGGAATGTTGTGTCCATGGTTTATGGACATTTTAATAATATTGGCGGGTGCCAAATGAGGGAAAACAACATTCGTATTGAAACATTTATACCATTGCTCTTTCTAGAATAAAATTCATGGTCAATATAAGAAGTCACTAAAGTTTATTCACTTGAACATCCGTGTGATTCTTAGTTAGTTTGTTGGATTCTATAGGTACCATGATAAAAATTACAATATAACAACTTTATACTTATATCTTGTATATGTACATTGTATTTCTATCAATAAAAAATACAATTTACAATCAATTCTCTATCTTCTGTATACTAGTTCAAACAACCCCATCTATTTTTGATTCTTGTGATATGTGTGATCATTATTATTTTTCTCTTGTCATGGTATTACAAGAACTTTAATATTGTATTGAGTGCGCACTCTATCCTTGTTGCTTATCCAACCTTTTTCTCGTCCTATGTAATAATGATTCACCATTCTTTGTGCATCATTATAGTTATTATACAATGCCTAAGTAATATAATTTATTTGCTAACACAACCATTGTATATAGATAGTGAAACAATTTATAAACTACATGATCTTTCACCAAACATCTTTGCTTATCTTATAGTAAAATAACTTTTACGTGTTGCAACAAAATGCTCATCTTAATCTGTTCAGGGCGGATGCTGAACCTGTTGATCCTAAGAAGCATCTCGAGGAGCGTTGTAGACCCAAGTGCGCAAAGCCTTTGTTTGAGTATCAGGTAAATCTTCTCAAACCTCCAACCTTGAATCAATATGTTTTGGCTCTGTCTTTTGAACACCAAGAATGCTTTCAACGTAGGCATGTGTTCAGCGGATTGAGGGTGATGAAAGCGGGCACAAGCATTGCACTGGACAGTATTTTGATTACTGGTTTTGTGTAGATAAATGCGTAAGCCTTCCGTTCGCTCCTACATCTTATTGTTTTATCCATTGTATAATATAGTCATGAATCAATGTTTTCACAAATGCAGGTTGCTCCCAAGCTATTCGAGAAATTGAAGTGATTATTGTCTATTTGTGTTCTTCGATGCAGATGCATCCTTTGGTATCTTGTTTATTGTGTTTTTCTGATGTGCAAACTTGCATACTGTATAACGAAGAATACTAAATTGATGTTTGAATAATAAATTCTGAAATTGAAATGACATTGTATGGGAGCTTGAGCTCCAAAGATTTTTGAACATTCACGCTTATGAGATGTTTAATCTTCATGTTATATTTTATCATCTTTCATAAATTTTGATTATTAATGCATCATGATACCAAAATGAATATGAAACGGACCCTAAATGATCTCTACCAGTCTACCTTATATAATTTACACTTTATCTAGGTTTCGCGTGCTATGTAATTTGAAAATTTGAGTTATTTTTTTTTTATTTTTTATTACTATTCTAATAAAAGAGAGTGGACGCATCAGACTATGCAAATGATACTAAAATAACCAATTTTTCTATCTACATAATTGGAGAGCGAAGAACTTTTACATATACTAATGCTATACGACCAAATTTAGTGTAAAGGCTATAATAATGTAAGAATTACCATCGTCTTCAACGTTGACCACCTTCCAACTCCCAAAGATACCAACTAACACATGGTATTTGTCGACATTTGTCAAAACATAGCAACAAACCAATTTTTTTATAACTAAAACCTATATTAATTGGATTATATTGTTTTCTCTATCTAAATTATTGAAATGATTTTGAAGTTTGGTTATCAAATAAAAAAATACAAAATCTCATGTACACCATAAAAAAAAAGTCAATAAGGTACAAACGGTTTATGGTGTATTTGAAAAGCCATTTTACAAGATTACGAAAGGTTATTAAGTTCATGGAAAAACATAAGCTATAAAATGGGATTATGAAAACTTGTGTTAGCTTATGAAATTTTTTTTTAAAAAAAAGCTACATAGATAAAAGTTATGAAGATTATCGAAATATATATTATAATTATGACCATACAAAATTCATATTTAAATATAAACCATTCGAGTTTTCATCGCTTTCATATATGGTTTAATGTTCCGTCTTTTTGGATATCACGCTATTTATAAAACTTGAATTGCAATATTTTCTAATCATATAGATAATGTATTTATACCAAAACAAAAAAAAAAAAACAAATTTTGAAGTAAAATAAGAAATAGTTACTTCTAAAATTTGATAATTTAGAATAAAATGAAACATAAATAAAACAATAATCAATGTATAACACGTTAATACGACATTAAATAAATGTTGAAGACAATCTCACATGAATATAGAGAAAATTTATATAAATTTAAACAAATGAAATAAATGAATAAAAATGGAGATTAACTATATAAACTAAATGAATGTTATATGAAAAAGGGCATATAATACCTAAATATTATGTATAATAACTAAGGAATATGAATTCCTTATAATATATCCGGGATTTGGTGGTGGTAATTTTTTTATAGTCGCAATACAAATTAAATAATTGGTTATGAAAATATTACGAAATATTTAAAGAATATACTTAAATTAAAATTAGATGTGTAATACGGTAAAAATACGTAGTAGACGATGAGGTGGACTAATGCTAGAATGGTAATGAGTTTAACTACTTTTGTTTTAGTTCCTTGACGGTATGTATGTCCATTGCCGATTTTCGGTTCCTATCATTAAAAATATCTTTAGGAGATTCGAGAATAATTAAATCTGAAATCGATGTTATTAAAAGAGGTAATCACGTTCGCAAAGATACTTGTTCCACATAAAATATTTCAAAGAAATCTCATTTATAAGTAAACTATACAATAGGATTGTTCCCAAGCTAAGACATTCTTGTCTCCTTTTTCGAGCATCAAACTTACACTTCTATTTGAAGAATCGATGACCAAACATTGTGTTATTTTTTTCTGTCTAGAAACTCAAGCCCAAGTTGGATGCTCATTATAATCACACCCACAAATTAAACTCCACTTTCAAACCAACCACTAAGAAGAACAAAAATCCAATTATTCCAACCCAAAGTCTTCGCCGCCGGCGATCGATCACAACCATTTGCAGCATGAACCCTGAGTTTCTGATCAAGGCTACGGATTTATTCAGCCAAGTTAACGGAACCCATATGCAGGAAGTCCCTCAACGTGGGTCTAACCACCGCCGGGCCCACTCCGACAACTACTTCGGATTCTCCGACGACTTTCTCTTTGACGTCTCCGACCTCGATCTATCCGTCATCGGATACCCCAACAATAATAACCTTAACAGCTTGCAAGTCCCGATGACCGTCGATTCGTGCCGATCGGACGAATCCAGCAGCGACAACAAGAGCTCCGGCACGGTAACTAACCGTCGGCCGCCTCCTCCGTCTAATCACTTGCGGAGTTTATCGATGGACGCCGATTTCTTTGAAGAGCTGTCGTTGACTGGAGATGGAGGTAGGTCGCCGGCGATACCGGTGCCGGGAGGGATGCACCGGCGGAATAACTCCATGGATGGGTCATCGTCGTCGTTTGAAGCGGATTCGTTCATGGATGGAACGAAGAAGCCCATGGCACCTGAAAAGCTTGCAGAACTTGCTCTGATTGATCCCAAAAGAGCCAAGAGGTAACAGTAATACTAATCAAATGAGTTTTTTTTTGCCTAATTTTCAATAGTGATTACTCCTTAATCCTTATGAGGCCATATACCGAATTCTTAGCCAACAATAACACCAGATATCGCATACCTAACTGTGTAATTTTTTAAGACGAGACGACAACCATTTTTATTTCAATAATTGTTACCATTTTGATTCCATTATGTCCAATATCTTAGCCAAAAAGTTGTTAAAAGGCCATTGGAGTTCGTACCAAGGTTCGTGCCTAATACTCTAAATAGCATACGTATGTGATAAGCACAAGCTCGGTAAGTCTAGTGTGTTTAGAATCTCTCAACTTCTGTGTCCATTAGCTCAAGTCTAACACATATTATGCCGTTAATTCGACGATTAAATCTTGGAATACAGGATTTTAGCAAACAGACAATCAGCAGCACGTTCCAAGGAAAGGAAAATACGTTATGCAGGTGAGCTTGAGAGGAAGGTTCAGACTTTACAAACAGAAGCAACAAACCTCTCTACTCAGGTCACTGTGCTTCAGGTAACAAGTTTCATCGGATTTATGCGTATTTCGTTCGTCTTTTGTTTTTGTAATGATAGTAACATTTCATTGACGTTACGGTGCAGAAAGATACAACAGGGCTGACTGTAGAGAACAGAGAACTAAAACTAAGATTGGAAGCCATGGAGCAACAAGCACAACTCAAAGATGGTATGCAAAAGCCATACAATTAACTAACAAAACAAAACCCCATGATTATTCTTTTCTTATGTCTCCGTTGTGATTCACAGCTTTGAATGAAGCTTTGAAGGATGAAGTTCAGAGACTCAGGTTGACAGCCAGGGACATTCAACCTGCCAACACTTTCGCACAGTATCAACCGGTTCAATCAAGTAACGACCAGAACTCGGTTAATCACCTAATCAAGCTTCATGGGATTTGATCGTAGGGTTTAGACACTTTTCATGATACTAGATAGCATGAATGAATCAAAAGATTCAGAACACCAAACACACCCTTCTATTGTTCATCATATATATAATAAATAGCCGAAAGAAGATGCTGATAATAGTTTTGAGCGTTTATACTCACTAGCATAATCGAGGCTACTTGTGTGCGGGGCAAACACAGTTCTCGGCTCCAATATCTGATTCGACACAAGGAGGTTGTGTTTTCCCATCCTTGAACCAAGCTGAACGTTGCTCGATTAGCTCTTCCAGGAACATGTTGAGCTTTTCAATGGTCACATTTGGCATCACGACAATATGAGCTATGTTGCCCTGGCAAGCGAGTTGCCACCGCCTAACAAACTCCTCATCCTGGGGCCTCTCGAACACCACTGTGCTGCTCAGCTCGTTGAGCATGGCGCTGATTCCCAGTTCTTTGAGCCGGCCTTCGAGGTAGTGAGCGTTCCGAAGACACTTCTGGACCTCCTTTTGGAATCCTCTGTAGCCTTTCTGGTTCAGTGTGTACCAAAGGAAGATCGGTGCGTGACCGTTTCTGCTACCCATTATTGTGGCGTCCCTTGAAGCTAGATATTCAACGTTTCGAGATAGGGCATTGATGTGCTCTATTCTGGTTATCTGAACACCACATGGCATAGGGCACCCTACAAACTTATGACCAGACACGCTTACGCTACCAATTGGCTTCTTGAATGAAACCTTGGGTGCCTGTCCACAATTAAGGCAATGCTAATTAGCTGAATGGCATAAGTTAGATTGGTTCACTTCCAAACTCTAGCATCAACAAACTGTAAATTCGCACAAACAAAAAAAGACTGAAAGACGTACACGTTTGACAAAGGGCATCATGAGACCAAACAATGCTCCATCACAATGGATATAGAACCGATCATGTGAGTAACCGCATTCTTCTAGGGTTCGTATCACAAGGTCAAGATCATCAACAGCTCCTTTGACTGTGGTCCCTGTAATATGGAGTATGCACAAATAGGAATCAAGATTTATGATTAAACAAAAAAGAGGTATATATAAATATCATGCAGGAAAGAAAAGTTACCGATGTTCACGTTAAGGATTGCTGGTTTGTCCTTGTTTGGCAGCAGCTTGGATTTAAAGTCTGAACAATCGATCTCTCCAGACATCAAAGTATCAACCTTGACACAATCCATTCTATACATACGTGCAGCTTTGAACACAGAGTAGTGCGACTCTTTTGATGCGTAGAGAATTCCATCTGGGAAGACTTCTCTCCTGTAGTAGAAAATGTGCAACGTTATCAGCGCTCTAATGCAGCGGCATAAGAGATATTGCAAAAGAAATAATAATAATAGTACTGACCCGACAAGAATGCCGTGAAGATTTCCTTCTGTCCCACAATTTGTAATGTAACCCCAGTATTGATCCTTCTCTAGCTCCCAAAGACGTGCAAACCAGTCCAGAACACCTACTTCAAACTGTCTCGAATGCACGCCGTAATTGCTCTCAATAAATGGATCACCAAGGTTATTGATAGAAAAATGTTGTAACTGAGACAGCGCTCCATAATCAAAGTCTAGATTATAAGGATAACCTGCAACAATATACAAACAAAATTAGCTACAGATGAATATACATCAAGAATCCAGATATACTGTATCAACTAGCAGAAACCCAAAATAAAATTCCATTTGTGAAGCATTGTGCTCATCTAGAATTCAAAATTTTCTATCCACCAAGATCAAATGGCATGTCAATATTCCATAACTCGTCTAAGAAATAAGAACACCTGTTTAACCATCAAACATAGAACGAGTTAAAGTGACTGATAAGCAAGCTCTGTTTATTATAATCTACATAGTTATAATGTAGATATAATCTCAGAATTATGTTATAGTAAACACAATTGCGGAAAAAAAACTCCTTAAAAAGGTACTTAAGTCTTGCAAGTATGCATGCAAAATCATTCCTTTGTCAATGCACTAAATTTCCAAACCCTTCGCCAATTCAGCTTCAAGTGAAATATATCCGAGATTTTCAACTTTAAGAAGGGATGGGAACAAATTGGTAACTAATTGTTTCGCCTATCAAATTCACATATTTTCTAAAAATGACTATATACTAGTATAGATGACACACTCTGATGGATACCTACACAGATAAAGGCCTTATAGAACCAATTTGTATTCTCATCTCTTGGCCACTATCTGCAGCTTAGCAATTTTATCTTCTACGCACGAACTAAAGAACACAATGAAGACTCGAATTTGTAAACAGGACAAAATATGAATTTTAAGCACTAAAGTAGCATTAGTTTATAGTTTACCCAAGTGATGTTTGGTCCTCTCAATTAAAGTCTGCCGATATCTCGCCAGGACAGCAGCCATATAGGCCTCCTTATCACCGGTCATCTCATCGTTAGCCTCCGGCTCCGTGATGTCAAGGCACGAGGTGTGGATATTCCGCCCTAGAACAATCTCCTTCTCCAGATTCTCCACCTTCTTCTTCTTATTGGCAACGCCATTCTTACCAGAAGAACCGTTTAGATCGCTCGACGAATCGACTACCGGTGGTACGGGCTCGAAAACAATAACCGACGGATCCAAATCCTTACAGTTCAATACATCCACCTCTGCCCCCAAATTGTTGGAGAATGCAAGCGAACCATTCAATTTCTCCATGGAAAGACCCCGAGAAGCTTAGAACTGTCTCCGATCTGCCTCTTCAAAACTTTCGCTTACCTCTACGGAATCAATGAAGGCAAAAAATAATGATAATTGAAATGTAGATTCGAAACAATGCATAAATTAAGGAAATCGGTTTGAGAAAGACAGGATCAAACCTGAAATTGAAAGAGAGAAATCTCGGAGGAGCTGAAGCTTGAATGAAATGGCGCAGATCTGAGGAGGGGAAAAAAGAGGCAGTGTAAGAAAGGGTTTCATATACTAATAGAGCCCCACTAGATGGGAAGAGGAGATCGGGGCGGTTAAAGGAAACAAATATCTGGGTGTCGATTAATGGATGAACGGCTGAGATTAATTGGGGCCCACCTTAAAGATGTGTGAATATTCTAGTGCAGCATGTGGGGATGAGTTGAGACTTGTGATGGCATCATATCGTTTGTGACACTCGATTTCGTCCAAATGTCCACTACTGAGGTATGGGCCCCTTCAGCATCACAGATTACCTGTTACTGGAATTATCAGGATTATTTGAGAGCATAACTTATTTAGAAGGCATATGTATGAATCTCGTATTTGACCAACGTGTTGCACTATTACAAATCACATATTCACCTGTATATTCTATTTGCTTATGGGTCAACTCAGGGTCTTGACGCTGTAGTGATCCAGGAGCAGGTATAAGTTTTGCTTTGCTTGATCGTGAAATCGAGAACGACGATGCCGGGCCTGTTGTGTGAAGAACGAAGGTTCAAGGAGCGTCGGTGGCGTGGGAAAGAAGCAGTGCCGTCGTTGCCGGATGCTCAGGAGGGTAAGATAGAGGGAGCGGGTGCTGGGCAAAGAGACGAAAAGTAGAGGAGGCAACGGCCGACTTCTAGGCCCGTCGTTGCTTTGGGCATGCGGAGCAGCGGAGGGAAGGAAAGAAAAGGTTGGGCCGGGAGAGAGAGCTGGACCGCAAGAGAAGCAAATGGGCTTAGGGCCCACTGGAAATAAAATTAAAAAAAATAGATTAATAATAAAGGACCGGAAACAAGTTAATTATCCTGATTATTTTCGGTTTTGTTCAATGTAAGATAAATATAAATTCACATAATATAATTAAAGGAGGATTCGAGTTTGAATCCTACTGGTGACACGTATAGAGAAATTGATATTGGGAGGTATTTTCAGCAATGGGTCATGATTCGAATGGTCTTCGAATTTATTATTACTAAAAAAAATATTGATAATCTTATAATGCAATGATATAGTATATTCAAATATAAAGCCATCAGTGTTTTTT
Organism: Fagopyrum tataricum; assembly: GCA_002319775.1. Lineage (NCBI taxonomy): Eukaryota > Viridiplantae > Streptophyta > Magnoliopsida > Caryophyllales > Polygonaceae > Fagopyrum > Fagopyrum tataricum. The sequence continues at coordinate 3,904,097 of CM008286.1, forward strand.
TTTGTGTAAGTTGATAAGCATCTATCCTATATTTAATATTAGAATCAAACTACTATTTTTTTAACAAATTTTGTTATAATTAATATTGTAATTGAATTATATTAAACCATAAACCTGTCTCACTAATAACGTACATTAAACTATTGAAACTCAACATTATTTATATAAAATATATTATCGAATATAATCAAGTGATTAACCTCTTAAACTACAAGTTGATTTATTGATGTGAAATTGTGAATCAACTAAAGAATGTTTAAGTGCTAATTACACTCTTTATTCCATTCTAATACGATTCACTTTTGCCTTTTCTCCTTTCGGTAATTAGATTCCCACACGGATACCACGAAGTTGCTGACGACATCTACCTCTTACTATTCTTTTTTACAAAATCAACATTTATTGTCACAATAATAGCTTGAGTAAGGTAATTTTATAGAGCGATATTGTAAATAAAATATATACTTCTGTAGTTTTTTAACAGTGTATATTTATATTGTTATATTGCACTGAACATCTCCGTTAATCAATTAGTAAAATTGTCGGAATTCCTTTTCATTGTCCGTCGTTGACGGGTGACGGGATCACTGTTCAATGTCGGAATCACTGTTCAATGTCCATTGTCGGATTTCCTTTTCATTATTTATTACTAGAAGTTGTTCATTGTCGGAATGAACCTTCCCTTTTCATTGTTTACTACCGAAATCCCTGTTTATTGTCGGAGTGAAGCACGCCGTCGGGATCCACGAATCGACGCTCCCGTAACCTAGATTGGGAGGATGAATTTTTGGGTAAATTACAAAAAGGTTTTTATATTTTGTAATTTGCAGTTTTGCCCTAAAAAGATAATTACAGGAAATTACCCAAATTTATAATTATACATAATTTGCCCAAAAAAGATAGACGGGATATGTAAAATCAGGTTACTAACATTGGGTTGGGTACTTGAAGTTGGGTATATGAAAGTTGGGTATGTAAATGTTGGGTACGTGAAGATTGAGTACGTGAATGTTGGGTATTAATTAACATATTAATATTACATTATTACGTTGTCTATTAACATATTGAGTATCAGACTTGAATATTAACATATTGAGCATCACACTTGGGTATTAACATATTGAGTATTATGTTGGTATTAACATATTTTGTATTAGTCTTGGGTATTACGTTGGCTATTAACATATTGGGTAATATGGTTGGATATTAACATATGAGTATCACGGTTATACATTAACATATTAGGTACCACACTTATATACTAAATATTAGATAACAAAATAAAAAATTGATTTTCCTTCTTACTATGGTTATTAAAAATATCATTTACCTAACTATTTTTTTTATATCTTTTTCCTAAAATTATTTAAAAATACATCTCACTCATTTACAAAAGTGCATACTTTATCTCCCAAAAAAATACACACTTTGTATCCTTATAATAATAAATTGTCTAGTTTTCAAAATCCTCTAAAAAAATAATTTATTTATTTAATAACTTTTTAAAGTTAAGTACCATGATTGGAATATTAAACTAGATTTTTGGTATTATAATTTGAAATATTTGTAAGATGAAAAAAATATAAAATATAAAATACAAAACTTAAATATTATATGGTAGGCATAAATTACTTTATGCTAAAATTTTCAAGCCTAACACAAAGTTAGTTGGTTGATAGTAGCAGTACCCCGTGTGTATATATGTTAAACATGAGAGTTATTGGCTTTCGTGTGAAAACACATTTGTATCCAACAACATTTATCTCAATTGTGACTTATTTACAAATCCGGATCTCAACGCACCAACACCAACACCAACACCAACAAACGCCGTGGTTTGCACGATCACCGAGTGTCCTCATGGAATATCCGTCAAAATGTCCACTTGACTTACACAACCGTCGCATGCTGACCCTTGAAATTGTGACCACCATGCAACGGACAAAGATTAACCCATTTGATATCATTGTGTAGATCATTTGCAACCAGCTCAAACCAAACTTTCATTTATGAGACCAATTTGTTATGCGAAAAATTCATATTGGATTGAAACCTCTAATAAGTCAAACACACATTATAATCCAATTGGCAATAGAAATTATCCGAACTTCCTCAAATTTCCAATTTCAAATATATAGGACAACATTATAATCCATATTATATAATTCAATTTTATCTAAATTAAAATACCAAGTAAATAATATTTGTGAAACATACATGTAACTCTTTTTTTTTTTGATCTATTAGGTTTTGGAGTGGTTGATTTGTCTTCACTAAGCAATATATATTTACTCGATCGTCATCTAATTTTCTGCACTTCAATCCTACTCCTATAGTCCGATTGGTGTACTTAAATAATTGCTTATTATCAGCTAAATAAAGATTATATTATGCAAGTTGAGTAATAATCGGGGTCAAAACTTCGGTATTGGGATATATTTTTAACAAAGAGGTCAATAATATGAGCTAGTGGATAGAAATGGGATAATTGAAGAAGTCTAAGCAAATTCTGAATATTTTTGGTATCTAATTAAAGCATTAGAAATATATATTTTATTATTATTATTATTATTATTATTATTATTATTATTATTATCATTATTATATAGGCATAGAATCAAATAGGAACATATTTCTGTGTATGGACTAAGAACCTATCCTATCGTAGTCACACGATTCAGTTTAATGAACAAGTCAAATTTCTGATTAAATAGGGAAGAATTCTATAAAATAATTTAACATTTAATAGCATACCTTATTTAAAATATTATGCCGTCAAAATACCTCTTATGCAAACTATTCCTATCTAGACAGTTATTCAGATTGGAATAGAAGTATTTTGACCGGAATAATGTAACAAAAATACTACATCTGATCGAATTTACATAATTTTATAAATTCGATTAGATTAGTATTTTTGTTACATTATTCCGGCGGAATACATCTATTCCGACCGGAATAAGCGTCCGCATATGAATAGTTTGTTTATACCGATCGGAATAGAAGTATTCCGACCAGAATAATGTTTATATGCATTCTGATCGAAAACCAAACTATTCCTATCTAGACAATTATTCCGGTCGGAATAAAAGTATTCTAACCGGAATAATGTAACAAAAATACTAAATCTGATCAAATTTACATAACTTCAATTGAACATATAAATTCAATCAGATTTAGTATTTTTGTTACATTATTCCGGTCGGAATACTTTTATTCCGACCGGAATAAGCGTCTAGATATGAATAGTTTGTTTACACTTTACACCGATCGGAACATAAGTATTCCGACCGAAATAATGTTTAAATGCATTCTAATCGGAAAAAACAAAACCATCAAGGTGACAACATTCACGACTATGAGGGATGCTTTTCATCTTAGTAACAAGAACGCGCATAACCCTCTCCAACAAATCTACATCAAACACCATACCCCCACCATCAACCACAACTTGATCTCCAACAATCGGTTTTGAGATACCCACAACCAACCTCAAGATACCCACAATGTATCCACCATCCTCACCAAAAGAAAAAACGGAACCATCAAGGTGACGACATTCACGACTCAAAGCTTGAAGACTAATACATCGGCCACATAACCATATCTTGAGAACGGACAACACATGTAACACCCCAAATTTTCGGAATTCGAAGTGTCATGCGATAGGACCTCACAATGGGCCCTGACCCTATCTTGACAACAATTTCACTAGATCTTACAACAAGACACAAATGTAAATAAAACTAATAGAAAACTTACAAAAATGATAATGACATGAATGCATAGAATGTGACAGCCGTGTAAGAAGTAACAACGGACATCATAAAATGATGTTAGTCTTTTTATATGCATGCAAAATTTGAAGGACAACCCAATCTATATGAGTACATGGACCCGGATGATCATCCGCTCCAGATCACGTACTCTACAACTTTCTTAACCTACAAGAATTCTAACAATATAACGGTAAAACCGTTAGCTAACAATCCCAAGACACAAGCTAAGTACTAAAATAGCACAATCACAAATAAATGCTGAATTTAAACACATAATCATGCTTGCACGCAAAAACTCGCTATCATCTTCATTTAGGTGATTTACTCTAGATTCAACTTATTGTGGTACAAGGGTCTCCCGACCCTCGCCTCCGTCTCCTTATACCAACATGATTCATGAGTGATACTAATGCATCTGGCCGTATACCTGAGTGGACTAGTCGCGGAGAGCCTCCCAGTCTCATGTCAGAGTTGGGCAGTGATGCCACAAGCCGTTATACGTACACTTGGGTCTAATAAAGGTAACGTCATTCTATTCAAGTTATAATGATAAATCATCAAACAGACACCACTATAATAGTACACACCAATGCGAGAAAAACTATCTCTAAGTAAGTCCATAAGACTTACCTGGAGTCATCGACAATCGGTCATTATACGACAATATCCACACGTGCATACAATATCGACTACCCAAAAATGAACATGTTCGATTAGGGTTTTGGGAGGGTTCCTAGCTTGGCGGTGGTTGGCTTCCGGTTGGGACTCCGATGCATCGAGGGCGGCACTGGCGGTTCCGGTTCGAGACTAGCCCATGTCGAAGGGTTTGTGGCTAGTCCAACGAGCTCCGACGAGGTTCTGACCTCCGATTCTAGTCTAGGACAAAGGGAGGTGAAATTGGCTCGGTGGCACAACGTCTTCCCGGAAACAACGAGACAATGGCGAGTGCGGAGGCCGACTTCATTTTCGATGGGTTCGATGGTAGACGAGGTGGCACATGAGGCGGACCGCGGCAACCTAGGTGGAGGTTCCGGTTCGAGCGATAGGAGACGAGTAGCTTCGGATCTCCCTTGTTTATCCATGGCGGTGTCGAGGAAGGCATGCGGCGTGACATTGGTGGCTTGGGTCTTCGTCTCCGGGGAGCTCGGTGGTGGGTTTGGTGGCTCGAGAAATCAACTCCGACAATAGATGTGCGAGACGGATCTATTCTTGCGAGGTATCGACGGATAAGGAGGCGGCCTCGATTTCGGTTTCCGGCAACAAAACTTGTCCATGGTGGTGGTAAGATCGAAACCTGTTTCCGATTCAAGTGGAAGCAGTGGAAGATGGACGGGTTAGGGTTGAGATTGTGCTTTCCGGTGGTGAGTAAAGATTCCACAAACGCCACGGAACATTAAAGTCACTTTCAAGGATGCCATGAACCTTATTCTTGCGTTCAACCACAAATAGATATGGACTTTTCAAATGATTTATCAATCAAGAGAAACCTCTACTTCCCTCTCTACTATCACCACACCTATGAAAGGATCTACACGGATAATAAAGGAAGTCATTACCCTATGTCGACATTTGAAACCCCATCTCACATTCAGAAACAAATTTCATACATATTGTACGTTGCGGAAATTCATCGAGCAGTTGAAATGCAAGCAACAAATTGTTTCTTGAACCACAAACAAGCTATTTTTCATATCTAACAATTAGATTTTCATTGGGACATATTAAAAACACGTGGCGGGAACAATCCTACTGCCGCATCAAACAAACAACGATCTTCCAAAACTAATCTAATCGTCCTTACTTTGCGTTTTTTTTTTCTCTTTTCTTCATATTCATATAAAAACCTGAAGTTAAAGTTTAGATCCGGTCTTTATATCATCCTTGTGTGTCATCCTCGATCACCGTCATATTAAGGACAACAATATTCTTCCCAAAAGCGTAAAACTTCACTTTAACTCGTCAAATTAACAATTCTCTTGGTTGAGTAATAACTTGCGGAGTAGTTCACACAAACAAGAACACCGCATATCTCTCTCCTTCTCCAAATTGAAGCTCGATACTTTTCCCCTTGAGCAAGCCTGAACATAAAACCGCAATCTCAATTACGAGAAAGAATCTTGCGTGACTCATAAAGGGTTGAGGAATGAGGAGATCCAGAATGAAACGAACCCCGGAACATGTGTAACTCAAACAACGTTGCCGATATATAGAGGACTGGCGGCGGGAGCCGCGAGTTTGCTGTCGTTGGAGATTGGAGCCGCGAGTTCTCCGTCGTGAGAGAAGCCGGAACATGAAAAGCTCACTTAATTAAGAAAATATTATTAATATGTAAACTAACATTGATTTATATAGTAGAAAATAGTGTTAAGATTCTTCTACCAAATTCAACAACTATATAAATTCATGTATTTGAGTTAAAATATTAACCGCTTAATTTATATATATATATTCTAGGTCTAATCTATATTTTATAAAGATATTGGACAAAACCTTTCAACTAATTTTTTATTAATATATGAATTATATTTCCCAAATTTATTTACAAAAACAAATATACTTTTAGAAAAATAATATTAATTTACATATTAACTCACACTAAATTTATACTCCAACTTCACATAAATCAAAACATATTTCACCTAAAAGTGTTTTATTTTACAAATTTGAAGCCATCCAAGTTAATTTATAAAAATAATATATCATATCGTACAATATTTTCATCAAATATCCCGTACATTAAGCTAGATTTATCTTAATTATATATTTTGGGATTGATTGGTTATTTATGTCAATAATTATTAGTTTATAAGTAAGTGGCCCAATCTCTAACAATATATTAACGTAATTAAATATCATATTGGCCTAATAGTTTAATGCATGGGCTAATATATGATAAATAAAATCTATTTTTATTGAAAAAACTCAATTTGACTCCAAAATATAATTTTAAAATGCAGATATGGTTATTGGAGATTAATACGTGCACTCTAGCAAAGTATGATTATGATTTTATTATTTACGTTTGACCATCCAAAGTCGTTGGGGATTTTCTGTCGTTTTTCTTTTGGTATACATGAAAACACTTTTTTAATAATTAATTAAACTATTTTTTAGTTTATTTTCAAAAAAAAAAAAAAAAGTAAATCTGATTCTATCTTATCTTATATATATATTATAGGAGTAACAGTCTTTGCCGCGTGTCACACATAAAAAAACTAACTGCCACGTGTCATATCAGCATTTAACCACAATCTACCAAAACATTAATTAAGTTTCTCATTAAAAAAATATATTTTAAAAAATATGTATAAAAATATAGATAAAAATATTAATTTTACTAAAAAAATCTTTCATCCCACCAAAAAAATAAATCCCACAAGAAATCTGACCAATAAAACAAAGATCTTCCCTAAGCAAATATTTATTAACGTATTATATAATAGATAAAAATATTAATATATGAACCAATATAATAAGGAGAAAAAAAATCATATAATGAGTTATTATACAGTTGGGTATTTTGTTAATGTATTATATAATATTATATGTAAAGTGTACAAATATTTATTGCTTATCATCTCTAATGACAAAAAATAGTTTATATATAATCCCTTAAAGAAATAAATAACAAATAATATTTTTATCAAATCCCGTGCAAGGCACGGGTAATACACTAGTATAGTTATTATTATAAATTAATATTTTTAACAAATATCGTAGGAGATTAAGTTAATTTTTCTTAAAAATATATTTTTGTTCAATTATTTTTGTAAGAGTTGGTATGTATTAAATAATATATATTTTTAGGCCTATCATATTCTTAATGATTTTTTGATAGTATAATTTTATGATATTTTAAAATTATTTTTCCTAAACTTCTACGTAACCCGAAATTGCTTCCGCACGAGCACTTAACTCCAGAGTTATTTGTCCTCACTCTACCACTGAAAAAAAAGAATTCTTGTTGACACGGATAGCAAACCATCCTTATAAGTAAATCACAAATCCTCATTCAAATGATGTAAAATGACAATTTTACGGGGTATTACACGGACTTACATGCTATTTATATTTTTTTATAATTACGTAATCCGTAATATTAAATTACGGCTTACATATGTTATTTAATGAATGAAGAACCAGCAGGTACAGACTATGAGTTCCTCGATTTTTTTTACACTTCTCTTCGCTTTCTAGATCATCTTGGACCTCAATATTTGGTTGAAGTGGGCTTCAAGTTGTATTATTAGGGTTAGGGTTTAGCGGAATTGTTTTTTCGGTTGTATGATGCTCCTCTCTCCACCACACTTATCTTCGCCTTCTAAATCATCTTGGACCTCTATATTTGATTGAAGTGTTGTACTACGATCATCTTCCCCTTGCTTCTTTTGCTGGTGTTGCTTCATCCGACGGTCGCGAAGATCAACAATGGTGACGTAGTTCGCAGGCAAAGGAGGAGGGTGTCTCTTATCGGTGTCCTCCTTTTGGACCTCAACATGAATTAATGGTATC